>OX422212.1:663133534-663733534 GCA_949130495.1 Sambucus nigra
CATGTAGAGGAATGTATCCACGAAATTTTGATAATTATAAGAAGGTATTTCTGAAGAAAATTGGTTAGAAACCTGTCTAAGAGAATTTTAGTGTTCTTGATAATTAATTAACTTTTGGGGTTGTTAATCCTTGATTAAACGATTGAAATACCCATGCCTTACGTTGGAAACATCTGGTATATTGATATAATGTTAGTAGTAGCATTTTGGGACGTTTGGGTTTGGAAAAAAATGGATTTGGATGAAGAAAAGTGTTAGAACCCGTAACTGCAATTCTGCAGAAATCAAAATACCTGCTTGATCGATCGATCGAGCCTAGAGCTTCGATCGATCGAAGGTTCGATCGATGGAGCCCCAAACCTCGATCGATCGACCCCTCCTGGCAGACTCCTATTTCCCTTGTTTAATTAGTTAAATTAAGTTTATCGTGTAATAATTCTTGGGTATTCTTATTAAAATGTTTTGGGAGATAGGAAAGACCAGTAGGACATATGAATAAGTGTTGGGAACTTTATTATAAGACGAGAATTTTACTTTTGTAATAATTATATAATGAACGATGAAACTACGTATTTCAAGTGAGAGATTACGACAAATAGCTACGATAGTGAATAGAGGTATACCTACTGAATTTTCTACTTGGAAGGATAGAGTCCACGAGGGTCACGTAATAAGTGAGAAAACCCTTCGAGTTACGGTTAGAGATGAAACCTTATACGTAATACTAATAATGTGAAATTAAGGATAAATGTTGTAATTATGGGTGACGAGTGGAACCTACATTAATATGATAAAAGTGGTATATTTATATGATTGTGTGTACATATATTATATACATGTGAAAATCATGCCCACGCTACTTGCTATCCCTGAGGTTACCGCGCTGGGACAATCTTATCTCGATGGGACCTTTATGGGGGATATTGACTTGTACCCTAGAAGATAGATGTCCTTGGTACAGGCTATCGACGTGATAGTTCAGACGGTCCTAAGAGACGCAGGCATGTGCCATCCTCTTAGAGACTTGGAATCTATTCTTCGCCTCAATTTTGTTTTGTATGTGTTAATACAATTCGAGAGTGATTTCGATTGTATTCCCCTTAATATGAGTGATATGGGGTTTTGGATAGTAGAGTATGCCCGCACCATAGTTTATTTGGGGTGCTGTTATAATATATATATTATACGAGTAGTTAATATATGTATGAAATTCTGAAATTTGGAACTACCTACTATGAATTGATATGTAGGATATGGTTGATGACTCAAATTGTAAATACTTGTTTTGAGAAAGTATAATATGACACTGGAAAACTTTATTGACTAATAAAGTTAAAATGAGAACTTTGGTTATTAATTGAAATATTCTTTTCAAACAATTGCATCGTTAAATTTTGAATCCTGCGAAATACCTAAGATAAGTTAAATCATTGGGGAAAGATAGCGTGTTATATGATGAGATAAACCATTAGGAGGGTTAGTACGATAGGAGTGCACATTAGAAGAGAGGTGAGAATTTCTCAAGAGAGTGTCGCATTAATATGTTGTTGCATTGGCCTGTATCAATTTAAATACTTGCTAAACGTATTTTAAATCAAAAACACTATCGGGCTCTGACCCGTTTCTTTCTCTCTCTCTCTCTCGTATATATATGTATGTATTATAGGTGCCCAGCCACAGGGGATCTTGCTTAGGATACCTTGAAAGGAACGTGTTGCAGCTTAGGTGGGAGTTGTAGGTCACTTGCGTAGACGGCTTACTTTATTGACTCCACTTCTAGCATTCTCATTTATTGGGCATGTGTCGCCCTTTCCATTATTTCATTGTCATTGGGACATTTTTATTTCATTTATTTCTAGTATTGTCACTATGGGATTTATTCAGTTTGAATTGTGTTACTTTATATTTCGCATGTTGACATTCGATTGACGAATGTTTTAAATTAATTTGATTGTGTTCCAGGTTTATTGTGGTGTGATTCTTAATTGTTGAAATGTTGTTAATAAATAAATAAATAATTTTTCTTTAAATAAAATTTGGTTTGAAAGGTTAAAAATGGTTTTGTCACTTAGCTTAATTAATTAGGGTGTTAATTTGGAAAAGTTTATATTTACGACAGTGATGCTAAGAATGAACCAACTGTTCACCTTGATTTCAATTTAATAAAGGAGTGATCGCCCGGTATTTAATTAGGCGGGGTGTCACAGGTGGTATCAGAGCATCAGGTTCTATTGTCCTTTAGGATCTCTGCGGCCTATTATGCTTTAAGCATTTCTTTCTTTGATATAGAGCCCTAAATACTAGGAATGTTGTGTTCCTCTCTATACATTGGGAATTCGTGCTTCTGCGATTTGTTTATTTGAATGATGAACTCATCCAAATTTATTTAAATTTTCAGATGGACCGTCATGAAGAACTAGCTAAAACGGTTAAGGTAGTCAACGAGCAAGATCGACTCATACCTCAGGTATCCCCAGAGAAAGTATCAATCGCCGAGTTAGCAGGTATCGTGGCACAAGCAGTTACCACTGCAGTTCTACAATACCAAGAATGCAACCTACAACTTAAAGGAGGCAAAAGACCTAGAGAGGTTAACCAAATGCATGTGACTAAAGCTGAAAAATGTGTGAAGACACCGAAATTGTGACAACAAACTACCCAAGACCAAGTCAGTTCTAGTCAACAACGTGGTAAAATGAAGCAGTTTCGAAAGAGGAATAAAGTTCCAAGTCAGCAAGGCCGACACCGACAGCAGCAGGGTCAGAGGGGGGGAAACTTCGGAGGCCGATGTTTCGTGTGTGGCACACATGGCCATAAACGCCAGGATTGCCCAGAGAGTGTTAGGGCCCCACAGCATCAGGGTGCCTGCAATGATCCACAGGGGCCACTTTTTCTAATCGCTCTCCCAGCACCAACTCAGGTACTAGGCCTGCCAACCTTTCCAGTAGCTCCAGTGCAGCAGGGGCAGTTACAGTATATACATATCTATGATGTCCACCAGGAAGCCGCCCCACAGGTACCACCCGCGATTTGGGGTATGTTTTCTATCCATGAAACTTTGGGTCAAATTTTGTTTGTTACTGGGACAACGCATTGTTTTATAGCTACATATTATGCGAAGACCTTAGGGTTATTAACCACAGTAGAGAGCACTGTAACGTAGGTAGACTCACCACTGGGGAATGGTTCACTTTCCTTTATATGCCGGGGAGTGGGGGTAGAGATTGGTAGCTTGGTATTACCTGCAGACATGTTAGTTTTAGACATGGATGAGCATGATGTGATTATTGGTATGGATTGGCTCACATCTTATAGAGCCATGATTGATTGCTTTGGTTGGAGCATTCTTTTTGCCATTCTGGGGCAATAGATGTTTGTAGTGGTGATGCCTCACCTAGAGAGAGGTTCGACCGCTCATTTATATTAAATAGAGGAGAATACCTCTAATGAGGTTGAAATCCCGTTAGACTCGATCCCAGTTGTCAGGGAGTATTCTGATGTGTTTCAGGAAACACCAGGCCTACCCCCAGTCGAGAGATAGACTTTGTCATAGATTTATTGCCAGATACGAGACCTATAGCACGCGCACCGTGCCGTATGGCTCCGGTAGAGATGCGAGAGCTACGAGATCAGATAGAGAATTTGTTAGGTCAAGGCTTCATTCGTAGGAGTACCTCACCTTGGGGCGCTCCAGTCTTGTTTGTGAAAAAGAGAGATGGTTCACTGAGATTGTGTGTGGACTACCGCGAACTGAACAAGGTCACGATACGGAATAAGTATCCGTTGCCTTGAATCGATGATTTGTTCGACCAGTTGAGGGGAGCAACTTTCTTTTCGAAGATAGATCTGAGGTCGGGGTACCATCAGCTATGTATTAGGGAGCAGGATGTTTCGAAGACTGCTTTCTTGACGAGATATGGGTCTTATCAGTTCCGGGTGATGCCGTTCGGACTCACAAATGCTCCAGTCTTTTTCATGGACTTGATGAACCGAGTATTCAGAGAGTTCTTGGATCAGTTTGTCATCGTCTTCATAGATGACATCTTGATATATTCACACTCCAAGGAGGAGCATGCCGAGCACTCGAAGCAGGTTCTTCAAACTCTACGAGAGCATCAGTTGTATGCTAAGTATGAGAAGTGTGGATTCTGGTTGCGAGAGGTACAGTTCTTGGGACATGTTGTTTCTGAGTAGGGGATAGCAGTTGACCCGAGTAAAGTATCAGCGGTGAGGGAGTGGGGACAGCCCACGACACCGACGGAAGTGCGTAGTTTCTTAGGGTTAGCTGGTTACTACAGGAGATTCATTTGGGGATTCTCCAAAATAGCGGGTCCATTGACGAATCTGACTCGCAAGGGAGTACCATATGTGTGGGATGACGCTTGTCAATTGGCTTTCGACGAGCTGAAAGACAAGCTTACTTTAGCGCCAGTCCTTGCGTTACCGAAGCCGGGTGTGGAGTACCTGGTTTACACCGATGCGTCCTTATGGGGACTTGGGGGAGTACTTCAGCAGGAAGAGAAGGCTATAGCTTTTGCTTCCCGCAAGCTTAAGCCGCATGAGAAGAATTACCCCACCCACGAACTGGAGTTAGCAGCGGTCGTCTTTGCATTGAGGATATGGAGGCACTATTTATTAGGGGAGAAATTCCGTTTGTTGACAGACCACAAGTCACTGCAGTACCTGTTCACTCAGCGAGAGCTGAATATGCGTCAGCGTAGGTGGTTAGAGTTTGTGAAAGACTATCAGTTCGAAATACAGTATCATCCAGGGAAGGCCAACGTAGTTGCTGATGCGTTGAGCCGTATACCGGTAGACGATATAACGGATGTTTGGAAAGAAAAGTGCAAGGAGTTGGGTCACCAGGACGCAGTAGCACGTTCTTTCATATCCGTGATGTCAGTCACACCCGATATTGTTATGAGGGTGATACAGGCACATACCACAGACCCGTTTTGCCAAGATCAGATTGTGCGACTTCTAGCCGAGGGCGCTGAGTCCTATTCTGTTAGTTTCGATGGAGGTTTGCGGTTTAATGGGAGATTGGTGGTTCCAGATGGAGCAGAATTACGTCATGCAGTGAGGACCCAGTCTCACGGGTCCCGATTTACAGTACATCCTGGAGGAGATAAGATGTAACAGGATATGAGGAGGCAATACTGGTGGAGTGGGATAAAAAAGGACATTGCTGAGTTCGTGTCCAAGTGTTCTACCTGCCAGCTGGTGAAGGTGGACCATTAGAAACCTTCAGGATTGCTTCATCCATTGGAAGTACCCGCGTGGAAGTGGGAGAGTATTTCCATGGATTTTATTACAGGATTGCCTACATCACAGCGGGGCCATGAGTCTATCTGGGTGATTGTAAACCGTTTGACCAAGGTGGCTCATTTTCTGCCGGTGCGAACAGATTATACCACGGGTCAGTATGCTCAGCTGTTTATTGCCGAGATCGTCAGATTACACGGGGTGCCCCTGAATATTGTGTCAGATAGAGACAAGATCTTCGTGTCACATTTCTGGGAAAGCTTTCAGGAGGCTATGGGTACTGAGTTGAGGTTGAGTTCAGCTTACCACCCACAGACAGATGGACAGACAGAGAGTACTAATCAGATGTTAGAGGATATGCTACGCATGTGTGTTCTCGATTTTGGAGGAGGTTGGGAGCCACATCTTCCACTGGTAGAGTTTGCTTGTAATAACTCTTATCAGTTCACGATTGGCATGGCTCCATTTGAGGCTTTGTATGGCAGGCCTTGTCGTTCCCCAGCTTGTTGGCTCGAAGTGGTGGATAATAAGTTGCTAGGACCAGAGGTTATTCAGGAGACCTCCGCGAGGATTGAGATGATCAGGAGTCGCATTCGGATAGCCCAGGACAGGCAGAAGAGATACGCCGATGCAAAACGGTTCTTCCGGGAGTTTAGTGTGGGGGACCAAGTGTTATTGCATGTATCTCCTATGAAGGGAGTGATGAGGTTCGGGAAGAAGGGGAAGTTGGCTCCGAGGTACGTGGGACCATTTCCCATCATCGAGAGGATTGGGCCGGTTGCATACAGGTTGGGACTGCCAGATCATTTACATCGCATCCATGATGTATTCCACATCTCGTCATTGAGACGATATCTTCGGGATGATATGGCCCATACTCACATTGCGAAAGATGAGATCGACTTACAGCCTGATAGATCTTATGAGGAGAGACCGGTGGCTATCCTAGACTATAGTGAGAGGAGATTGAGGTCGAAGATAGTTCCACTTGTGCGGGTCCAGTGGGAACATCATAATGTGGAGGAATCCACTTGGGAGGGCGAGGCAGATATACGCGAGAGATATCCAGAGTTGTTTTTACCAGGTATGACTTATTTTCCAAATTTCGGGATGAAATTCCGTTATTAGGGGGGGAGTATATAATACCCCTTATTTTTATGCTATATAAATTTGGGGATTTATTAAGGTTAATGTGAATGAATTATTTAATAAAAATCCGAAAATTAATTATGTTATAATTATTAACGTGACGAGAGTTAGTAATTATGGGAAATTTGTTGAATATTACTAATGAGCAAAGTAATATATTATATTGGGTATATTGAATGTCATGAGTGAGTTAAATGACAATTTCAGAAATTTAAGTTGGAACGTGCTCGTGTCGCGATGAGACTAAATTTTGATAAATAAAAAAATGAATATTTTATAAGTTTCCCGTATGGTCGTTTTGAGTGTGCCAATGCGTCCGGAAGGGTCGAGATAGTCAGAAAAGTGTATCCAGGGGTGTAGTTTGGGTCTCGGGACATTTTTAGGCCTAATTAATACCCCGGGAGGGCATTTTAGTCATTTTACATATTTGGGTAATTAAACCCACGAAAATCAGCAACCTATATCAGCCATTTAGGTTAACCATTTAGGGTTAGAATATTCAGAACCCTAGTACGGCCATTGGAGAAGAGAGGAGAAGGCTCTCAAGGCAATTCAAGGCCAAAAAGTCACCCGTTTGCACCGCCGTCACCGCCAACGCGTAGATCGCGAGACGGGGAACGCAACCACACCGGAGTCATCTGCAAATAAGACTTTTGAAAATCCTAGGCAAGTATTTATCTTGTGTATTTTCGTTGGTGCAATTTTCATATTAGTTTATGAATGATTTGAGATGAAAAATATGGAAGAAAACCCAATTTGTGATAGGAAAATCCATGTAGTATTGATTTATATGAAAATTCTGGAAACCTTGACATATAGAGGAATGTATCCACGAAATTTTGATAATTATAAGAAGGTATTTCTGAAGAAAATTGGTTAGAAACATGTCTAAGAGAATTTTAGTGTTCTTGATAATTAATTAACTTTTGGGGTTGTTAATCCTTGATTAAATGATAGAAATACCCATGCCTTACGTTGGAAACATCTGGTATATTGATATAATGTTAGTAGTAGCATTTTGGGACGTTTGGGTTTGGAAAAATATGGATTTGGATGAAGAAAAGTGTTAGAACCCGTAACTGCAATTCTGCAGAAATCGAAATACCTGCTTGATCGATCGATCGAGCCTAGAGCTTCGGTCGATCGAAGGTTCGATCGATCGAGCCCCAAACCTCGATCGATCGACCCCTCCTGGCGGACTCCTATTTCCCTTGTTTAATTAGTTAAATTAAATTTATCGTGAAATAATTCTTGGGTATTCTTAATAAAATGTTTTGGGAGATAGGAAAGACCAATAGGACATATGAATAAGTGTTGGGAACTTTATTATAAGACGAGAATTTTACTTTTGGAATAATTATATAATGAGCGATGAAACTACGTATTTCAAGTGAGAGATTACGACAAATAGCTACGATAGTGAATAGAGGTATACCTACTGAATTTTCTAATTGGAAGGATAGAGTCCACGAGTGTCACGTAATAAGTGAGAAAACCCTTCGAGTTAAGGTTAGAGATGAAACCTTACACGTAATACTAATAATGTGAAATTAAGGATAAATGTTGTAATTATGGGTGACGAGAGGAACCTATATTAATATGATAAAAGTGGTTTATTTATATGATTGTGTGTACATATATTATATACATGTGAAAATCATGCCCACGCTACTTGCTATCCCTGAGGTTACCGCGCTGGGACAGTCTTATCTCGATGGGACCTTTATGGGGGATATTGACATGTACCCTAGAAGATAGATGTCCTTGGTACACGCTATGGACGTGATAGTTCAGACGGTCCTAAGAGACGCAGGCATGTGCCATCCTCTTAGAGACTTGGAATCTATTCTTCGCCTCAATTTTGTTGTGTATGTGTTAATACAATTCAAGAGTGATTCCAATTGTATTCCCCTTAATATGAGTGATATGGGGTTTTGGATAGTAGAGTATGCCCGCACCATAGTTTATTTGGGGTGCTGTTATTATATATATATTATACGAGTAGTTAATATATGTATGAAATTTTGAAATTTGGAACTACCTACTGTGAATTGATATGTAGGATATGGTTGATGACTCAAATTGTAAATTCTTGTTTTGAGAAAGTATAATATGACACTGGAAAACTTTATTGACTAATGAAGTTAAAATGAGAACTTTGGTTATTAATTGAAATATTCTTTTCAAACAATTGCATCGTTAAATTTTGAATCCTGCGAAATACCTAAGATAAGTTAAATCACTGGGGAAAGATAGCGCGTTATATGATGAGATAAACCATTAGGAGGGTTAGTACGATAGGAGTGCACATTAGAAGAGAGGTGAGAATTTCTCAAGAGAGTGTCGCACTAATATGTTGTTGCATTGTCCTGTATCAATTTAAATACTTGCTAATTGTATTTTAAATCAAACACACTATCGGGCTCTGACCCCTTTCTTTTTCTCTCTCTCTCTTGTATATATATGTATGTATTACAGGTGCCCAGCCATAGGGGCGTCTTACTTAGGATCCCTTGAAAGGAACGTGCTGCAGCTTAGGTGGGAGTAGCAGGTCACTTGCGTAGACGGCTTACTTTATTGACTCCACTTCTAGCATTCTCATTTATTGGGCATGTGTCGCCCTTTCCATTATTTCATTGTCATTGGGACATTTGTATTTCAGTTATTTCTAGTATTGTCACTATGGGATTTATTCAGTTTGAATTGTGTTACTTTATATTTCGCATGTTGACATTCGATTGACGAATGTTTTAAATTAATTGGATTGTGTTCCAGGTTTATTGTGGTGTGATTCTTAATTGTTGAAATGCTGTTAATAAATAAATAAATAATTTTTCTTTAAATACAATTTGGTTTGAAAGGTTAAAAATGGTTTTGACACTTAGCTTAATTAATTAGGGTGTTAATTTGGAAAAGTTTATTTTTACGATAGTGATGCTAAGAATGAACCAACTGTTCACCTTGATTTTAATTTAATAAAGGAGTGATCGCCCGGTATTTAATTAGGCGGGGTGTCACAAAATAGTGGCTACCCCCCACCCCCACACACAATCTCTCTCTCTCTCCCTCATCACAATGGAAGAAACTAGAGAGGACAAAGGTAAGTTCAAATAAATCACTCCTTTATGTATTTTAATACCACATACCATTAAAAACTCAGCATATCTGCAGTGAGTCGTTTCATATCTCACATACCTTGGGTATCTAGCTCGAATAGCTCTAAATCTTCCATGCCACTTTTACTCTGAAATGAAGAATAACAAGGAAAGTGAGAAAAGGAACAAATATGTTAAAAAGGTTTTATTATTTTGATCATGTAAAAGGGTAGTTGGTAGTTAAGAATGAGAGGGTTTCAGCATGGACATGGGTTGCTCACAGAGCGTGAGGTAAAACCCTTCATTATCATTCTGAGTACTGTATTATACTCGGTTCCTAAGATTTTTGAAACGGGTGAGAAAATAATAATTTCGAAAGACTTGCGAGAGAGACTGATTAACAGCATGAACTATGTATTGTGCAAGTAAATTGTGCTAATAGATGGTGTAATACATGGTGTAATACATGGTGTTAATATATGAAGAATAATTAATGAAATTCTAATGATATACAATAACTGATGGGAGTTATGGATAGGTAGAGAAAGGGAGGATCCTTAAAACTCAGAGGATGTCAAGATTAACAAAAACATGTGTGTAAGTTCTCAAACAAAGTGAAGTGTAGATAAATTTACAATATGATAATAGAGAACTCCCTTAAATATGCAATCAAGTTATATTAAAGGATCTAAGATAATTTACTTGATATTAGTTATTAATAACAATTAAAGTATGAATAGGCGAAGAGAAAGATTTAAAGTAAAACTCACATCCTCTTTTACCTTTCCAATCAAATCTTCTCTCACATACTGTCACATGTTCTCGCCTTTCAATCAATCGTTCGGTATAGTTTGGCTGCAACAGGAAACTAAAAGGTTGATCAACAATAAAAACATATTGATACCTTCCAGTTTGCTTCTCCTTTTCCTTCTCAAACAAATGTGTATGTACACGAAAAACATTATTGTAGAATAAGAATCAAGAATCTAAAATGAAATTAGGGAAGGAAGAGTGAACATTAAAATTGCCTGTTACAATCATTGTTAATTCTTATCAGCATATATGTTGATACAATCTGGCCTTGTTTCTACAATTGCAGTGTCCAAAAAGAACAAATAAAGAAATTTGAGTCCAAAAACCAATTAGATGTTTAGAACCAATTACAAATATATTACTTAAACAAAAGAGGTCAAAAACTTAATAAAATTAATGATTTCTGAAGCTAATCCGAAATTCCAAAACAACACAATTTAACTATTCCAATATGTGCATGTGAGGTTACTACCCTATATTCATGTCAGAGAACTCTTCACTCTTAACTGCATGTGAAGTTCAAAACGAACACAATTTAATTACTCAAGCTCTCACATTCCAACATTACTCTGACCGCACCTCTCTCTCTTTCGTCTTTTACCACCCCTTTCACTCTCTATCATATTAAACATTCCTATTTATATGCAATCTGAAAGGTTCCTTCAATGTCATTCTCTTTCATAGAGGGTTATAATGTTTCAAATCGATTGTCAGTTGTTTCGGATCAAGGTATTTCCCCTGTTTTCAAAACTAGAAAATTTTCATTTTCATGCATTCTTAAATCTAAGTTGAAAAGTGTTTCAAATCGATTGTCAGTTGTTTTGGATCAAGGTATTTTGCGTTCCCCGGTGATAGGCACATATGTTTCATAAACAACTGTACATACCAAACCTGTTCACAATACACTAAATCATGTACATATTTTAATTCATTATTAGACAACAATATGCATAATTGTTCCAACTTCAATTCACAGTTAAACCATGTTCACAATGAAATGTGTATATCTCCTCTATAACCTAAAAATGTCTTATTGAATCATTCAAAATGGAAAATTCATTATCAACATCATTCACATCTTATCGCATCATTCAAAAAGGAAAATTCAGTATCAACATCATTCACACCTAAGTGGCAACCTTAATTCCAATGATCTATCTGTCATGAGAATAAATATAAGCATATTTTGAAAGACAGATAGGATAAAAAGCAGTGAGGACAGCAAAATCTAAGAGACCAATTATAACTACCATACTAAATCTAGTATACCAATTATATTAGTACTGGAGTATGATAAATAGAGCTTCAAAATCTAGGAGACCAATTATAACTATCATACTAAATCTAGAAGACTAATTATATTAGTACTGGAGTTTGATAAATAGAGATTCAAAAATCAAAGTTGAACCAACCAAAAAAAAAAGGCAGTAACTTCTACCTAAACAAATAGTAATTTCATTCCAAACAGTAGTGTGTTCATAGCAACATACATTGAAACCAACCATCACTGCTTCAACTCACACAATCAGTAAAACAATTTTTAAAGAGAAAGGTACAAACATTAAAAACAATAAACAACAATTCAACGCCATTCCATTAAAACCCACACAAAAATCACATACAACAACAAAATTACAAAACCTAGTTGATAAAACCTCAAACTTGAAAAAAATAGATTTGCTCCAAAGACCAAAAAGTATGTTTATTTATGTTCACGGTAAATAAACATCAAACACACTAAAACAATCCATTAACAGAAACCAAAAACTACGTATTACTTATAGAAACAAAAAAGAAACTGATAAACAAAACAAGTTACAACCAATACAAACCAAAGATTTACATTAAAAAACACCATGATACTATCACATATTAAACTGAAAAAACGTAACAATGAGGAGAAACACTTACAGCAATTGTGGAGGCAAAAGAGGTGAAGTGTAAGAGAAAGAGTAAGGGGCAGGAGAGTCATGAGAAAGAGTAGGAAGAGAGAGGAGAGAGAAGAGGGAAATTGAACTAGGTTAAAAAAAAAAGAAAAAGAGGACATAATTTTTTACCGAAAGTGGAATTACCGAATGAAGTGGAGGGTTTCTATTGGTTATTTTGTGGGGTCCATGCTAGTCGGACCAAAGAACAAACTAATAACACACCGCCATCTGTAACTTCGATAAAAAAATTATGTCAAAAATTCGGTTACAATAGAAGGACTCCAAAAAAAATTTGACCACTCCTAGTCCTTACAAATTAAAGTAGGCCAAAATTTGTGAGTGTCAGGAGCAATTACAAATTTATGACTGTCAATAGCAGTTATAATTTAAGTTTTACACCAAAATTTATGACCGCTACCACCAGTTACAAATTTATGACTGTCGTTAGCAGTTACAATTTTAGTACTAGGTCAAAATTTGAAACTCCTCATAGTAGTTATAAATTTGTGATTGCTTATAAGAGTCATAAATTAGGCTTAGTGATAAATTTTTGACTGCTTGTGACAGTTATAAATTTATAACTGCTTATAGGAGTCACAAATTAATTAAATGGGAACATTTCTGACTCTCATTAGCAGCGACAAACTATTTAACTTAAATTTTTCTTTCCCCTTGATTTTATCACACTTAAAGGGAGTTACAAATAATTTTGTAACTGCTCCCGGGAGTAATAAGTTTGTCACCCCCATTAGGAGTCACAAAAAGGAAGTCATAAAATTAGCATTTTGGTGTAGTGCCAGAAGACATGATCATTGAGTAAGGAATTATATTGGGCTTTGAAGCCTACAATAACGAAGCCGAATATGAAGCGTTGATAGGTGGCCTACGTAAGGATCATTTAGTGGGGGCAAAAGGGCTGGACCTGTTTGGAGATTCTAAATTGGTATCCAGCCAAGTTAGCGGGGATTCAATGCAGAGGATGATAGTATGGAGGCATACCTTGCTGTGACATGCGAGCTTATAAAAACATTCAAAGAAGTCCACATCCAACAGTTCCCCTAGGGAGAAAACAGTCATACTGACGCCTTAGTAGCCCTAAACTCAGTAGTGGAATCTAACCTCAAAGGAACAATCGAAGTGGAGTTTCTCACTAAGTCCAATATTGACAATACCATCATCAATCATTGCATACTTGCACAATGAGATGTTATCGGTCGATAAAAGGATGGTTCACCAAATAAGAGTGAACGCTTCTCGCTTCAATCTGGGTCCATAAGCAAAACTTTACAAAGATCTTTTATAGGTCCTTACCGCCAATATGTCCACCCAAAAGATGTCGAATAAGTTCTTTATGATCTTCACGATGGGATTTGTGGGAGTCATACAAGAGGAATATCCCTAGCATTTCGAGCAATCAAAGAGGGCAAGTGGTGGCCATATCTGCAGAAAGATGCAATTATCTATGTTCGAAAGTGAGAGAAGTTCTCTCATATGGTTCATCAACCAACTAAATATTTAAGGCCTTTGACTAACCCATGTCTATTTACGCAATGGGGATTAGATATTGTGGGACCATTACCTACCGCACCTGGGAATCGCGAATATTTGTTGGTCGGCACAGACTACTTCACTAAGTGGTTAGAGGTAGAACCATTGGACAACAAAATGATAAGGTTCATCTGGATGAATATCATAACATGCTTTGGGGTACTAAGATCCATCTTCACTGATAATGGCACGCAGTTCGAGAGTGGCCCTTTCCAAAAATTTTATGAAGAATATGGAATCAAGCACCATTTCATCTCGATAGCATACCCTCAAAGAAACGGTCAAGCAGAAGGTTTCAGCAAAACAATGATCGATAGGGCTTAATAAGAGGCTAGAAAAAGTGAAAGGTTCTTGGGTGGATGCATTTCATAGTGTTCTTTGGGCATATCGTACCACACCGATAACAACAGGAAATCCCTTCACACTCACCGATGGTGTGGAAGCTATTATACCACTTGAAACTGGTCTCCCGACCGTGAGAACTAATGTGGACGACCAAGGACTGAACGATGATGCTCTTTATGCTAAACTTAACCTAGAAGATGAACGATGAGAGAAAGACGTGATTAACATGGATTCATACTAGCATCAATTGGTAAGGCAGGATAAAAAAATGGTCAATTCAAGGAGCTTCCATATAGGATATTACCTCCTAAGGAAAGTTCCCGGCCTCCACTATTTCCAAAGGCCGTCGAACTATAAACTGGGGACCAACTGGGAAAGACATTTCAAGGTGGTTAGACATGATCTTTAAGGAGCCTATCACTTGGAAACAATGGAGGGCAGAGAGATACGAAGGGCGTGAAGTGTGGCCAACCTCAAAAAATTCTAATTTTAGTCTCATATTTCAGCATATTTAGTTTTCTCAAATTTTCATTTCAAACTTATTTTGCTCGCGGGTTCTATTTTACTTTATGAATAAAGGAAGGAAATTTCTTCTATATTATGCTCAAATCTCTTAACAAAATTCGATTAGTAAATATTATTTCCTATGTAACTGGCTCACAATTGGTTTTAATCCTGGAAAGTCTCCGAACATACGGTCATATGGTTAGACTTTAATTTAATTACAATGACATTATTGTTATTACAATCAAAACTTAAGTTCACAAGTCCCTTTCATAACCAATGCAAGAGACCTCACAAGTTGCTACAGAAAGACAGAAGCCCTACGGGGGATACTTAGGTAATTATCCAACTTTGGTTAGTTGACTAAAATCCTAAACGAGTGGATTGCCCATAAACTAGGTGCATTTTTGCCACGTTTTTCCTAGGCCTAAGGGAGTGTGATGACACGACATAAAAGTTAAGAAGGATGGAATAACACATGCAAAGGCATATTGGACTGGAAAAATGGAACAACAGTTGATATTAATTTTATTACCAAACAAAAGACCAGAATACAAGAAGTATCAACTGCACAATAAAATTACAAAAAATATATGAAATACATAGCAGTTTATGGTCGACGAGACATAAATTGTTCTATTTCCCTCCAAGCAACTTATCAATATTTTTAGAAGAGGAAGTCTCCTCGGCAATAAACTACAATTGAATATAGCAAACAAGAAATAATGGAAGATATGTCAATAAAAGAGAACATATTTTTTCATTAACAACAAAAAGGGTAGGCAGAGTCATTATAGTCCAAGGAAGAAGAAAGAAAAAAAGTACAATGCCTGAGTAAAAAAGTAAATAAAATCCTAAGAGCTAAAGGCTTCACTTCCTCACCTGTTCTACTGTATCAACTTCTTTCCTTTTGGATGCCCCCTCCTTTTCTTGAGGCACCACAACCTCCATTTTCTCAGTACGAGAGAGGGAAAAAGTCTCATCATCAATAGTTACAGGAGGTCCTAAATCATTCCTCCTAAATAGCTCAGACTTAGAATGGACTCCAACTTCCACCAATGCTCTGCCCCACCTTTTTTTTAAGCTCTCCTTTCGAGCATAAGCGATATGGATTCTGGCATCTCTTTATTCCCCATTATAGCCTTTGATTGAAGCTAACGTCCTTAAGGGAAAGAATTTTCTCTACCTCTTTGGACAAATTGGAGTTCTCTACCTATAGGAGTCTATTAAACTTTGTCCTTCTTATGCTTCTTTTCCTCTCTCTTTCTCTCCTTTTCTCGCCTCCTCTTCTATTCTTCTTTCTTCTCCATGGCCATTAAACTATGTCTACCAGTACTGCGAGAATCCCCCTCCACCTTCTTTACGGCCTTGATCCTGGAAGAAAGGTAAACTTCATCGTCATCATCTTCAATCTGCAAAAGCCTCCTATTATGGGGATCCATGTGATCTTCTTCTTCTTAAGAGGAAGACTCAACGTCCACTAGCTCAAAGGAGGAGGAAGTTTCCTCGTATGGGAGAGGAATATTTGGGATATCATCCACCAGACGAGTCACAAAACTGGTGTTAGTATTGGTGTACTCAAGTTGATAGCCTTCCAATCGAGGATGTTTACCATTGGGTAATCTATCGTTTATTCCCCAAACCTTCAAAAGATTAGTAGCCTTGATATGATGGAGACATGGCTCCCTGTTTTTATTGTGAGTTGCATAAAAATAAAGGAAGTACAAATTATCAAGGAGGACAAGTAAAAAAGAAAAAAAGTCAACAATGAAAAAAAAAAAATGAATGGCGACTTATGTGATCTTCCCACCAGTCAGGGAAGAAAAGACATGTGTACTTCTCGCCTTGAGGGAAGGACGGATGCTGCCAGTTCTTAGCAATAAAACCCTGATCCCATTATCCCTTATAAGAATCAGGGAGTTCATCACCATTATCCTATTAGCCTTCCTATCCCTAAGGTAGTGAAGACCATCATTGGTGTGTGACCAAACGTAGCAGAATCTAATTTTTAGGATACCTAAGTTAGTGCCATAAAGCTCATTAATCATGTTCACCCTATTGACAATTCTTCAGGTATTAGGGGCACACTGGGTAAGAACGACTTCAAAGTAGTCAAAAAATTCTAAAAATAAGAAGTTTGAGGAGATGTTAAACCCCCTTGAACTATAGTGAGGGTATGAATCCAGTGCCCCTCATCCATGTCCCTAAAATCTTTGGGCATGGGGGCATAGTCAATTTCCACCCAAGCAGGAGTGGGATATGTTTTCCTAAACTCCTTAACAATTTTTCCATAAAGAGTAGCCGTTAATGAGAGAGATACAAACACGAAAAAGTAAAGAAGAAAAATTGTGAATAAAAAGAGCAGGAAAGAAGGGCTTGCAGAAAAGGAAGAATGCAAGGAAGCTCTAATGAAATTGGAAGCGGAAAGCTCTTACTGAATTTACGAATAATAAAACTCGAAATTGAAAAAGTGACGGTTTAAAGTGGCAGAGCTTCATTTGAAACCTTGTGCTTAATCATGGGTACAACTCTCAAAGAGGATTTTTAGCGCTTAGAATCACATCCCAGACCAGCGTACCCCCATAACTTCAGGGTTATTACAAATTTACCATGTCGATCACCACTATTTTTTCTCGGACAAGCGTACCCTTAGCATTTCATGGATATTATAGAATTGCCATAACTGTTCTAACAATCTTAGGTCATGGGCCTACCTCAAGGATAAAATCTACTGGCCCCATAAGTCTTAACCCAGATATTTTAGGAGCCAATGTGGGGACTAAAATGAGTCACTGCGCCCATTCGTGATTTCTGCCGACCAGCCCAATAGGAGACAGGATGTGTCCAACCCAACTCAAATGGTTAACTTCACAAAAGTGTTTAACATGTGCTTAAATACCTAATGATAGGCTCAAATTGATTGCAAATAATCTTAGAGGTATATTCATGGACACCTCACGAGATACATGTAACGCCCCGTATTTTTAAAAATATTTAAATTACACGTGTGCTCATAATTTAATTAATTTATAAATTTAAAAGAGAATTAAATAAATATTAATTAGCGAATATTGAAAGAATATTTATGCGTTATTATATTTATATTATGTTGTACGTGGGTAAAAGCGACGGGTTGACAGGACCTTATTCGGAATGTGTGTGTGGGAATAAGATGATAAATTGATGCTAGGTGATTCCGATGGTGATTTCGAATGCATGGATGACCCGGGATGGTTCGAGATAGTCAAAATTAGGTACACGGGGGTTACAATCAAGTTTCGGGGACTTTCTAAACTATACAGGACCCATACATGTGTATTCGGGTCATTTTAATGTTACTAGTTAACCTAATTTCAGGAAGTTGTTTATGGGAAAATGATGAATCCCGCTTAAAAAAGGGTTGCAATATCAATCTCGTTAGAAGATCGTTCGAACGAGTTGAGATTTTTGTTCGAACAAGGTTGGTGTTTTGTTCAAATGACTCGTGGGTTTTGTTCATGGAGATAGATCTTTTCGTTACGAATGCGTGGTCGCCAGTTTCATATTTTTTTAGTCTGTTTTGAATTAGTTATAAATTTTCTCTCAAAGGGTGTTCGAGACCGAAATCTTTAGTTGGAAATCAAATCCGGGTTTGGGTGCAAGGGTGTTTTAGGGTGAAAAACATTGGGGTATCGGGTTGGGATTTCAGAAAGAGTTAGGTTACGAGCCGATTCGAAATAGGCTTAGTATTCAGAATAAAAATATATATATATATATATATATATATATATATATATATATATATAATGTGTGTGTGTGTGTGTATGTGTAAAAATATTCATGTGTATGATATTTATGTGAAACATACCCATCCCAGCTTAAATACTATCGATAGAGGTTGGGCGCCGTGGGAGGGCACTCTGGCGAATCTCAGCAAAGGTAGTAACATTCTCTATGGTTATAGGTCTGTACATGCCCACGCTATGCAGGGTTGGAGTCCCTTGGATTAATTTGGTATGGTTATGACCACGGACTTAAGGTCATGCTTGCTTCTGGTTTTCATTTTCATTTTGGGTTCGATGGTGAGATTCCGACCAGGTTGCTCAGGTTATGGTGGACATTCCTGGAGCTTGATAGCATGCCCGTGATTTCGTATCCAATGACTAATTACTCCTAGTGATTGCGATTATACATATATTGTGAGTGTTATATATGTAGGTATACCTAATGTGATTTGTGTATTTGTATATATATGTGAGTGTAAATATATATATACTGGAGAATTAAAAGATATTATGAACAATACATTTATAGGTTTCGGCGAGAACAACTCGGGGATGCTGTGCCTAAATACATATATAAAAGTGAAGAAAATTATATATGGGCATAAGACACTAAAGTGTAAATATTGAATTAATAACGAGTGAAAGTTATTTGAAATGAATTGATATTATTATAATCAAGAATTATAATTATAAAGCGGATGTGAAACCTAACTGAAAATTTAAAGTGAATAAAGTTATGTGTGATACCGGGTAGAGTATGGGACTAAGATTGGTGCTGAGGTACTAGTTAGGCTAGGTAGCATAACTAGGGTGTTTCAAATACATGTGTTAGGTCTGCACTTAGATGAGGTGTGAGGTGTATTTCGTGGGAGTACGACACCAGTTTAATTATGAAATAATAAATTGCATATTTATTATTGTATTTAAACACTTTCTAAATATTTTCAAAAGGTTTTAGGCTCTATCCCGTTCCAATATATTTTCAAAAACTTTTAGGTGTTCAGCCAAAGGGGCGTTTGGCTTAACCATTCTTCTAGTGAGACGATGTTACAATAGCTATGGATGCCTGTAGGGATTGATTATATGCCTCTATCCTTGGGATCTAGATAGGAGGTATTTCAGAGTTATTCCAGAAATGTGGCCTCGTTACTTAGTATTTATTTTATTCAAATGTTTTTCTTCCAGTTAGTTGAATCATTGTATTATGACCTTTCTTCGAGAATTATTAGTTAATTTATTTACACCACTGAGTGATTTTATCATTTGCATGCTTAATTATGTGAATGGAAATGTCATGTAAGTAAAAAAAAAGTTCTAAAATTCTGACACCAGTCTTAATACGTTATTAGTACTTAAAATGTTTCGGACAGTGATGCTATGAATGAACCAGTTGAGACTTTTGTTTTATTTTAGTAAAGGACTGATCATTCATGATTGAAATAAGCGGTGTGTCACAGATGGTATGAGGACATTAGGTTCTAGTGTTCTTAGGATATGTGTGAATTTTTATGTTTTTAATATTGCTTTCTCATTGATTTAGATCCCTATGCTTAGGACTGTCGAATCATATTGTGATTTACATTCTCATGCTTTTATGTAGAATAAAAAATAATCTTATTCAAGTTCATATGGGTTTCGAAGACGAATAGGATAAGGACAACTAGTAACGGTCGTTAGCAGGACCGCAGGAGGTGAGGCTCAGCTAGAGCCATAGAGTATTATGGGAACGGTGACCGCAGTAGAAGTCACCACTATTATTGCTTAGGTAGTTAACGTTAGGATGATCGCTAGTGCATAGTTGCTTCACAAAGCACCGCCACAGTAGACGGTGGCACCAATTCAGACTCCTCTAGTGCAGTTAGTATCAGAGGGAGTCAAAGGGGCCTTTCAGAAGCTCCCTCTGTCAGAGTTTCAGGGAAATGCAGATGTTGTATTAGTTAGCCAGTGGAAGGAAGACATCCAAAGGCATTTGCATATGGTTGAGCGCAGTGACACTCAAAAATAAATTTTGGAAACTTTTAAATTCGTATGAGCGACATTGTAGTTGTGGGAGTGAGTCACCACGTCTAAAAAGAGATCCACCATGACTATCTGGTATTTTAGGTGTGATTTGATCGTAAGTCCTTTCATTTGATGTTCAAATAGAGATATGAAGGAAATTTCTAAACTTATCACAGGAGGGCGAGATGGATACGGAGGAGAAAAGAGACCTTAATTGCGATGATGGACTCACGAGTATAAATCGCCAACACTTTTTGAGAAATCTAGCTTGGACGACTTGTGCATATAGAGTCAATGCCTTATATTTACAATGTCAATATTAACATTTTTGTGTGAAGGGGTCAAGATATTGTGAGAGTCTAGCCAACAGGGAAAGACTGGAGGTATCGGTGCTAGTGGGGCACCATAGGGGGATACCCAATAGGGGGACCTGTCTAAGGGATTCAGATCAAGGTAATTTTGACCAAGTGATAGTGAACCTAGTTAGGGCCAACAATGTGTTCCTTAGGGATATCAGGGCCAATTGGACCAAATGGGTGTGGACATCATGGTCGTGGTCACCAAGGCTGGAGATCAGTATAGCCAAAACACTGCCAGTAGTACAGAGATAAGGTGATTACATAAGGAGTTGCTTTACATGTGGAGCATAGGTCCACATGCGTTGAACTTGTCTGCCATGAGCAAGAGGATGTAATAAGGATGCCCAACTGGGGCAATAGTAGCCGTAGTTATTAGGTCAGTTTAGACGGGAGTATTATGTAAAGTAACCAGCAGAACAACCAGTGCCATTAGTAATTAGAAGTATGAGTTTTATCCTTGGGTAAATAAGGTAAGTTTTATATGACACAGGTGCATCACAGTAACTTTGGTTAGCACTAGATTTGCACATGATATGCATTTAGTGGATGTATTGCTAGTATCATTATTATGAGTTTATATTTACCGTTGAGTAGCGGAGAACTTTTTGGTCCCATCTATAGGGGAGAGAGTGTAGACATTGAGAAGTTATGTTTTGTATATCTACTTGTTTTAAAGAGATGTAATATGCGAGTATGATGTTATCCTAGGTATGGAATGGTTAGCAATGGTTTTAGCGATAGTGGACTCTTACGGTAAGGCTATTGGGTTTGATATTCCAAGGCAGGATGTGTTGTTTTGTGATGTCTCGTCCTGAAAGAGGGTCGAGACCGTGTATAAATTATATTACAAGGGAGACTTATGAGAGCACAGTAGTATCATTATATTCAATACCAATGCGTAGGGACTTTACTAATGAGATTCGGGGGATATTGGGTTTACCGTCAAGTGGAGAGATTGAGCTCCTTATTAATTTAACGTTGAGGACTTTGTGATACTGAGAGAACCAATTTGATAACCACTTTAGTGATGTGGGAGTGGACGATTATACTTATATGGCTGGGGACATGATAGAGAGTGTCCCAATTATGTTCTTTGGGACTACAAATATCGATGACCGATAATGCTAGGTAGTAGTGTATTGGGGGGGGGGGGTTCCTTTCTTGGATTTCGCTTGCGAGACGTCCCACGTATGAAACTCAGTAAGTGTCGGGAGGCGGACCAATGTTGGTCATTAGGGCATGGGTTTATTACTATATTTATTACACATGTATGTAGATAACACTTTGATTTGAGAGATATTTTATAGTTTAAGGCCAATGAAACCAGGTAGTGTTGTGCAGGAAGCATTGTGGAACATTTGCACCACTAGTGAATTGGTGGGGGCAATCTCGAGGATAATTAAGACACGATTAGTATGTTAATCGAGTATACCCTTATTATATAGACACGTCGAGCATGCAGGGCTGAACTTGACATAAATATGTTACGTTTGTTATAATTGTGCAGATATGAATGGGATATAGGGTGTATGGGCGCCCTGGTTAGTTTGATTTTCACTATCGTCCAAGATAAGGGAATGTGGGAATAAATGTGTTGAGTCATATGCCTATAAGGAAGTTAGGAACAACGTGGAAAAGGAAGATAGACTGAACATCGTTTGATGAAGAAAATAGTCCAGTTATATACAACAAGGAGAGCTATCACATCTCAGATGGGTTGAAGGACTCCAGAGACACAAGTGAAGGTTATCACTTTCCAAGGATCTAAAAGTTTTGGAAATTAGAGAACACTTAGTCATGTCTTGCAGATGGTTTGTGTTGGGAACGCAGACCCCCAATTTTAAAATTTTAAAATATAATTTCCTTTTAAATGCGGAATATAGATGGTTCAACACAACAATTTAATTTTCCAAATTTTATTTTCTTTTCTTTTCTTGAAAAAGATGAAAAATTAAATTGAACAAAAATTTTAATTTCTAAAAACAAAATTAAGTGAAATTAAGTCTACACACACACACACTTAAAAATTCACTAAAACCAAATTAATTTAATCCCAAGTCCTAAAATTTTCCTACACAATATTTTCAATATTACCAAATTAGGCCAAACCAAATTTTATCAAATTCAATTATTTAGATTAGAATTGAATTAACTTACATTTTACCCAAATTAAATCACGACACAAGTTTAAACAAGATTGTGAATTAAACCATATTTTATCTTTTAACCTAAGCATGCGTTCTAGGTGATTTGCAAGATAAAATAAATTCACAACCACTACGCCGCGATGTACGAGGAAAAACCCACAACGGGAAAAACCCCTGGACGGCCCTAGCCTTAAGTCCACTAAGTATGATATTTTTACAAGTACAAGATAAATGACTTACTCAACTCGACTCGACTCCCTTCAAGCCCCTGATGCGTCTTCTTATACCAACCTCCGCTTAGTCGACAATTCTGAAATCCACCAGAACCTTCGAATCCACCAATGAAGCTTTTGGACAACCGTCAACCCTCGTACAATGCCTTTTACCCAGTGAGTATGCCACAGCAAAAGAACGAACTTCTTCTTTATGGAATGCAGAAGAAAACCCAAATTTCTCTTCAATTCAGTAGAGTAAAACCCGGTGCCAAACACTCTACAAGAAAATATATAGAAGTAGAAATACTTGGAATAAACTAAACAGTTGGGTGTTAACAAAAGTGTTTAAGAAGGATTTTCTTGAAAAACAGGCACTCAAAACTTGAATCTTTTCATGGAGTGATTTAGCTCTCAAAACTCTCTCTTAGAGGTTGTAGAAGATTAAAAAGTTATTTAAAAAGGTTGTTTCCTGCACATATTAATTCGATCAAAAAGTAGTGGGAACAAAAGTAGTGGGAAGATGGAGAAAACTGCCAAAGAATTTTTTCGCCGAAAATCTCGTTCGAATGAGATTTTCGTTCGAACGAAGTCTCGTTTGAACGACCTATCTAACGATGTTCCAGAGGCCAATTAGGAAAAGTCATTGGCAAAATCGTTCGAACGACATTCTCGTTCAGATGAAAAACTCGTTCGAACGATAATATCGAACGAAGTGACAGAATGGTTAAAATTTGATTTAATCCCAAAAACTTTATTTTAATGTTCTAAAATTAACCTTTTGAAAATAAAATTTATTTTAAAATAAAATTACACCCAATAAAAAAATGTTCCAAGCTCCTATATATATGTAATGCATTCATACCTTAGGAGGGATTGGAACTAAGTTGATGATGTGAAATGAGGCATATGTAAACTGACAATGATGATCTCTTGATAAGTAGGCCGCAACATCTTCAACTTTAACATGTCATAGGATTGAAGGATACACAAGAACGCTATCCAATTACTCAAACGTTTTTGTCCGGAATTGAGCCAAAACTACAAAGGACTCAATTGGAAATTTGTGTCCTTACAAATCTCCCCCTTTGACTATTCCGGGACAAAAACCAAAATAAAATCCTAAAGGGCCGTCAAGTTCTACTAGACTCAAAAACATCCCTCCCAAAAATAGAAAACTTGACTAAAGACCCAAGGATCATAGCTTTGTCGATGTAAGGTTGCCCGCTAAATAGAATTCCTGCACACTAAAGCAAACATTAAACGCATAGGGAATATCAAAGAATTAAATGCACGTAAAATAATTACTCCCCCTAAATTAATTATCCCCTTTATCAAATAAATGACCTACATAGAAAGACGCCTCCCCCTAAGTTAAATCTCCCAAACTAAGATAGATTAGAATAGGATAAGATACCATTTCTCCCCCTATTATTCTCCCCCTTTTTTCAGGAATAGACAATGGTTAAAAGAACAAATTTAAACACGATGAAGCTTAAAGTGATAAGAGCATGGAAGCATATGGGAAACAAAATCATACCTAATCCATAAAAATAATAAAGGATACAAACGAAGATGCATAAAAATGATACCAATGTGAGACATAAAATACTAATCATGTGATATCAACAACAATATGCAACAAGATAGATACCAATTATGAATTAGAAGGATAGATGGACTAGTAAGCAAAGCAAAGAAAAAAAATTACCATATATATGTAGACATAATGAATAGTGATATGACGCAAATATTGCGTATTTCACCCGTTAACATACGCGTTATTAGCCCCCTCGGGTATCTTAATCCCTATACTTATGCTCGTTAACCAGGCAACCTCGGATTTCTATGTTAACATGTTTTGCAGGGGTTAATTGAGCTTTTGTAGGTATTTGGATGCTTAGTATGAAGTTCGGATGCATTCTGGTGAAATTCCGTACACAACCGCACGCTCATTGTAGCTCTCCTCGCTAGCTTCACGTGGCCGTGAATGGTGCGCGATTCCGATTCATAACGAAGAAGTTACGACGATTTCAGCGGAGGAAAAACAAGGAAAGAAAAAGAGGAGAAGGAGAAGGAGAAAAGAGGAATGCAGTGCTGCTGCTGCATTCTGCCCTGCTTGATCGATCGATCGACACTTCTAGTCGATCGATCGACCATTCTGTTTTGCCAAATTTTTTCCTAGGTCGATCGATCGACAAAAGGGGTCGATCGATCGATGCTCTGTTTTCAGCAGATATTTTTTGCATTTCTTTTCTTTTCTCTTTTTTTTTTTCTAATTTAATTCCCACTTGGTATATAAGCCAATTTTGTTGTAATAAACAAAGGTGAACGATTTTAGGTTAGTTTTAGTTAGGGTTTGGGGATTTGAGAGCTTCTTCTTCCTCCTCTCTTGGTTTGACACCCTTTAGGGGTTGTAATTGGTACTTTCATCTTCCCTCTCCATTAATATAGCTTGCTTTCCATTTATTCTTGCTTTCTAGATAATTTTCATGCTTTCATAATTAGGTTTACATGCTTTATTTATTGATTTTATAGTTTAATTAGTTTATTCATGCTTAGCCCTTAGATAAATAGCGTCGGGATTGCGTTTCCGCCATTTACGGGTTTGGACCTCGAAAATTAGGTTTTGTGTAAAATTGCGTTTAATTGAAACCGTGTGTATTAAAGTTGGATTGTTATGCGTTTAGCTTTATTTGTCACGCAACTTTAGTGTTTATAGAGACAATCCGAATTTAATCCGCGTGTGACCATTTTCAGTTAAATGTTTAATCTCGCAACTTTGGGTTAAATTCCTTCTTGTGTGATGTTTATGCTTAATTGTAAATGCTCGATTAAATGTTTTCAAACCGTAATTCTAATTAGTAGTTGTTTAGCCTGTGTGGTGGAATGCGATCCCGATCCTCGCTTTACTTTTGTGTAGCGTAACTTATTCTTTTCTTTTGTCACCATAACCACACATCACCTTTTCTTATTTCTTTTACACGCTTTTATTTTCAGAAGTTTTAAAACAATTAAAGTCTAAAATTTAATCACTCCCTGTGGATTTCTTACGATACCCGACTTACCGCTGTGCTTGCTTGTCAAGTGTAGTAGTAGCTTAGGTTTTATTTGTATCGCGGCGGCGAAACACACGATGACTGTGTCCTCACACGAACACACTTTTTCCGCCTGGTCAAATAGCACTAACGCAGACGCACATATATATAGGTATAGACACCACACATGACACAAAATACAATAAGCTTTTCACACTCGTATGGCAAAAATGTGTCATATGGAAACGAAAGTGTAAGGGTGTGAACTGGTAACAATTAAATTTAGACCCAATCACTTAAAAAAAATGTTCACAGAGTTCTCATTTGATTGCAAACTTTATCACATTTGAATATAACCTCATGTGACAATATAAATTGAACTAAATGAATAAACATACACAATGCATACAAGTCTAAAATTTTGATGATTCTACAAACAGATAGAGTCATGACATTAAAAGCGCAACTAGGCTAAACGGACATTGTGCAAACCGTTGATATTACTATCCAAACTCCCTCAAAATAAGCATATTAATTTTTGAATGACTATATCAAACTAAACACATAGTACTTGGAAAATATTTTCTTCTAATGCCATTATTCTTTTAGGCCTTTGTACCACATATTTCTTTTAGGTCCAAGCAAACGGTGGCTTACTTGCAAAGGATGATATTTACTTTCGGAGCCCTTCCCCATGCACATTTATATATATCATTTTTATATCTCACACAAATCTCACGTGCAATGAATTTTAACATGCACTAGTTCTCCTAGGTCACATGATATGTAGATAACTAGATTGGTAGGAGAACACCACACAAAGCTCAAATATACATGTGAAATTAAAATTTCAAGTGAGCTCGTGCATGTGTGAATTGAGGCATATAAAAATAGAATCCATTATAGCAACACAAAATTCAACTACTCCATGTAAGCATGGTAAAGAACATTTTAAGGATTGAAAATATTAACCAAAAGTTCTAGCCATATGGGAGCGAAAAAGATGGGATTCAAACATAAGTATATGCCACATAAAGTGTGTCAAACTGAAATACACACAAAAAAAAATCTTTTTGAGTTTTATTTTTGAAACTTTTAACCAACCAAACAAAAATATTTACTCAAAAGACAAACAAAAATCATTTGTATTTTTCTTTAAGCCCAAATTACTAAAATGGTAAAACACAAATGATAAACAAAAATCTTTTTGTATTTTTCATTTAATGCAAACAAAATAAATACAATACAAAAAATAAACAAACATCATAATTCTAGCATGAGATATGTGATAAAGCGATGAGTAGAAAATGATAAACAAGCATACAATTAGCATGATAATATAGCATGAAGCATAAAAGCTAAAGTATGCAAACAACTAACATATTCAACCTTTGGATTTAGAAAGGGAGGTATCGTGTGAAAGTAAATGAGAATAACAAATACTATTTTGTAACGCTACCAAGTCGGATATCCTAACCCAAGATAATGACGAATGACGATCTCGGGATTTAGGAATCTTGGCTACCTCGGTTGCCTTATGCAGGGATTTTCTAGGACCTCGTTTAAGATCAAAACAAAGTTTCTTAAGATGACATTTTCGATCACAATGTGAGCACCTAAAGACTCGGCGAAAATACTTACTTAAGGAATGGTCTATGACATTGTTCCTATAGGATTCTCCTAAAATATTGGTCTTCACTTTATGAGTTGACTCATTACAAGTATCGAAGCCTAAACCACACGTGTTATTTTTAATTTGGACCGTTCCTAATATTTTATCTAAATTCGTTGAACGACACTCCAAATCAAATTTGACTTTACTAGAGTCTTTTAGTTTATTTTCTAAATCTAAAATGTGAGACTCTAATAAAAAATCATATGTAATTATATATTTAACTTGATAACTTTCTCTCGTCGTGTCAATTTGAGTACCTAAACCTACCCCAAAAGGTTACTAGGCCTCCTATTAGTTTCTGATGTTATCTCATTAACTTAAAGCCCCTACATTACTATTATTATCCTTAACTTATCATTTATTCCAGTTATAGTTTCAATTTGAAAGATTTCTAACCGTAACTCACTCGGTAGTCCCTCGTAAGCAATAGTATTCAAATCCCTAAGGTAATCCATTTTTCCGGGCTTCAACTAAGACCCTACTGACCTTAACTAAGTCCCGAAATATCAATGTAAACCTCCTAAGAATCATCATCACCCTTTAGATTTATATTAATCCTTAAGGAAAAATAATTTCCAAAAATCATAAGGGATCGATCGATCGAAGAAAAGGGGTGGATCGATCGATCGTCGATCGATCGACATTCTTGAGACGATCGATCAATCAAGCAGGTATCAACCCAGGTTTTATTAAATAGTTACAGCTTTTTACACCTCTAATTCTTCATTAAAATGTCTTAAACTCCCAACCAAGTATACTAATTATCATACCAACATGTTTGCATCATTTCCAACGTTTTAGAATCATCAAATCAAAATGGAACATCAAATTTTTGGATCAATTTACCTAATTTTCATATAAAAACCCTAGTTCTCCTATTTCTTCATGAACACTATATAATTCAATACAATTCCATAATTCTCTACCCATAAATCGTAATTTGGTGGCTACTATTATCTCCAACATTAAACTACATGCAAGACCTACCCCGATTATGATTTAAATTCTTCAAATTCTTCAAATTCATTCAATTTTCATTATTTAAGGTTATTCTTCAATTCTAACCTAACATGAATGATATATGCGCTAAATTATTTCAAGTTAATTCACTTTCTTGGTAGTGAAGATTCTGATCTGATGAAGTAGATGATATGTGGATGATCCTTACTTTCCGATCAATCCGATGGTGGTGACGGTGGTGCAAAAGCCTCTAATTGTTGGTTCTCCTTTGGAAATTCCATTTTCTTCCACTCTAATGGCCGTTCATGATTTTTGGTTGAGAAACCCTACGGTACTCAAGTGTTAGCTGATATTAACTGTCTAAAATTCGTGGGTCACTATTCACCCAAAAATAGGAATGACTAAAATACCCTCTCGGGTTGCCGGTTATGCCTAAAAATGCCCCGGGACCAAAACTAAACCCCCGGCTAGTGTTTTCTGACTATCTCGAACCTTCCAGACACGTTGGTGCACTCAAAATGCTCATACGGATGACATAAAAATAAAAAACTTTTAAATCCATTAAATTGGATCCTGACACGACTGACACGCGCGTCCTATCTTAATTATCGAAACTGTCGTATTTTAAACTCACGACAATTTTAATAAATTCAATAATCACATATTAACATAATCACTCAGTAATATTAAACAACATTATAATAATCAAATACTAACTCTCGTCTCGCTAGCATTTAAATCCGGATTATTTTCCAATTAATTATCCCAAATTAATTTTAATCAATCTCATAATTAAAAGCGATAAAAATACGGGGTGTTACAAGTATATCCCGCAAGTTTCCTAAAATTATCTATTTAAAAATGCATGATTGGGGATATCACCTTTTGTTGAGTGATAAATATTATTGATACATATTTGCACATATATAGTCATTAATTGGATTTAAACTTTATGTTGTTTATCCATGTTTTTAGTGCAGAGTGTGTTAACATCGACTTTGGTATTTAAACACAAACTTCTATATATGTTGATATCATAATTCTTGCATTAGGATAAATACGCTACATTATTCAAATGTGATTGATCTTATTTGAGGATGCAAGATTTAAGTGTATGTTCTTTTAGTATATCATATATCCTTGGTGGTTGTTACTCATATTTTTACCCATGCTTCACCATTGGATTTTGAGAACATATTTATTTGATATTTACCTTGTCACATCTTTATGTATCTAGAAATTGGGTTCACATAACATGAGTGTCAAGAATGATATGTAATTCGGTTAATATTAACCTCTTGTGCTTCCTATGCTCATAACTCACATGTGCCTTACATTTTGTTTAACTATATAATGAGTGTTCCCTTGTAAAATCACGATGATGGTTTCTATATATATGTCTTTCAATGTCATTATTTGATCTTATGCGCCTTTATATTTTATATGATATTAATATGTGAGCCTTATATGTCCTTCGTATCTTAGAACTTATGTTCTCTCATCATCCCATATAGTTTTGTTCCTTATGTCCATTTTCTTATATTTCTTTAACATTTCATCTACAATTGAAAGAGAAAGTTGCATAAAGGAGGCAAGACGTGTTTAAGAAAGAAAGAAATTGTGACGAAAGTGTGGCCATCCCCGATCCTCACCGCGGAGGGAAAAGGATCCTTCGGGTCCCGCGCATCCCCGCTAGGGAGAGCGCTTCGACCGGCGTTGATTTGTGAGGTGTGAAAATGTAGAGAGATTCAGAGTTGCCAGTCTATTCTACTCAAAATAGACAAAAGAAAGGGGGAGCCACCCCGTAGGATGGAATCCAAAGACATACTGGTCGTGCGAAACCAAAATGAATCGAGAAGGGTTCGGAGGCTTAGTTACGAAATGGGAAGATGTTAGGCACCCATTCCTCCCTTTCGGTCTCTCATGAATATTTGCTATTTTACTTTATATTTCCCTCCGCGATATGTGTGCATGTGTATATATAGAATGGAGGTAGGAATCCTCGACTTGTATCATGGAAAAGATAAAGCGAGTCATCCGTAGGAATGTGAGATTAATGTAGAAAATAGGATTTCCGTGACTACCCTTGCGTTGATTGTTATAAGGGAACGATAACGCATGTGAGATAATATGCCACTAAGAACGAATGTATATAATAGAAAATGGGGTAAAGAGAAGATAAAAAATAAGAAAAAGTGAGAAAAGGACTCGAATCTTGGGTTTTACCCCGAGATGCCTACGTAGCCCATAAAGGCATCAAAGTCCACGTAGTTCGCATACAAAACAAGGGGTGGGGTTTATCCCATAAATACAAATGGGGAATCTCTTATTTGTAAGTGTGTGTGTGTGTGTAGAAAAAGTGTTTTAGTTGTGAGAAAAGTGTGGAAAAGTGTGAGAATCCCTACTTGGAATTTATGAGGAAACCCTCTTTTTCTTATTTTTTTTGGGTTTTATTTATATGAAAATAAGAGAAGTGAAATAATACTAAATAAAAACTATATTAGGATGTGTGAGATGAGATAATAAAAGTGCTAAGTAAGAAAATAAGTTATTGGGAATTTAAGAGAATTTAAGAGAGAATTTGAGAAAGTTAGACCTTCTTGAAGATCTTGAGCTTGATCTTGAATGTTGGAGAGCAGCCCTTGCACTTTGGATGATGATGGAAAGTGGTTAATTCACCAAGTTTGATGAAAGGAATGTTGAAAAGTGGAAGTAAAAAGGGGATTTGGAAGTTGAAGTCACGCTGCCTTCGAGAGAGGTTTCTGAGATTTGTTGAGAGGGAATTCTATCTGATCTGAGCTCCCCTATGCAAATGAGGACAAGGACTCATTTTATAGGCCCAGGGGTTTGTCGATCGGCATAGAGCCCTTCCTGCCTATTGGAAGGAAGGTGCCGATAGGCAGGTTCTGGGACCTGCCGTTTGGCAGTGTGTTTCAGGCTTTTTCAGAAAATCGACTATGGAGGGAAAATCGTCGATCAAAATTGCACACGGGGCATACCATTGGAAAGGTAATTTAGAGACCTTCGAAAGTCCTTTGTACTGCTCCCGGGTTTGGGATTTGACTTTGGGTCAAATATGGCTCGAAAGCATTTGTCGGTCCGCTGGATGGGGAATCGTTCGGACGCAAATGGATCGTTCGTCTGCATGGTAAGTCTGAATCATGCATAGGGAATACCATTGGAAAGGTTAGGAGATGTACTTAGAGATTCCAAAGAGTTTGACCCAATTTGGAGAGTTGACTTTGGTCAACCGAGCTCAGGAAGCGCTCGGTGGCCTCCCGGAGTCAAATGGATCGTTCGTCCGCTTGGGAAGTCAGAATCGCGCACGGGATGAACCATTGGAAAGGGTTTTTAGTTCCCTTAGAAGATTCATTCAACCTCGGTCGAGATGAAGAGTTTAACTTTTGGTCAAACCGAGCCGGGGAGTGCCCGATGGCTTCCAGGTCAGTGCTCGGACATGACCTGGGTTTGCGGTGATGAGTGGAGGTAATAGGGACCTAAGGAGAGTCAGGGGGTAACAGAATGAGGTGTCTACAGAGCCCCTCAATGAGTGAGTTTGGAATAAATGATAGCCATCGATTAGACACCGCATGATGCTTCTCAGAGAGTATGACCGATTCAGAGGGTCGAGGTCAATTCTGAGGACCTTAAGGAGAATGATGGCGATAACCAAATCAGAGGGTCGAGGTTGATTCTGAGGACATAAGGAAGAGAGGGTGACCAATTCAGAGGGTCGAGTTTAGTTATGAGGACCTAAAGAAGCGAGGATGACCAATTTAGAGGGTCGAGGTCAGTTCTGACCTAATTCAGGTGAAGATCCAAGACCGAAGTCAATTCTGACCTAAGAGTGATGATGACCTAGGACTGAGGTCAATTCTGACCTAACTCAAGTGACGATCTAAGACCGGGGTCAATTCTGACCCTAGAGTGGTGACGACCGAGGACCGAGGTCAATTCTGACCTAATTCAGGTGACGATCCAAGACCGGGGTCAATTCTGACCCAAGAGTGGTGACGACCGAGGACCGAGGTCAATTTTGACCTAATTCAGGTGATGATCCAAGACCGGGGTCAATTCTGACCAAGAGTGGTGACGATCGAGGACCGAGGTCAATTCTGACCCAAAAGTGATTGCATTTCCTTGGGAAAAGAAAAGAGTTCCACTGGGGGGTAAGAATTGGATTTGAGGTTCCGATGGTGATAAGAATTGGATTTGAGGTTCCGCTGGGGAACTATGAATGAGATGGGGAAGATTTGGATCATCCTTTGGGGATAGACTGCCTGGGGCGAGTGATTCTTCTGAAATCTGTTGGGGGAAATACCATGCGATATTGTTTCGCACCGGGTAGCTGATGGCTGGGGAGGCTTTGTGTCTTTGATTTGAGGGGAGGAGCTAATTGTTGGGGAGATAATCAGTTTAAGGTAGTAAACTATGCTGAGGAGGTGATTAGGTGGTCTGGGCGCATTGCTCGAGAGGTCATTCGCTTGGATTTTGAGCGTTCTGTTGGGAAAAAAGAGGTTTTGCTTGAAGGAGTGCAAAATTTTCTTGACAAAAACGTTTCGAATCCCTCCTAGGATTTTTAAGAATTTTCTGAGGATTTTTCAGGGTTTTCTGGCTTTTTCCAGGAATTTCTGTACCAAATTTTAAGGGGGTGCCGATCGGCATAGACTGAGGGGTGCCATTCGGCAGTGTCACAGACTTTTGGGCTACCTCGGGAAGGTGAGGGGTCAGTGCCGATCGATATGGAAGGGGGAGGTGCCGATTGGCATGGCGCTTGGCATCCAATATAAAGGGGGCGAATCCCCTTTATTTTTCACAGCTTCTTGCCTTCTCTCTTTCGGCGATTTCTCTATTCGAATTGTTCTAACGTTCCGATCTTTAAGAAATGGCCACCTTTGTGAGCACCGCTGTCCACCGGGAGTGGTTAACCGTTGATGACTGGGAGAATGTGGATTGGAGGGACAGGGTGCACCTTACTTTGGGGAACAAGAATGCCTTTGATGCATTCGAGACGGTTGCGGATGAGAGGACCTTGCTGCGGGAGCCGTCGCATAATTGCTCTTCGAGAGTGATTCTCGGTGGTTATGTAAGTCACCTGACCCTTAGCATTCCTTTCTTTTTGGTTGATTTTTCCCTTTTTCTTGACCCTTGATGAGATTTTTCCTTTTGCCAGTCTGATATTTCTTTGAAGAACATGCGTGCCCACGGAATGATGGGGCTTAAGGATGTTTGGGAGCATCTTCCACCAGTGGTGTGTTGGATGGTATCATCAGCGGGTTTTAGGAGGTTGGCGGCTGTGCTGGATGAGACGCCTCGTTCGACAGCGGTCCTGTGTGCTTTGGGGGAGAGGTAGGACACTACCCACACCTTCCATTTTGGCTTCGGGGAGATGACAGTGACTCCCATAGATGTGCAACAACTGTTAGGGTTGGATAATGATGGGGAGCAGATAGAGGCGGATCGCTCCTTACGGGTGAGGCCGGAGGCGATGCATGCGGCACTTGGTGATGTGAGGAGGATAGTTTTTGGAGATTCTATCTGGCTGTCCTTGCTAAAGGATGTTTTGCTGAGCAGGGTGATTGATGTGGAGGATGGGCTACAAGTGAGGCAGATGGCCCGGTTGTTCATCTTGTTGGTGTTGGGAGGCTTCATGGTGGCATCTAGTGGCGACGTCGTCCATTTGTGGTTTCTTCCGTACCTGAGGATGTTTTCGAACATCCCTTTCTATGATTGGGGGAGTCTGACCTTGGCGACCCTTTACTCTTCTTTGGATGCATTCAGTCGGTGCTGCTGGCAGACTTTTACTCGAGCCACATATCTCCTTGAGGTATTCTTTACTTTTCGCATTTTCATCTCATGCATTCGCATTTTCCTTTCATGCAATCGCATTTTTCTTAAGCGTCTCTTTTTGCTTGTGAATTCAGACGTGGTTCTATGAGGTGATTGGGTGCAACACTCCGCTGATTGCTTTGAAGGATGATACTGTTGGGGACTTCTGTCAACTGTATCGATGGCGTAAGGCCAACCGAAAATTGAAAGGATCTCTCTCTTTGGAGGCGGTGCGTCAAGTCTTGAATGACTTGACCAGTGGTCGGGTAAGGTCCTTTCCTTTTCAGTCTTGGTTTTTGCACCTTCTGATCTTGTATTAACTTGTGCTTGCTTGGATATTTTCAGGTGACCTTTTATCCTTGGGGGACAACCATTTAGGATACGGGGATGATTGGGGTGAACACGCATATGAGGTGTTTGTTGGTGCATGACTTTGGCCATTCCTGGTATCGCGGGGAGAGGGTGGTTTACCAGATTGTCGGGGAAGAGGTGGTGGTTCCACCTGTGCAGCCTCCTACGTCTATGAGGCGGGAGCGACAGCTGTTGGAGGATGAGAGGATCGCGGTGATGATCTACGAGTCCTATGCGTTGTACACTGATACGACTGCGCCGTATGACTATATGGACTTTGTGACGAGCTGGTTGATGGCGCCCAGCATATATGATGCCTTGCTTATCCCTCCTGTGGGTTAGAGTCGGGCGGTGGGGTCTTCCCACAGTGGTGGTGGTCCGTCGGCACCTACGGCGGTGGCGACCTCAGAGGTTCCTTTCGTGCGGTTGCACACTCCCTCGTACAACATCCGGTGGGCCGATGGAGGGATAGTGCCGATGCTGCATTGTCCTCATGCGATGGATCCATAGGAGTTGGGTTTGACAGAGGTCCTTCGTCCTGCGGTAAACCTTTCGGTCCCTTTTCCTCTTTTTGATTTCTTTTGCTTGATACTGATTCTGCCTTTTCCTTACAGCAAGTCCGGGTGTCGACTACTTGGCTGAGAGACATTAGAGACTGGATATCATCGGCGACTGCCCACATTCGGGATGCTGTCCCTGTTCTTTCTTGCTTGGTTCCATCAGCATCGTCTGGGGAAGACTCTGGCTCGGGTAGTGGGGGTGCATCGTCTTGCCGTAGAGGAAAGAGAGCGCGTCGCAGGGGTGGAAGCTCTTGAGAGAGAGAGAGAGAGAGAGAGAGAGAGAGAGAGAGAGAGAGAGAGAGAGAGAGAGAATGTGGGTTTGGGCTGAGTCCCATTGTTTTTGGCTTTTCTTTCTATTTCCTGCAAAATGATGTAACACAGAAAACATATATATGCAATGCAATGTAGTTTTTTGACTATCTTTTATTTTAATGATGAATGAATGCATGCGCTTTTTTAATTTGCTGCTGAGACCGTAAAAAGGAATATTTTTTTAAATTTCGAAGGAAAGCTTTATTTTAAAAAAGGGGAATCCTATAAGGAGAAAACAGGATTCTTGAAATTATTTTGAGAATATCAATTTATTTTTATTGAGTTTTCTGATTTGACAAAAGAGGAAAGGAGGAAATCATTTGAAGGCTTTGATTGGTACCCTCTTTAGCCCTTGGAACCTTGTGGGGTAGGATTACTTCCGATTTCTGCAGGGATTATGTCTTTTGTGAGGATTTTCGAGTATAAAAAATGGGGAAGGGTGGAGTGTTCTCATCACACCTTTTCACCCTGATCTGCGTACCCATTATCTTTTAGTCCTGCAAGATGTATCTCCCTGGTAGCATTGAGTTTGTCAATTACCTCGAAGCCTTGGAAGCTATATGCTCTTATAATGTCGACTACGACGCTTTCAACACGCGTCGAGTCTCCTTGTGGCACAATCAGCCTTTTGAGTGGAATATGCTGATAGCGGCGGTATAATTCTAGTACCCTGAAGACCATGTATTCTGCTTTGGGTTGGAAGAAGTTTGTACTACCTACAAGGAATTCTCTTCCATATTGGGTGTTAATCCCAGTGTTGCTACGGCTTTGCCTGAATTCTCCTGTTCTCCTAAGGATTTATTGGTCAGGCTTCTTCATATCTCGCCTTCGGCGGCCAGGTCATTGGTTGTTGGAGGAATGATCTCCCTCCTGGCGATGTTGTAGTCCGTGCATTTGCGGGAAGTAGGTGATGCCGATTATGCTGCAGCCGTGGTTCTGGGCCTGGTTTCAAAATTGCTGTTGGTGACTGGGGAGGTGCAAGTGGACCCTGAACTTACAGCCATTACATCATGGATGTCATACCGTCACAATCCTACGGCGATGATATTAGCAGAGACTCTGAATGGCTCGGATGCCTGGAGAGAAGGTCGTTCTGACTTTTTGAGGGGTAGCCCTGTGATGCTGTTCATGTGGTTTTCTGAAAGATTCCTCTTATCGACTCCTCCAAAATATCCTTTATCGGCCGTTCCTAACCTCTTTTAGCACTACTTCATCTGCGTTGGCCTGCATGTTGAGAACTGGGAGAATTGGTTTGTGGAGTATGGGGCTCGTGAGCTATATTGGTTAGTGCCTTAGTGGGGACAGTTGCAGCCAATTCTGGAGCTAGGAGAGTATTCATATGTGCGGCTGGTTGGTCTCAGACAAACCTTTTTTTATTTCCCTTAGCGGCTTCTACGTCAATTTGGCTGGGCGCAGGTCGTGCCCCCTCGGACCTCAAATTTCTTTCCAATAGAAGATTTGACTGAGCGCCTGCGTCTGTTGCTTGGATCTTTGTGGGAAAATCGGCGTCTGTTGACCAGTCCCTCTCAGTCTGTTGGGAAGGTTTGCCATGTCCCCAAAGATTATATGAGGTGGTTATGGAGGAAAGTAGTCAGCAAGATGTTGGCGGTAGAGACTGGTCAAACATGGTTTGTTTTATCTGACTCCATGGAAGGGGGTGTTGTGGTCTTTTTGAAGATGGTCAAGGCTCATCGATCCATGGAATATTTGCGACACTCTATTCAGGGAAGGGAAACTTGGGGTCCTCAGGACGTGGATGATGAAGGTGCAGGCTCCTCTGGTAGGTATGGGTAGGACTCTTGGAGAGTTTATTTATGTAATAGAGAATGTATGTGGGGATTTTATTTGGATTTTTATGGCAATAGGGGGAAGGGAGTTATCCATTCCTTTTTCTTATGTAATCCGTACTGTAATTTCTTATTAATGAAATAAACAAGTTTCTGATCATCCAGCTGTGCCTTTCGATGAATTTTGTATTTTGAATTATCTATACCGATCGATAAGGCATACATAACCCTCTTGTTCAAGTAGATGTTTAGAATGAACCGCCGTTCTCGGAGGTAAGAAAAGAATATATTTTTTTGAAAAAGAAGGGGCCGTGCTCATATGAGATGTATGAGCTGCCTACGTACCTCTGGGGTTTTTGAAATTTTTTTGTTTAAAAGTTTTTTTTTGTAGAGGATCCAGCCCACGTAGTTCTGGGTTGAGGGAAATGAAGAGTTTTTTTTTTTTAGAATAGAAGGGGGATGAGAAGAGTCGTAGCGCGCCCAGATTTCGGACTAGGGTTAGAACTTCTTGAGACGCTCCAGATTGACTGGACGAGCCATCTCTTCCCCATCCAGGTCAGTGAGCATGGCGGCACCGCCGGATAAGATCTTCTTCACAATGTAGGGGCCACTCCAATTGGGCTTGAATTTCCCTCTGGGGTCCTAGATGGGTTCTATTATTTCTTTGAGGGCTAAATCCCCCTCCTGGACACCGCGGTCCTTAACTTTCTTGTTGAATGAACGCGATATTCGACGATGGTACCCTTGTATGTGGTATAGAGCCTTTAATCTTCTTTCATCTAGAAGGGCTAGCTCATCAAGACGGCTTTCCACCGTTCTTCTTCACTAACCTTGCTTTCGAGTGTGACGCGTAGCGAGGGTATTTCTAGCTCCACAGGTAGGACTGCTTCCATACCGTAGACCAGGGTGTAAGGGGTAGCCCCAGTAGACATTCGGATTGAGTTTCGATATCCCCAGAGGGCGTATGGGATCCGGTCGTCCCAATCCCTACAACTTTCGGTCATCTTACTGATGATGGCTTTGAGGTTCTTGTTGGCAGCTTCAACTGCACCATTGGTCTGAGGTCGGTAGGGAGAAGATTTGTGTCTCTGAATCCCGTACTCATTGACAAATTCTGTGACTTCTGCTTCGAAGTGTAACCCGTTATCTGACACTAGCTCATGCTGGACCCCATATCGGCAGATGATATTTTTCTTGATGAATTTGGCCACCTTCTTGGCATTTAATACTGCGTATGACTCAGCTTCGACCCATTTGGTGATGTAATCAATGGCAACTAGAATGAACTCATGCCCATTTAACGCCTTTGGCGTAACCTTCCCTATGATGTTGATACCCCAGGTGGAGAACGTCCAGGGAGAAGTCATGTTGTGTAATTCCTGTGGAGGTAGATGTTGGAGATTGGAGAACTGTTGGCATTTAGGGCACCTTCGAACATAGACGGTGAAATCCTGGGCCATGGTGGTCCAGTAGTAGCCCTCTCAGATGATCTTCTTGGCAATCATGTGACCGTTCATGTGGGGCCCGTATTCCCCGCTGTGGATCTTCTGCATTATCTTTTCAATGTCAGCCCCTATGATACAGTGCAAGTGAGTTCCATCGAAATTCCTCTTGAGTAGTGCTTTATGACAGATGATGTACTTGGCGGCCAGCCTTCGGAGGGTAGCTCAGTTATTCTTATTGGAACCCTCAGGATACCTACCGTACCTAAGGAGGCACCAAATATCATAGTACCAGTAGTTGACTAGCTCAGGATCTTCTGTAGTGACGAGCTCAATGTGGTAGCAATGGGTTGGTTTGTCTTGCTTTTGAACTAGGAAGGGGGTCATTGTTATTCCCTCGGGCATGTCGACCATGGAGGCCAAGGTAGCGAGAGCATCGGCTAGGTTATTCTTTGCTCGGTGTAGGTAATGGAAGGTGATATCTCGAAATTGGGAGGCTAACTCTTCTAATTGGGCGTGAAAGGGTTGGAGCTTTTCATCCTTGACTTTACACTTTCTGAGCACTTCACCGATGATGAGGGAAGAATCCCTATATACATCGAGGTATTGAATACCTTTCTTGAGAGAGAACTTGAGGCCCACTCTGCATGCCTCATATTCTATCATGTTATTGGTGCAGGGGAAATTCAACTTGATGTCGAAGGGAGTATGAGAGTCATCCGGGGCAACCAGGAGTATCCCAATGCCATATCCCTTTTTCTTGGCAGCGCCGTCAAAGAACATTTTCCATCGGAGGTCGCCTTGGGCAGTGCAAAGGATATTCTCATCTAGGAATTCGGAGATCCAGACATTAGCTTCTTCTACAGGGTAATCCACGAGGTAGTCAGAGATTGCTCTTCCTTTCATGGCTTTTTGTGTGATGTACACAATATCGAACTCGGTTAAGAGCATCAACCATCGGGCCATTCGGCTAGAGAAGGCGGGTTTCTCAAGCAGGTATTTGATGGGATCCATTCGGGATATAAGTTTGATGGGGAAGGCGATCATGTAGTGTCGCAACTTTTGGGTGACCCAGACAAGCGCGACACATGCCCTTTCTAAAGCAGTGTAGTTGACCTCGTACTCGACTAATTTTCGACTGGCATAATAGATGGCCCTTTCTTTATGGGAGTCTTCAAGGTATTGGGCTAGAAAAGCCCCAACTGCAGTGTTAGTTATGGTTAGGTATAGGAGCAAAGGGAGACCAGGCTGTGGTGGCATGAGAACTGGAGGTTGGGTTTGATATTGTTTGATTAAATCAAAAGCTTCTTGGAAGGCCTTGTTCCAAACCTTGGTTGAATACTTTCGGAGGAGCTTGAAGATTGGTTCACAGATGGAGGTTAGCTGTCTAATGAACCGACTGATATATTGTAATTTCCCAAGAAAACCTCGGACTTCTTTCTCTGTTCGAGGCGGTGGCATCTCAAGTATGGCCTTCAGCTTTGCAGGATCTTCTTATATCCCCTTTTTACTGACCATGAATCCCAAGAGTTTTCCCTTTGTAATGTCGAAGACACACTTCTGTGGATTAAGTCGCATCTGATAATGTCGCAGTCGTTCGAAGAACTTTTGGAGATCAGGAGCATGACCTTCTCTACTTTTGTACTTGATAATCATATCATACACGTAAACCTCGACTTCCTTATGAATTAGGTCATGCAGGATGGTTGTGGCAGCCCTTTGGTAGGTAGCCCCAGCATTCTTGAGACCGAATGGCATAACGGTGTAGCAAAAGGTTCCCCATGGGGTGATGAATGCAGTTTTTTCTTGGTGGTCGGGGTGCATCTTGATTTGGTTGTATTCGGCAAACCCATCGGCGAATGACTTACGAACATGACTGGCTGTATTGTCCACGATCATGTCGATATTAGGTAACCAATAATCATCCTTCGAAGAAACTTTGTTTAAATCTCGGTAATCCACACACATTCGAACCTTTCCTCCTAATTTTGGTACAGGTACAATGTTGGCTATCCATGTGGGATATTCGATCACTCGAATGAAACCAACATTCAACTGTTTGACCACCTCTTCTTTGACCTTGAGCGACCATTCGGTGCGGAGCTTTCTCAACTTTTGTTTAACCGGCTTGTAATCTGGGAGAGTGGGGATATCATGCTGAGCTATTTCAGGATCAATACCGGGCATACCGTCGTAGGACCATGCGAAGACATCCACGAACTCCTTTAGCAATTCTTCAAGTTATGCGCGCTCATGCTCGTCAAGGGTAGCCCCTATCCTAATCTCGCGCAGTTGGCTACTAGAACCAACATTAATTACAAAAGTCTCTTCTTCATTAACTTGAATGCGGTTATGTTGTTTATTATTAACCTTATTTAGATCAGTTAAGAATCGTTCATTTGCAAAAACATCATCATCAAAAGTTTGATTAGAATCCAAGCAGTTAATGTAAGGCACAACAAGATACTAAAAATCTTCGTTTATTTCATTGATAGGAAAAACAACATTGAGAACCTCATCAAAAGTGGTCTCGATTACATTTAAGCAAGGATAAACAACAGAAGAAGAAATAGGGTACACATTGGGGTTAGGGGAGATTTCAAGAGGTAGAACTGGCGCAGCATGCCAGTTGAGGAGAGGTGTATCAGCAACATTAATCAGATGGGATGGGTCCATTGATGTAGTGCCTGAATGAACCATCCAGAGTGCTAGGGTCAGTGTATGTAAATTGAAGGAATCTTCGGAATCACTTTCCTCAGCCTTTTTGGTATCTTTGATGAGCGATTGTATGCGGTGTGGGAAATTTTTGGCCCATGGGTAGCTATCTTGGAAAAAGATCTCCATTCCAGGCTTCATCTTCTTGTCTGTGTGGTCTTACCATGGTTCTGAAAAACCGCAAAAGGATAAATCCACACCTTCTTTGATGAATCGTCCATTTAAGGAGTCGACTGAGATAGTTCGGATACAGTTTAATCCTCTCTTTGGTCGAGACTGGCGGATCATTCTGAGCTCTTGTTCTGATGGTTGATACCCCAAGTCGCAAGGAGGGAAAGATTTCTTCAGTTCGATGGGCTTAAGTATCCCTTGCTGCCTTTGTCCTAGCCCCACTTGAACATCTGAATCACATTGACATTGCCATGAGGGTCATATTCTGGACAAACCCTTTCTTTGAAACCATCCCCTGCCGGGAGTAGGAATGGCTCAACTCGGAATCCTGATAGGAGCATATCATTTGACCCGTGTTGTATCTTGAGAATTGGACTGCTGGGGTTTGTACCCTCGGCATTGCCGTCGTCGCCCAAAATGGTGATGACTCGCCCATCGGTGAAGAACTTCAATTTCTGATGGAATGAGGAAGAGACACCCTTTATACTGTGGAGCCAGGGTCGTCCGAGCAACAGGTTGAAACAGGATGGGATGTCTATGACCTGGAATTCAACGAAGGGGTTTATAGGGACAACCCATATTACAAGTTTTATGGAGCCCATCACCTCTCGGTGGGTATTATCATAGGCACTCACGGCAACGGAGGTTGAAGCGAGGTCACTTTCTTTCATACCTAAACATTTGAAGGTTCTCAGTGCGCAGACATTCAAAGAGGATCCGTTATTAATGAGAGAAAGCGGTACAACCTTCCCCATAACTTCGATGGAGATGTTGAGTGCATGATTGTGATTTGGCCTAATTTTGGGGATTTCTTCTTTGGAAAAGGACAGCATTCGGGTGGAGGCCAAGGATCCGACCAAATTTACCGCTTCTTCTGGTGTGGTAGAGGGAGGAACTATAGGTCCAGTGAGTAATTTGATTAAAGCATTTCTGTGTAGCCGGGAAGACATGAAAATACCCCATAGAGTGATGTTAGCTTGAGTTTTCTTCAGTTGATCAAGGATCTTGCTCTCCTCAATGGTCATCTCTGGCATAGGAAGGTTTTCAATGCCCTTCCCTTTGTCATTTGCTGGTAGTGAGCTTGAAACTTGGTAATGTCTCCCTGATTTGGTCATGTGATTTACTGAAGAAGGGAAAAACTTAAATCCTGTTTCCTCGTCAATCTTAGGTTGCTCTGCCACCCTGTCTATTTCTCCGAGGATTTCTTCAAATGTGATCATCCCATATAAGTCGGAAACTGAGCCAGCTTTTCCTGAAGCTTGTTCTTCGCTTTAATCTTCGAATCCTTTCCCCCATCCGGTGGAAATAATTTTGTCTTTCCCTGTAAAGTCGATGCATTCCACAACTTCAACGGCTTCCTCATACAGGTCTTCCCATTCTGTGGGGATGTGTAAGGGTGAAGGGATCAGGTGCCCTTGTAACTTCAAAGCACCAAATAACTCAGTGATACTGCAAATGTTGTTGGTTTGCCTGAATGATTCCGTCATGATCTGGACAACATCATCTAAATTGACTTCATCGGTTGGTATCACCCAACTATCTGATTCTCGGGCCCATTTTCGCGCTTCTAAAAATAACGCACTGAACCCCTCGCAATCGATATTCATTTCTGAGGGCAATTTCAGCCTGAACTCTAGGAGTTGATTTAAGACCTTTGACAATTCCATACTTCCACTTTTAGAACGGGTCCAGACAGTGATACGCGCTCTAGTAAGGAGTGACAGTGGCTGATCAGCGGGGCTAGTAGGGTGTAGGAGGAAATATGGGCAAATTTGAAGAGGTTTAGGAGAGTATATAGGTGTGATTTGAGTTGAGGGATCGAAATCTGGGTTTTCTTCCAAGAAGATGGCATTGGTGTGATTTGGGAGGGGGTTATGAGTAGTGTTTGTCTTAGGATTGGTTGGTGGGGTGATGGTACCCAGATCGATGAGATCTTGGATTATGTTTCGGAGGTGCAAGCATTGGTTGGTGGTATGGCCAGCTGTTTAGTGAAAGGCGCAATGAGCATCAGTTTTGAAATTTTTGGGAAGTGGATTGGGTAATGGACGTGGATTCAGGGGCTTTATAAGGTTTCAGCTTAACAGGGCTTGGTAAACTTTAGAGAGGGGAGCATGAAGCTCAGTGTATTCCCTTTGGATGGGGGTAGGGCGACTTTCTGGTGCCCATGATGTGGTTGGTTGAGAGATGTTGTTGATGGTTGAGACTGTAGCATTGGCAGGCTTGTCATATTTTCTGTGGGTGAACTGTCCGGACACCTTCTTCGATTCAACTTCTATTTTGGCAAGACCTTCCTTGATTTCTACCCCTGCTTCTCTGAGAGCTCAAAAGTGGGGTTAGTACTGTCCTCCCATGGTTTCTCAAACATGGGGCAAGAAATTCTTTTTCACTATGTTGACTTGTTCTTCCTCAGATGGCCGATTGGTCGTGGTAGCTGCTTTTTCCCTCCACCGAGTTATGAAGTTACTGACTGATTCCCCAGAGTTTTGTTTGAGCAGTTCTAAATCACGGAGGGTGACCTCAAGCTCTTCGTTGTATTTGTACTGCGACATGAATTCTCGGGCTACATCCTCCCAGCTACGAATTCTGGACTCCTCGAGAGACAAAAACCATCGGAGAGCGCTATCCTTCAATGTTTGTTGAAATAATTGGGCCATCACTTCCTCAGAAGCCCCTAGTAGAGTCATGGAACGATGATAACTGCGAAGATGAACAATTAGGGGACCACTCCCCCCGAATTTCTCGATGTTTGGCATCTTGAACTTCTTGGGTAACCTCGCTTTAGGATAAGGAGACATGTGGGTGTAGTCCATGTAATTTCCAGAGATCTTAACCTGGTCAAACTTCTTGGTGAGCATATTGAGATCCTCTTTGACTTTATTGAACTCCTCCTCCTTTGGATCAGCGACCACAGGCAGGTTAGCCATAAGCTGGGCAATATTTGGCATTGGAAGCTGGGAAGGCGGCAGCCCATTGGCAGGAGGGGCATGTGGAGCGTGCTGATATTCTTTCGGGACCCAGATAGGCTCGGGTGGACCCATAGCACGAGGGAACAGGGCCTCGGGCTCTTGAGGAATAGGAACTTCATTTCGTTGCATTTCTCGAACCTCAGCATGGAGGTTGTCAACCTTGGCCACGAGCTGAGCTAGGACTGTTGGCAGATCTGGTTGTATGACTGGTGCTTGATCTACATTCTCCATGGAAGATGGATGGATTCCAGACTCGAAAAAAGTAGTAGAGGAGCGAATGAAACTCCGTGGTGATTTGACTGAAGACCGAAGCCAATAAGGAGTTAGGCCAAGGGCGTGCTATCGACCTGAGAAGGCGTAGGATAAGATTTATTTTTGAGAAAAAGGGAAGAAATTATTTTTGGATTTTTTATAAGAAGGGAGAAATGTTTTTGCATTTTTGATAAGAAGGGAGAAATGTTTTTGGATTTTTGATAAAAAAGGAGAAATGTTTTTGGAGACGTAACTCAGCATGATTATTATGATTATTATGTTTTCACTTTATTTAATTCTCCTAAATGCAATGTCGGATGGGACCCGAGCCTGGAAAAGTGGGGGTCTTAATACATGCAAAGTTACATTTGGACTTGTAACCAGGCTCGCGGATAGGGTCCCGTTTTAAAAAATGTGCAAAAATTGGGTGGCAGGCCGACCCGGAATTTCGACAGAGTTTCGGGTAGAAATCGGCAATCTAAAGTGCGTGTCCTAGGTTTGACACCTATATGCGGGTATGCAGTTGGTTGGGTGAATCGGCATAGGTTCCCCCCTTTGGCGTGACTTCCACGATATACGTCTTTCTCTTACGGGTAATTGGTACGTGTGGATAAGCCATTTGATATACCTGAGTGTACGTGAATTGCCTCACTATATACCTCGTGGGGACGGTACGTGTGAGAGCAAATTCGATATACTAGACGTACGTGAACAAATTCCCTGCGATATACCTCCTGTCATAACTTCGGTCAAGCGGTACGATGCGGGGGAACCGTTCGATATACGTCGAAGGTACTTGGTCAATGGAAGGTGAGAGTCATATCGCTTAGGCTAACTGTGACATGCCGGACCAACGCCCATCACGAAGTGACCCTCCAGTTACTGGGTAAAATTTGGTCAATAGCAATGCTCTTTGGTGATATTGTATGAATCATGCATGATTCTCTTATTAGTATCTTATGATGAGAATGCCTTTCTTGATTATGCCAAATAGGGGGCAAAGTACAAGTACCTCAAAAGGTACCCCAAGTATGGATGGGTGATGCATGAAACATGGGGATATACATGTGATCCAAGGTGCACGTGGTGTGAAGTGTACATGGAGAATTTTCTACAAGTGTGAGAATATAAGCATAAGCATGGGATACACATGTGAGAAAGGGGAACATGCAGGTATAGGGAGGGAAATATAGAGCATTCATGTAAATAGAGTCAAGCCTTCAAAATAAATAATTTCCCTAGCAGAGTCGCCACTGTGGCAATCCTCGATCCCCGCCGCGGAGGGAAAAGGATCCTTCGGGTCCCGCGCGTCCCCTCTCGGGAGAGCGCTTTGGTCGGCATCGATTTGTGAGGTGTGAAAATGTAGAGAGATTCAGAGTCGCCAGTCTATTTTACTCAAAACAGACAAAAGAAATGGGGAGCCACCCCGAAGGATGGTATCCAAAGACATACTGGTGCGTACGAAACCAAAATGATTCGAGAAGGGTTCGGAGGCTTAGTTACAAAATAGGAAGGTGTTAGGAACCCATTCTGCCCTTTCGGTCTCTCATGAATATTTGGTATTTTCCTTTATATTTCCCCCCGTGATATGTGTACATGTGTATATATAGAATGGAGGTAGGAATCCTCGACTTGTATCATGGAAAAGATAAAGCGAGTCATCCGTAGGAATGTGAGATTAATGTAGAAAATAGGATTTGCGCGACTACCCTTGCGTTGATTGTTATAAGGGAACGATAACTCATGTGAGATAATATGCCACTAAGAACGAATGTATATAATAGAAAATGGGGCAAAGAGAAGATAGAAAATAAGAAAAAGTGAGAAAAGGACTCGAAGCACGAGTTTTACCCCGAGATGCCTACGTAGCCCATAAAGGCATCAAAGTCCACGTAGTTTGCATACAAAACAAGGGGTGGGGTTTATCCCATAAATACAAATGGGGAATCTCTTATTTGTAAGTGTGTGTGTGTGTGTGTGTAGAAAAAGTGTTTTAGTTGTGAGAAAAGTGTGGAAAAAGTGTGAGAATCCCTACTTGGAATTTATGAGCAAACCCTCTTTTTCTTGTTTTTTTGGGTTTTATTTATATGAAAATAAGAGAAGTGCATTAATACTAAATAAAAAGTATATTAGGATGTGTGAGATGAGATAATAAAAGTTCTAGGTAAGAAAATAAGTTATTGAGAATTTAAGAGAATTTAAGAGAGAATTTGAGAAAGTTAGACCTTTTTGAAGATCTTGAGCTTGATCTTGAATGTTGGAGAGAAGCCCTTGCACTTTGGATGATGATGGATAGTGGTTAATTCACCAAGTTTGATGAAAGGAATGATGAAAAGTGGAAGTAAAATGGGGATTTGGAAGTTGAAATCACGTTGCCTTCGAGAGAGGTTTCTGAGATTCGTTGAGAGGGAATTCTATCTGATCTGAGATCCCCTATGAAAATGAGGCCAAGGCCTCATTTTATAGGCCCAGGGGTTTACCGATCGGCATAGATCCCTTCCTGCCTATCGGCAGGAAGGTGCCGATAGGCAGGTTCTGGGACCTGCCGTTTGGCAGTGTGTTTCAGGCTTTTTCAGAAAATTGGCCGCCAAGGGCAAACTGTCGATCAGAATCCTTAGAAAGTCCTTTGGACCTCTCCCGGGTTTTGGAGTTGACTTTGGGTCAAATATGGCTCGAAAGCGTTTGTCGGTCCGCTGGACAGGGAATCGTTCAGACGCAAATGGATCGTTCGTCCGCATGGCAAGTCAGAATCGCGCACGGGGCATACCATTGGAAAGGTTAGGAGATGTACTTCAACATTCCAAAGAGTTTGACCCATTTTGGAGAGTTGACTTTGGTCAACCGGTCCCGGGAAGCGCTCGATGGCCTCCCGAAGTCAAACGGATCGTTCATCCGCATGGGAAGTCGGAATCGCGCACGGGATGGACCGTTGGAAAGGGTATTCAGTTTCCTTCAAAGATTCATTCAGCCTCGGTCGAGATGAAGAGTTTGAATTTTGGTCAAACGGAGTCGGGGAGTGCCCGATGGCTTCCAGGTCAGTGCTCGGGACATGACCTGGGTTTGCGATGATGAGTGGAGGTACTAGGGACCTAAGGAGAGTTAGGGGGTAACAGAATGAGGTGTATACATAAAGAAAGTAGTTATAAGGAAGGAAGATGAAATATTTTGTTATATTAGATAAATGCTAGTGATATATTAGAAAGAGTTGTATTAGTGATCAATAGATTAGTGTGAATTTGGTAACATATACATTTGGCCATGCTTTTGACTAAATCGTCTTTAATGCCTTATATACATTGTTATTATATAATGATATCATAAATTAACTTCCGTCTTTATAATGAGATATATTAATTATAATCCTTAAATTATTTCTACTAAATTCACTTTTCTAAATAATTATTCATTATGTTACAAATTATGATTGCTCTTGATTATATTGTCCTTTCTTTTATCCATTCCATGCCAAAAGGCGGAGAATAATTCTCCTTCACCACACCAATTCATGCAAATGGTCACGAACTGGGGGTCAAGGCCCTAGGCTGTGACCAAATGGTCATGGAATTTGGTAGTGACCATCTCCACCTTTGGTGTGACAATATCCATGACCCAGTGTGGACATGGATGCTCTTGGAATTGGTCATGGACCAAATTCCTGACCACTGTGGGTCATGGACCTGGGTCGTGATCATGTCGTGACCATCTTGTCGCCAAATTCGTGCCAAAATTCCCTCCAATCTTAGTCGCGGATGGGTCACGGCCTTAGTTCGTGACCATGTGCATGATGAAGGACACAACACACCAACAGCGGGTCACAATTGGGGGTCGTGACCATCTCAAGGCGTGGGTCATGGATGGAGGTTGTGACCATTCTCTCCCCTATATGTGTCACGATATGATGTGGCATTATTTTAAAGGGTCACGGTAGTGGGTCACGGCCAAGATCCGTGACCATGTTGCTTGATTTAAAACACCAACAACTCCAGATTTCTTTCCCCTCGATCGATTTCGGCAGAAGCACAACCATAGGCAATTTTTGGTGCGATTTTGGGTGATTTGTGTTCGATTTTGATTTCGTCCAAAAGGTGATACAAAACCCTAGTTATTTTTATATATTTTCGTGGATTTCTTATTATATGTGCGCGTATTGTGTATATATGTGTGTGTGTGTGTATGTATATATTTATGTTTATATGTATATAAGTATGTGTGTGTGTGTATGTGTAGCTTTTAAGACTTTGTATTGCATGTCAATAAGCCATAGACATTGTATTAAGGGTTATTTTTTGACAAAATATTATTCAAAACCCTAGACATTAAATTTTTTCCATGATTTTGTTTGACAAAATATAATTCAATGGATTTTTTTGACAATGCATTGTCGGTTATATGCGTGTCGTTACATTGTATTGGGGGTTATATGCTTGCTGTGATTTGTTAACAGTAACTCCTACCGTGTTATGTTCGTACAACAATTAAGACTCGCATCAGTCGTCTTATTGTGTATTATACGTGTGTCATGACATTGTACTGGGGGTTATATGCATGTCATGATTTTTTTTGACAAAATATAATTAAATGGATTTTTTTGACATTGTATTGTGGGTTATGTGTGTCGTGATTTTTTTTTGAAAAAATATAATTAAGTGGATTTTTTTGACATTGTACTAGGGGTTATATGCATGTCGTGATTTTTTAACACTAGCTCCTACCGTGTTGTGTTCATGTGGGAATTAAGACTCGCGTCAGTTGTCTTATCGTGTCTTGTCATCGTTTTATTCATGTCTTACTTGTATTCTCGCGTATATTCCAATACACCTTTAAACCCATCATGGCTCATGCAGGTCACCTACCATTTGGTTTTCGGGCATAAATTATTGTTGGTGTTTGTGCTAAAAGTATCTTGAATTAGTCTTGGACTGTTTGGTATATGTATTTGTTTTATTGCACAAAAATTTTGGTGCACCAAATATATTATTTTCAAAAAGTCATTTTTCAAGGTTGCGCACCAAGTGTTGGAAAAAATTCCCAACTTAATTTTTCATCTCATATAATTGAATTCTTATAGCAATGCTAAACATAGAAATTATCGGTAAATTTTAGCAATTCTCTACTTCTCTATGAATCGCAAACACGAGTGCACATTAATAATGGTGTTGTTTATGAATATATCATATATAAAATGAGAAATGACTTTCTTATAGTGAGATATTGTGATTACGTACATGTGTTTACCAACTTGATGAACATATGAACTTGTACTTTCTTCAACGGTTGTATCAGTATATGAGATGCTCACATGTAAACAATGGACATGAGAAAAATGTCCTTACAAATCTCCCCCTATGTATATGCCGGTACAAAGTAAAGATATTTGAATTATGTATCAAATGACCTACAGAAATCTACCTTCCCATGAACCCCAAAGTGGAAAGTTAAAATGTGCAAGTCTTCAAACTTTTTTCACAATCTTCAACAAACTCTTTTGCTTTCCTTGTGCTTCTTTTGTGTGCGTGCCAAAAGATCATCAAATTCCTACACACTATAAAAAAAATCAAGTAACTTCGTGACGTATTGAGTTTGGAATAATATAAAAATAAATTAAATTTATAATCAAATCTCCCCCATAAAATCATAATTCGTTTTCCCCTTTTTATTTGTCCGAAATAGACAAGAAAAAGAATAAACCAAACTACACACGGAGTGTCACGACAAGCATATAAAATATGGATCAAATGCGCTCATGCAAGGAAATACTCAAAGGTATCCACAAACTATTTTTGATTTTTTAATTTTTTTCAAGCAAAAATAATTTACAAAAGCATCACACACCATGAATTTACCCTAAGATAGCCAAATCATGGGAACGAAATGAATGAATGTGAACAAATTCGATAGGAAAATCTATGCTATCAAACATAATATATGTGCACGATGAATATGGATACTCCTAACGAATGATCTCAACATCGTCCTTAAGTGTAAAAGTGTTGAATTTAAATGATATCAACTTAATCTAATCAAAGTGTAAAATGATTTCCACACCAATAATGTCTAATACTATGTAATGATTTTTCAAGACTTTATTAGGACGTTCAAACTCTTTGTTTTATTTCCATCCAAACTCCCTCATAAATAATAATTTTTTAAAAATTTTCTAATGAGGTTCTAAATTATCTCCTTAGAGGAATCCTATTAGACCCTTTTTAGCATAATTTTCTTTTTATTGCCTTAATTTTTTCTTCAGTCTCTTTTCAAATGGTGGATTTCACTACTTGATTATTATTCACTCACAACCCTTTCCCGTGGTCACTCATTATCTTTTCAAGTTTTAAACAAATTACTCACGGGCAACGATTCTTACATGCACTACTTTCATTGTCTAGTTTTATCGCATTTGGTTCGTTTTAAAGAAATGATTGAGATGGAAACACTACAACCAATATGTGATAGATAAATACAATAATCAAACAAATCCATGTACATGTGTAATACATGAGATCATGAGTCAAACATGTAAGTAGTAACAACTAATCAGATCTCAATGACTCCAATCATTGTAAAGCACAAAATAAAATGATGACACATAACCAAACACTATCAAATAGTTACATGGATATGAAATGAAACTGTGACTTGGTCATCCTAAATGTCCATTCATATATGGTGTAAAACAAAATACAAAAATCTTTTGGATTTTCAAATATTTTATTAAAATAAAATATTTTTAGCTTTTTGATTTTTATTCCAAAAAATAGAAAATCTTTTTGAATTTTTCCAAAAATTTTCAAAAACTAAAATCTTTTTGGTTTTTCAAAAAAATATATCAAAAAGGAAAAAATAACTACAATGGTGGTACACATCATAACACTAGAAAAGATGTATCATAAAATACGACTAGTGTATGACAAACATCCAACAAGATTAACCAAAAGATCTAACATGAAGAGCATCTCGTGCAAACAAATGAGAGTCGTGAACCATAAGTCCTAAAGATTCTAAATACAATTTTCTAACCCAAACCGGTGTGTAACGGCACATGAGGGCTTTGGGAAATGGTGTGACTCTATTATTAAACTTCCTAGGAGCATTTTGAATCCTGTAACAGAAACTCCTAAGGTGACCTTTTCGACTGCAATGTGTGCACATGTAAATATGGCGGTGAACGTTACCTAAAGTTACTCTCCTAACATTCATATGTGTCTCTTTTGTAAAGATCCTAGGTGGATCTCTCCTCAAATTCCTAGGTTGTTCTCTCATGTGCACGATCTTGGCTTCGAGAATAGGAGCACCGTGATTATCAAATCCAATACCACACTTATCATCCTTGATTTAGACGATACCTAACATCTTATCTAGATTCTCTGACATAGATTCCAAATCAAACTTCACCTTACTCGAATCTATCAAATTTTTCTCAAGCTCACATATCCTAGACTCAAGCAAATGCCTAGATTCCTTAAACTCTGGAAACTCTTTTTTCATAGCTTCCATCAACCATCGAAGACTATCCCTTTCTCCCTGACATATTCTAGCTTCTCTCGAAGAGTTTTCTCATGTTCCCTAAGCTCCTCAACTAAAACATCATTATTATTCTCTAAGGCATGTTCTTTCAGCTAAGCTTTTAAGTTCAAATTAGACTTTTTTTTTTATTTTCACAGCTTCTACATACAATTCATTAAAGGCGGTTTGCAAGTCATGCTCATTCTCTCCTACATCTTCACTCCCATCACCCTCACTTTCTTGAGTTTCACTACTAGTGGCAGCAAAAGAGTCATGTAAAGAAGTAACGTCGTCACTCTCATGACTAGCCATAAAGGTGGCAAGGACTCGCTTACTGGCACAAAAATTATCTTCTTTAGGGTCACTATCATTAATGGTAGGAACATGTTTTATCGGTTTCTCATTCCTTAGATTAGGGGGACACTCAGCTAGCCTATGGCCAAACCCGTCATAGCAAGAACATCTCTCATAATCATTCTTTTTCATAAGATTCTTAAATGTCGATTTCATACGTGATTTCCAAATAGACCCGTCGGATAATTGTGATATAAAATCATCAAACCCTCAAAAAGACATACCTAAGTACACGGGATTACTTTACACAATAAAATAGTGAAAAATCAAGATCACACGATAAATTAGTGTAACCCGCTCTGATACCAATTTGAGAAGGCCCTTTTGTGTGTGCTTTAGGTAAAGACAGTTTTTGCCAAAATTTCAGAATTTTATTAAGTACCATATATGAGAATTAATTTTCTTAAACCCAATTTTATCTTCTTTATCCTAAAACATGCATCTAAGTGATTCAACGTATTTAAACAAATAAAGCATGTAGGGAAAAACACCCTTTCTGATAAAGACCTTTATTTCACTATAAGACTTGTAAATCGAAACTTACAAAATTACAATATAATCTGCAAAGAATCTACCTCGACAAATCCTCATAGATCACAGCCTATATCAGAAATGGACTCTGGAAATACCCCACAAGAACCGCAACTCCTTCAGCAAAGAACACCCTCGATCATCCTCAATGACTGCAGTCGTTGTCAACTAGCATATCCCTCAAGAACTACCCAATCAGCAATAGAGAAATTGTCTCTATAAGAGAAAATTCAACAAAGTTATTCCTTAGGTTCCAAGACAATTAACTAAAGTATTTGGGATTTTTTGAATTGAAAAACAAAGCGTTTAAACCCTAAATGAGAAGACAAAAAATTCTATAGTTTGTAGTTTTTGTGTATCAAAATAATTCAGGTCTTCTCCAGAAACAAAGACTCATAAAACAGGTATACATAAAAAATTTGAGTCGACGGAGTCGTTCAAACGACGTCGACATGTATCTTGATGCCTACATCACGCGACCTTCTAATGATAGTGAAAACATAAAACACTGTGATTTCGTTAGATGAAACTATCTCGCAAGCTTCTCAGGCCCCATCGCGTTGCATTGAAAGTCGCATGAAGTCGTTGTTCTAGAGACAACTCCATGTCTTTTGAAAGACCTATGAATATCATTTGAACGACCAAAGAGAAAAATCTTTTTTCTAAAAAAACTTTGTCTATAAGTGTTAGAAAAAATATTTTGGCTCAATAAAATGCCTCAGGTTGATAAAAACAATTCGTAAAAAATATCCCATCACTTAAATGAAACATTAAGGAACTTTAAACTAAACCTTACCAAAATCAATCTTATAGAGGCATGTTGTTGAATAACTTCGATATTCGGATATGTCTAGATAAACATATGAACTTGTACTTTCTTCAATGATTGTAGAGATATATGACATACTCACATGTAAAACACGGACCTGGACATGAAAAAAATGTCCTTACACGATAGGACGGGCACCCCAGTGGCACCTAAATGGAAGCAAGAGTGACACAAACACCTCGTGGACGTCCAATGAAACACGTAGAAATCGATCGTGCAACCGTGGGACTCCCGGTTTGAGGATAGGACACGAATTCCAAAATAGGAACACTTAGGCTTGGAAATGTGCTGGGGGCACACCCAACGAAACCCAAATGACATAGCGAGTGCAAAGAACACCTCATACACTTCCAACGCAACACGTAGCAGCTGGTCGCATAGCTGCGGGACTCCCAATTTGATGATAGGACATGAATTTGAAAGCAGTCAGACTTTGGCTTGAAAACGTGCTGCTAGGGGTGGGCACCCACAGCAGAACCCAAAAGGTACCGCGAGTTTTATGGACACCTAGTGCACATCCAACGTAGCACATAACAACCGATTACATAGCTGCGAGTCTCCTGGTTTGAGGGTATGACATGAATTTGAAAACATACGCACTTAGGCTTGAAAAAATGCCATGGGGGCGGGAACTCCCGACGAAACTCAAACGACACCTCAAGTGACACGAACACCTCATGTGCATCCAACACAACATGTATCAACCAACTGCACAGTCGTAAAACTACCGGTTTCAGGATAGGACCCAAACACGAAATCGAAAACAGTTGCACTTAGGAGCCGTGGGACTCCCAGTTTGGGGAGGAGCACCCCCAAACTGGTTGTGTATGTCCAACATAATATGTAACAATTGGCCCCACAGACAAAAAACTCCCGATTTGAGTATAGGACCCAAACACAAAAGCATAATTAGGCTTGAAAACATATTGGGGGTGGGCACCCCCGATGTTATCCAAACGACATCGTGAGTGGCACGAACACCTTGTATACATCCAAAGTAACACAAAACAACTAGCCACACCACCTTGGAACTCTCGGTTTGAGGATAGGACACAAATCCGAAAACATGTACATTAGGCTTAAAAACGTGCCGCAGGGGGCGGGCACCCCCAGTGGCACCCAAACAGTACTGCGAGTGACACGAACACCTCCTGCATGTCCAATGTAACACATAGCAACCAGTCGCACAACTGTAGAACTCCCACTTTGAGGATATGACCCAAATAGGAATTTGAAAACTGGCACACTTAGGCTTGAAAATGTCCCATCGGGAGGGGAATCACCCTCGGCGGCTCCTAAATGGCACCGTAAGTGGAAACAACACTTCATTCACAACCAACATAACACACATCAACCGATCATTCAACCACGGGACTCCTGTTTTGAGGAAAGGACCCAAACACGAATTAAAAAATAGGCATACTTAGGCTTGAAAACGTGCAACATGGGGGGGAGCACCTCCAGCGGCACCCAAATGGAACGAGAACCTTGTGCGTGTCCAACATGATACGTAGAAACTGTACATGTGGTTGCGGAACTCCCTGTTCAAGTATAGGACCCAAACACGAATTCGAAAATAAGCACAATTAGGCTTGAAAACTTGCCACGAAGGGGGTGAGCACCCCCAGCGACATCCAAATGGTACTGTGAGTGACACGAATACCTCATGCATGTCCAATGTAATACGTAACAAACAGTTGCACATACATAAAACTGCCCATTTTAGGATAGGACCCAAACACAAATTTGAAAACAGGCACACCTAGGATTGAAAATATGCCGTGGGAAGGGGGAGGGGCACCCCCAGCGACACCCAAAAGGCACCGCGAGTGGCTCGAACAACGCATGCACGTCAAAGAAACATATAGAAATTGATCACGCAGCCGTAGGAATCCCAGTTTAAGGATAGGACACGAATTCGAAAATATACACACTTAATCTTGAAAACGTGTCACAGGGGTCGGGAGAATGGGCACCCCCAACGGCACCCAAATGACACCGAAAGTGGCACGAACACCTTGTGCGCGCCCAATAACATGTAGTAATCGGATGCACCACTACGGATGAAAAACGTGATAGGACCCAAAATTTTTAATTTTACAAAAAGTAATTTCTTTTAAATGCAGAATAAAGATGGCTCAACTAATCAATTACATAAACCAAATTTTAATTTCTTTCAAATTAAAATTAAACTAAACTCAAAGTGAAATTAAATTACTTAACAAATACATTTTTCACTTAAACATATTAACTCAACCCAAGTCCTAGAATTTTCCTAACAAATAAATAATCCAATTTTTGTAAATTAGGCCGAAACAAATTTTATCAAATTAAAGTAATGACTTGAATTAAATTATTTTTTACCCAAATTGAATTTGCACCAAATTAACTATACCAATTTCATCTTTTTACCTAAGCATGCATCTAATGTGAGATAGAAAAAGAAAAAATAAGTAAACAACCAATAAGCCGCGATGTACGAGGAAAAACCCACAATGGGAAAAAAACCTCGGACAACCCTAGCCTCAAATCCACTAAGTACGGTTTTACAAGTACAAGACAAAAAAGTGAAAAAAGTTACTAATGCCGTTTAATACAAGATTAAACTGTATAAGCAACTCCGAGGTGTTTGTTGAAGAAACCCTTTTCTTTTGAAAATAAAAATGATAAACAACAATATGTGTTTACAAAAACTTATGTACGAGAATAACCAAGACTTTGTAATCAGCTTTAAAACTAAGATAGTTTCAAAATATCAGCACACTATAGAATGAGATGAGGAGATGAAGATAATCAGAACACACTATTTTTAACGTGGTAAAACCTCTCCCAATAGAGGAAACATCCACGGTGACTTCTAAGTCACGAAAGTAAAAATCCACTAAAAACAAATAGCAGTTACAAACAATACAACATACATGCACACAACTCAGCCTATTCTAAGTTTATGAATATACCCCACTTGGTGTCCTTCTAACTTCTTTGTAGATCTGATTGTTGATGATGTTCTTCCAGTTTGATAACTTCCACTTTGCTTTATCTTTCTTTGCGTCGACTCAATAATCTTTGATCTTATTCTCAACACTTTCAGTGTGGTAGTGTGTCAACTGTTTGTGATGTGATTTCTATCCACATGCATGAACTCACACACACTTAGTTTGTACAGACAGTCCTAGAAAATTACATATAAAGACTATATGCTGTGATTTTCTTTTCTTTCTTTCTTACAAAACTTGAAACCTTTTGACCTTTTAATCTATCCCAGATTCCACGGATATCTTGCTTCAAAATCGGTCAAGATCTTAATCAATCTCAGTTTTTGAAAATATTTTCGAGATTGAAAATCTCCAAGTGAGAATCCAACTAGGTCAAGGTTTAGTTTCACAAGAACAAGAAATATAAAACATTTACATATTTAAATCAACAAATATTTTCTTAAAACGAGAAACAAATATGCAGATCTAGTGATATATAACATGCAATAGTGTAGATCTAAGATTTCTATGAAAAAGAAATACAAATCTCACCAAAATGTCTAAGTTGGTAACAAGATCACAGATCAAGAGGTTACAACTACAAACTATCAAAACCAGTAACACCAATCTCTCTCAAACACTCAAGGTTGTGTTTGGGTTTCGGAAAGTACGAAGGTTTGAATATGGTTTGAAGTTGTTTAGGGTTAGGGTTTCTAACTCAGTTATCCTTTCTCTCTCTTCTTTCTTTTCTCTCTTCTCTCTCACTTCTCTCTTCTCTTTTTTTCTCTCAATTTAGACGACTGCCAAAAGTCTTAAAATGCTGAGAATGTGAGGGTTTATATAGGATCCAAGGAAGGTTCTGGATCACTGATAGCAATCAACGGTGGAGATCCAGTCTTCCTATATTGACTTTGATCCAAGGGTGCTAAGATATCGGTTGGTTAAAACGAAGGCGATTGGTCCACAGTGATAACACATGGATAGTCTTAAAACACATGCAGGCCATAGATAACGTTTGATCTAACGATCCACAATACACCAGGCAGTTCTCTCACAAAACAAACACAAATGAGATAACAAGAGCATGACAAGTGTTGGCATTTCATTGGCTGGCAAACGAATGTCCAAATTAATTACATGCAACACCCTAAAGTCTCTGGCGCATTGATATTCTACCCAATCAAACATTCTAATGAAAAACTAATTTTTCATAATAGCATTTTAACCACACAAAGTTTATAAACACACGTTTATTAAAGAAAACATTATTTTAAAAATGTTTAAAAATTCCCAAAAAATTATTGAAACAACATTTTAAGGGGAATTTAACACACAATCAATATGAGAAATATATACACATGTATTCACTTCTAATTTGTGTAGTGTGATTCAATTTATACCTTGTTTGGATCATTGAAGATGATTAGAGAGTGAACAAGTCTGAGGTTCTTTGGATTCTAGGTTAAACATCAAATTTTGTCACTATTTCCAAATTAGATGAACACTTATACAATGTAGACTTAAGTAAGTCAAAGGTATAAGGTGCTTCAATCTCCCCCTTTGGAAATATGAGACAAAATCTCCTTTGAGTTATCTTAAACTCTTAGGGAACCAAAAAAAATAAAACCTAGTCCTATGCAAAAGATACTATCTACCCATTTCCTAGAAAGTCAAAAATTACATAACTCAACTATTTACAAATTTGTACACTATAGAGAAATGGTAGAAAACCAGTAGAAGAGGTTCCTACAAATATGCACTAAGATCAAGAAGTTTAGATGAAATGTGAACAAAACATTGAACCTGTAAGACTCAAATTTCTCCCCCATTTTGTCTCAAATGGACAAAGGGTAAAAAATTACGGTCTTAAGAGATTAATCAGCACATACCATACCTATAGAATGACGCAAATACAGAAATCTGTTACAGTCTAGAGGTTTAGTGAACATGTTTGCAAGTTGCAAATCAGTAGGTAGGTAATGAATTTCTAACTCCTTAGTCTCAACAAGTTCGCGTATAAAGTGATGTCTTATTTTAATATGCTTAGTTCGCGAGTGTTGAACCGGGTTTTTAGATATGTTAATGGCGCTTTGATTGTCACAATACAATTGTAACTGATCTTCTTTAATCCCATAGTCGCTTAACATTTGTTTTATCTATAACAATTGAGCACAGCAACTTCCACCTGCTATATATTTGGACTCAGCCGTAGATAAAGATGTGCAATTCTGTTTTTTGCTACTCCAACCTACTAAATTATTCGCGACATAATAACAGGCACCTGATGTACTCTTACTGTCATCGGTACAACCGGCCCAATCAGCATCAGTATACCCTATGATGGTGTTGCAGGTATCATTAGTGTACCTAAGTCCAAGATTAAGAGTGCCTTTTATGTACTTTATTATACGTTTTACACAAGATAAATGGCTCTCTTTAGGGTTATTCTGGTAACGAGCACACAGACATACAGTATACATTATATCTGGTCGTGAGGCAGTTAGATAGAGTAGACTACCAATCATACTACGATAAAGTGTGGAATCAACTGACTTCCCATTTTCATCTTTACATAATTTAACAGTAGTACTCATTGGCATTTTGGCAACTTTAGCATTATCTAAACCAAACTTCTTAACAAGATCTGAGGTATACTTAGTTTGAGAGACAAATAATCCATCAGAATTCTGTTTCACTCGAAATCCTAAGAAAAGCTGTAGCTCCCCCATAAGGGACTTGTGAAACTCCTTATGCATAATAGCAGAAAAGGATTTAACTTCAGATGTTGAAGTAGACCCAAAGATGATGTCGTCTACATAGACTTGGGCTATAATAATGTTTTTGTCAAAATGTTTGACAAAGAGGGTCTGGTCATTTCCTCCTCTCTTAAAACCCTTATCCAACAAAAAGTTGGATAGGCGTTCATACCAAGCTCTAGGAGCTTGTTTTAAGCCATACAAAGCCTTTTTTAGACGAAAGACATGGTCTGAGTATTTTGGGGAAATGAACCCTTTGGGTTGTTCTACATACGTTTCTTCGAATAGAATTCCATTGAGGAAGGAAGACTTGACATCCATTTGATAAAGTGTAAATTTTAAGTGACACGCTATGGCGAAAAGAAGTCGAACAGATTCATGACGAGTGACTGGGGCAAATGTCTCGCTAAAATCTATCCCTTCTAATTGTAAGTAACCTTGAGCAACTAGTCTAGCTTTGTTTCTAAGGATTACCCCATTTTCGTCAGATTTGTTCTTAAAGATCCAACGTGTTCCAATAACATTTTTATTTTGAGGCCGCGGTACATGATACCAGACATCGTGAATGATAAATTGTAAAAGTTCTTCATGCATAGCAGAAATCCAGTGTGCGTCATTCAATGCTTCATTAACATTTTTCTGTTCCACAAGGGAGACAAAACATGCGTAATTAGCATAATTTCTTAACTAGGATCTAGTACGGACTGGCTCATTAGGATTACCGGCCACGTTGTCAATGGGATGATCTTTAGAGACCCAGCCAGGTACTTCTGGACTCTCAATAGGTAATGAGTCATCTATTTCTGGTGAATCATTTTTGAAATCATTTTCAGATTCAACCACAATAGGTGATTCAGATATCTTATTTTCAACAATAGTGTCGCTTACAATTACATTTATCGACTCCATGAGGGTCTTAGTGCGCAGATTGTATATACGATATGCACGACTGTTTGGAGAGTAACCTAAAAAGATGGCTTTATCTCCACGCGTCTCGAATTTGGACAATAACATCGACTTCCAAAAATTCTTAGGTATTTCAGATTAGGCTTCTTACCGTACCACAACTCATAAGAGGTTTGTTTAGTGTTTTTCCTTTCGGCAACACCATTCTGCTGAGGAGTCTTAGGGGCACTAAATTCGTGTTTGTAACTGTTGTAGTCACAATATTCAACTATTCCCGTGTCTATGAACACTCCCCCTCTATCTCTACGAATGCGATCGACTTGTGTGTCCTTCTCATTTTCAATTCTTAGTAAAATTTTCAAAAATGTCTGAAACGTGTCAGATTTATGTTTCAAGAAGGCAACCCAAGTGAATCGTGTAAAATCATCAACCATGACAAGGATATAACTGTGTCCACAAAGACTAACAGTTCTAGAGGGACCAATAAGGTCCATGTGGATGAGATCTAGAGGTCTAGAGGTGAGAATGTCTTTAACTTTTTTATGCGAAGTCTTAACTATTTTTCCTTCCTGGCAATGACCACAAACAACACTGGAAATAGGTTTAATTTTAGGAATTTCTCTAACTATCTCTTGACTAGACAATCTACCAAGGATATCATAACTTAGGTGACCCATACGATTATGCCAGATTTCATTGTCATCCATTCTGACAATGTTACAGGTTTCAGAACTAGTCTTGACAGTATAACATTTGTCAGGTGTTCTAAATCCGGTAATGATGCATTCACCTTTATCATTTAGAATTTTGCAATTGTTCTTTGAAAAGGTAACTTTATGGTCTGAGTCACAAAATTGTGATATACTTAGGAGGTTGGCTTTAAAGCCTTTAACTAAAAGTACATTTTCCAGAACAGGCATTCCCTCTTCTTTTAGGGTTCCTTTACCTATGATCTGAGATGAAACACCATCGCCAAAAACAACTTTACCTCCAGTAAATCTGGTTTTGTTTAAGAGTTTGGTTTCATCTCCAGTCATATGTTTGGAACATCCTGAATCTAAATACCAACCACATGAAGCGTGTTCAGCTTTTAAGGCAGTGATGACAATGTTACACTTCATTTGGGGTAAAAGATCATCTTTTCTAATCCAAATAGCTCTAGTTTTAATTTTGCGCAAGTTTGCTCTCATTTGATAAAATTTTCGAAAAGCAGCTTTTTGTCGAAAAACATTTGGCGCAACAAACTGATTTTTGTTGAAAAATTGAGCTTTTGGTTTAGGAAAGTTTCTGGGAGCCTTTATCTTAAATGAACTCTTAGTTTTGGTCTTTCTATTCCTGTAGTTATAGTTCTTGTTAGGTTGTCTTGGAAGGACATAATGGTTACGATTTTGCCTAGAATAGTTAAAGTTCTTGTAAACAGGAGTGTTGTACATAGGGGTGTTTAGATTCCTAGCATAACAACCTTCAAATGAATGACCATAAACGTCACAGTAGGAGAAATATTGATTGCTTGAGGGATGTAGTTCCGTAGGAAAATTTCTAAAGATGGGTTTAAGAGGATTCTGTTCAGAAGTCTTATTCCTAGGAGGTATGGTTTTAAAGGTAGATTCAGGCTTTTTGATCAAAGGACAGATGTATTTAGTCTCAAGTGTACTGTCAGCCTTAGAGTTACTAGACTCTCCAATGTCTTTCTGTTGTTGCTTTTGATCATATTCCTTTTTAATAAAATGGAAATCTGGACATGTTTCTATTGGTCCTTTGCCCCCAGACACAAACTTAATAGATTCAAGATTTTTAGTTTGTGATTTATTCTTAGGGAAGAATCCAATACCGGTTCTATCATCAGAATTGGTCTTAGAGTCAACAACAAAGTCAGTGAAACAATTTGAATTGTTTTCAAACTTAGAAATTTTTTTGAAAACTGTTGTTGTCTTTGTTTTTGCTTCCTCCAGTTCTAATAATGTTCCCTTGTATTTCATTTCCAGGATTTCATTAGTTTTGGTCAACTCTTTCAATTTTTGATCAAAAGTTTCAATTTCAGATTGATGTGTCAGACACTGGTTAGTGTACTCTTCGGCATTCAGCTTCACAATAAGACTTAGATCATCTAATTTCTTAGTCAGGTCTCTAACAGTCTTCTCTAGTATAGTTCCTTTTTTAAGGGTTTTAGCATACAAAGTATGAATATCTGGGAGGTCATCTGTGTCTGAGTCGCTAAGTGAAGTGTGTTCAGTGACCCCTAACGATTCAGTTTTAGTACTTACGCACCCATTTACATCGTCGTTATCGAGATCTCTTTGACTCACACACACGGAACTAGATCTGGCAACATTTTCAGATAACAAGGCATCTAGGCCAGTCAAAGAAGTATTCACAAAAGCAGGAGTAGAGGTATCATTATCACACACATGCATATCATCATTGTAAATGATCTTAGCAAAAAAAGACATGCAAGGGTCAAATACATTTGATGACTCAAGTTCCTCTTCATCAGAGTCACTTGAATCATCACAAGTTTTACAGACATTGGCTCTATTGTGTGTGTTGGTTTTATTCAGATTAACTCTGCAATCATGAGCAATGTGACCTAGTTTCCCACATCTAAAACATTCAATCTTTTTAAGATCTATGTTAGGTCTAAAGTTGTTGTCCTTAGGATGTTTATCATGACCTCTCTCATGAGGTTTGGGATTAGACACAGTTGGATAATTAGGCTTGCCTTGTTTAGATGCCTGTTTGTTTCTAAATTTAACAATTTTCTTAAATTGTTTGGACATTAAGGAAATCTGATTATCTAATTTGTCTATATCACACTCCTCATCAGAGTCACATTTGGTCAAATTAGTCTCATGTTTAGATATCTTAGAAGAAAAACTCAAGTTAGAGTTGGGCTGTTTTCTTTGAGACTGATTTAATTGTTTCTTAAAGTCTAATTCCATTTCCACAGTCCTAAGTTTGCTACTGAGTAACTCAGGGGTGAGGTTTTTATCACTCATCTCCTCAATAGCATACCTCTTATTGTCAAACTTTTGTGGTAATGATCTTCGGATTTTAGAAACAATCTCATTCCTATCATATGTTATACCATTAGCATGCAACTTAGTAACTATATCAGTTAGGTTCATATAAAAGTCATCAAAAGACTCAGAGTCAGACATAATCAAAGAGTTGTACTGCTGGGTAAGAATTTGAGTTTTAGCAACTTTAACTCTTGAGTCTCCTTCATGGGCAGTGATTAATGTGTCCCAAGCTTACATGGAAGTGGCACAAGATGAGATTCTCTTGAACTCATACTCATTAATAGACATAAACATGGCATTCTTGCCTTTATTTTTATTACGAGAAATTGTTTTCTCTTCTTGGGTAAACTCACTTAAGATTTTCTTTACCCTCTCATCACTTCCTTCAGTGGATGGTTTAGTAGGATAAGTATATCCATTTTCAATAATGTCCCAGACATCATCTCCTAAAGTCCCTTGGATGAAGGAAACCATTCTTACTTTCCAGTAAGCAAAGTTGTTTCCATCAAAGAGTGGAAGTCTTGACAGATTACCAAACCTTTCATTCTTCTCGTCCATAGTTAAGATTTTCAGAAAACGATTTCAGAAACACAAGATCCTTTTTGAAATAAATGTTTACAGGGCTCTGATACCAATTGAAAAACGTTACTAATTCCGTTTCATACAAGATTAAACTGTATAAGCAACTCCGAGATGTTTGTTGAAGAAACCCTTTTCTTTTGAAAATAGAAATGATAAACAACAAGATGTGCTTATAAAAACTTATGTACGAGAATAACCAAGACTTTGTAATCAGTTTTAAAACTAAGATAATTTCAAAATATCAGCACACTATAGAATGAGATGAGGAGATGAAGATAATCAGAACACACTATTTTTAACGTGGTAAAACCTCTCCCAATAGAGGAAACATCCACGGTGACTTCTAAGTCACGAAAGTAAAAATCCACTAAAAACAAATAGCAGTTACAAACAGTACAACATACATGCACACAACTCAGCCTATTCTAAGTTTAGGAATATACACCACTTGGTGTCCTTCTAACTTCTTTGTAGATCTGATTGTTGATGATGTTCTTCCAGTTTGATAACTTCCACTTTGCTTTATCTTTCTTTGCGTCGACTCAATAATCTTTGATCTTATTCTCAACACTTTCAGTGTGGTAGTGTGTCAACTGTTTGTGATGTGATTTCTATCCACATGCATGAACTCACACACACTTAGTTTGTACAGACAGTCCTAGAAAATTACATATAAAGACTATATGCTGTGATTTTCTTTTCTTTCTTTCTTACAAAACTTGAAAACTTTTGACATTTTAATCTATCCCAGATTCCACGGATATCTTGCTTCAAAATCGGTCAAGATCTTAATCAATCTCAGTTTTTGAAAATATTTTCGAGATTGAAAATCTCCAAGTGAGAATCCAACTAGGTCAAGGTTTAGTTTCACAAGAACAAGAAATATAAAACATTTACAGATTTAAATCAACAAATATTTTCTTAAAACGAGAAACAAATATGCAGATCTAGTGATATATAATATGCAATAGTGTAGATCTAAGATTTCTATGAAAAAGAAATACAGATCTCACCAAAATGTCTAAGTTGGTAACAAGATCACAGATCAAGGGGTTACAACTACAAACTATCAAAACCAGTAACACCAATCTCTCTCAAACACTCAAGGTTGTGTTTGGGTTTCTCAAAGTACGAAGGTTTGAATATGGGGTTGAAGTTGTTTAGGGTTAGGTTTAGGGTTTCTAACTCAGTTTCCCTTTCTCTCTCTTCTTTCTTTTCTCTCTTCTCTCTCACTTCTCTCTTCTCTTTTTTTCTCTCAATTTAGACGACTGCCAAAAGTCTTAAAATGCTGAGAATGAGAGGGTTTATATAGGAGCCAAGGAAGGTTCTTGATCGCTGATAGCAATCAACGGTGGAGATCCAGTCTTCCTATATTGACTTTGATCCAAGGGTGATAAGATAGCGGTTGGTTAAAATGAAGGTGATTGGTCCACAGTGATAACACATGGATAGTCTTAAAACACATGCAGACCATAGATAACGTTTGATCTAACGATCCACAATACACCAGGCAGTTCTCTCACAAAACAAACACAAATGAGATAACAAGAGCATGACAAGTGTTGGCATTTCATTGGCTGGTAAACGCGTGTCCAAATTAATTACATGCAACACCCTAAAGTCTCTGGCGCATTGATATTCTACCCAGTCAAACATTCTAATGAAAAACTAATTTTTCATAATAGCATTTTAACTACACAAAGTTTATAAACACACTTTTATTAAAGAAAACATTATTTTAAAAATGTTTAAAAATTCCCAAAAAATTATTAAAACAACATTTTAAGGGGAATTTTACACACAATCAATATGACCAATATATACACATGTATGCACTTCTAATGTGTGTAGTGTGATTCAATTTATACCTTGTTTGGATCATTGAAGAGGATTATAGAGTGAACAAGTCTGAGGTTCTTTGGATTCTAGGTTAACCAACAAATTTTGTCACTATTTCCAAATTAGATGAACACTTATACAATATAGACTTAAGTAAGTCAAAGGTATAAGGTGCTTCAAAAAGACTTACAACACTCGACTTGACTCCGTCCAAGCCCCGAAGCTTCTTCTTATACACACCTCTGTCGAGTGAATAACCACAGAGGTCCACTGCGGTCTCGAAATCCACCGATCATACTTTTTCTAGTCACCGCCACCCGAACAAGGAGCCTTTCTCCAAGTGGGTATGTCACAGCAAATGAACTTCTTCTTTGTGGGATGTAGAAGTAAACCCAAAATTCGCTTCTTTGAGGGGTAGAGAAAAACCCGGTGCCAAACACTCCAAGCAAGGATATATATTAAGGAACTTGGAATAAACAAACTATTGGGTGTGTATGTGTTTTTGGTGAAATTAATCCATGGAAATCAAACACAAAACATGGAACTTTTTCTTGGAAGATTTGATCTCTCTAAAGTATCTTAGAATGTGAAAAAGTTACTTCCAAAAATTTGGTTCCTTCACATTAGTATTTCGGGAAAAATTAGTGGGAACAAAAGAGTGGAGTGGAGAAAACTGCCAAAAAACTGCCCAAAAAATTTCCCGTCGAAAATCTCGTGCGAACGAGATTTTCGTTCGAACGAAGTGTCGTTCGAACGACCCTTCTAACGAAGCTCCAGAGGCCAATGGAAAAAATTCATTGCCAAACTCATTCGAACAACATTCTCATTTGAACGAAAAACTCATTCGAACGACAATATCGAACGAAGTCCCAGAATGGTCAAAATTCGATTTTAAGCCCAAAAACTTTATTTTAAAGTTCTAAAGAAACCTTCTGAAAATAAACTTCAGTTTAAAATAAAATTACACCCTTTATACATATTCCAAGTCTTCCTCTATATATAAAAATGCATTCATACCTTTTGGAGACTATGGAATATGATGTTGATGACGTGAAACGAGCCACATGTAAACCGATAAATTATGAAGCTTTATAATCTTGGCCGCTACGTCTTCAACTAATACGTCATAGGCTTGGATAGATACACTTGAAAACTATCCTATGACTCAAATGTTTTTGTCTAAAATTGAGACAATACTACATTAAGACTCAATCGGAGACTTGTGTCCTTACAACGGATCTCCCGATTTGAGGATAGGACCCAGACACGAACTCGAAAACGGACACACTTAGGCTTCAAAACTTCCCGCGGGGGTGAGGTAACCCCAGTATCACCCAAATAACACCAATTATGGCGCGAACACCTCATGCTTGTCCAATGTAACACATGGCAATCGTCTACACAGCCGTAAGACTCCCTATTTGAGGATATGTCCCAAACACGAATTCTAAAATAGTCACACTTAGGGTTAAAAACATCTCGGGGGGGGGGGGGGGGGGACCTCCGATGGCACCCAAATGGCATCGCGAGTGGAACTAACACCTCGTGTGTGTCACACATAATACATAGCAATCATCCATGAAGCTGCGCGACTTCCAATTTGAGAATAGCGCACTAACTCAAAAATAAGCACACTTAGGCTTAAAAACGTATCGCGGTGGCGTCCATCGCAAGGAGCACCCAAACAACACCACAAATGGCACAAACACCTCTTCTCCATCTTACGTGGCATGTAGCAATCGGTCTCACAACTGCAGAACTCCCGATTTGAGGATAGGACTCAAATTAAAAAATAGGCACACATAGTCTAGATAACGTGCCGGGGGGAAGCCCAGCGGCACCCAAATGGCACCGCGAGTGGCACAAACACATCATTCACATCCAATCTAATACGTAAGAATTTTCCATGCAGCCATGGGACACCTGGTTTGCATCTAGGACCCAAACACGAATTCATAAACGGGCACACATAGGCATTAAAACGTGCCGCGGTGGGTGGGAACCCCTAGCAACACCTAAACGGAACCGCGAGTCGCACAAACATCTCATGTGCACCCAAAATAACCCTTAGCAACCGGTCTCATTGCCGAGGGACTTCTGATATGAGGATAGGACACAAATTCAAAAACAAGCACACTTAGGCTTAAATACATGCCACGGGGGGCAGTCACCCCCTGTGTCATCCAAACGGTACCGTGAGTGGCACGAACACATCGTGCACATCCAATGTAACACGAAACAACTGTCCACACAGTCGCGAGACTCTCGGCATGAGGATAAGACACAAATTCCAAAATAGACACACATAGGCTCAAAAACATACCGCGGGCACCCCCAGTAACACCCAAAGGGCACAGCGATTGGCACAGACACCTCGTGCGCATCAAACGTAACTTGTACCAATTGTCCGTACAACTATAGGACTCCTAGTTTGAATATGGGATACAAATTAGAAAACATGCACACTTATGCTTAAAATCGCACGCGGGTGGGCAGCGCGAGTGGAACGAACACCTTGTGCGCATCCATGTAACACACATAAACTATCTGCACAGCCGCATGACTCCTGATTTGAGGATTGGACCTAGACATGAATTTTAAAAAAGGCCCACTTACACTTGAAAACGTGCGATGGGGGTGTGGAGGTGTCACACTCGATAGCAAACAAACGACACCACGGATATCATGAACACCTAGTGTAGATTCAACGTAACTCGTGGAAATCATCTGCACAACTGCGAGACTCCCGATTTGAGGATAGGACACGAATTCATAAATAGGCACACTTAGGTTTGAAAACGTGTTGTGGAGGAGCAAGCACCTCCAGCAGCACACAAACGGAACCACGAGTGGCATGAACACCTCATGCGCATCTAATATAACCTATCCCGCAACCGCAGGACTCTCTGTTTGAGGATTGGAGCCAAACAAGAATTCGAAATAAGCACACTTGGTCTTGAAAACGTGTTGCGGGGGGGGGGGGGGGGGGGGGGGGCGACACCCAAATAGAATGGCTACTAGCACGAAAATCTCGTGCGCATCCAACATAACATGTAGCAATAACTGCGCGGTTATGGGACTATCGGTTTGATAATTGGATCTGAATAAGAATTCGAAAACAGGATCACTTAGGCTTGAAAACGTGTCGCAAGGGGAAGGGCACCGCCGACAGAACTCAAATGGTACCGTGAATGGAATGAACACCTTGTGTACATCCAACCTAACATGTAGTAATCAAATGCACAATCGTGGGACTCCCTGTTTGAGGTTAGGACACAAATTCGAAAACATGCACACTTAGTCTTAAAAGCGTTCCGCGGGGAGAGAGCACCCCCAGCGGCCTGAAAATGGCACTCTAAGTGGCACGAACACCTTATGCGCATCCAACATAACACATAGAAAGTGGTTGAGTTGCTGTAGGACTCCTAGCCTGAGTATAGAACACGCATTTGAAAATAGGCACACTTAGGCTTGAAAACGTGTTGTGGGAGGGCGGACACCCCCTGTAACACCCAAATGGCACCATGAGTGGCAAGAACACCTCGTGTGAATCCAATGTAACACATAGTAACAGGTCGCTCAGTCGCAGGAATCCCTATTTGAGTATAGGGTCCAAACATGAATTCGAAATTAGACATATTAAGGATTGAAAACATGTCGTGGGGGCGGGAACCCCCAGTAGCACCCAAATGCCACCACGAGTGGCGCGAACACCTCATGCATGTCCAACATAACATGTAGCAACCAGCAGCAAAGCCGCAAGACTTCCGATTTGAGGATAGGATGAAAATACAAATTCAAAAACAAGCATAATTAGGCTTGAAAACATGCTGCCGGGGGGTACCCCTAGCGGCACACAAACGGCACCGGGAGTGGCATGAACACCTAGTGCGCATCCAATGTAACACGTTGCAATTGGTCTAACAGCCACAAGACTCCCGGTTCGACAATAGGGCACGATTTCTAAAACATGCACACTTAGACTTTAAAACGTGCTTTGGGGAGTAGGCACCCCCAGCGGTACCTAAACGGCACCGTGAGTGGCACGAACACCTCCTGCACATCTAATGTAGTGAGTAGCAATAGGTCACGCGCATCCATTGGACTCTTGTTCTAAGGATCGGACACGAATTCTAAAGTAGGCACACTTAGGCTTTAAAACATGCCGCAGGGGCAGACACCCCCAACGGCAACCAAAAAGCACCACGAGTGGAACAAACACCTCGACCGCATTCAACGTAACACGTAACAATTGATAGCGTAATCACAGGACTCTCGTTTTGAGGATAGTACCCAAACATGAATTCAAAAATCGACACACTTAAGCTTGAAAATGTGTCGTAGGGGTTTGCACCTCTAATGGCATGCAAACTGCACCATAAGTGGCTCGAACACCTCCTATGCATCCAACGTAACACGTAGAATCCGATCGCATAGACACGAGACTTTCAGTTTTAGGATATAACATAAATTCTAAAATAGGCACATTGAGACTTAAAAACGTGTTGCGAGGGTGTGGGCACCCCCAGCGTTACCTAAATGGCACCACGAGTGGCACGATCACCTCGATCACGTCCAATGTAACATATAGCAATTAGCTACACTACCATGGGACTCTAAGTTTGAGGATATGACATGAATTCAAAAATAAACAGACATAGTTGGGGACACCCCCAGTGGCTCTCAAATGGCACTGTGAGTGGCATGAACACCTCGTGCACATCCAACATAACACGTAACAACCGTCCGAGCAGCCACAGGACTCTCTATTTGAGGAGATGACGTGCATTTAAAAACATGCACACTTAGGATTAAAAGCGCGCCTCAGGGGGTGGGCTCCCCCAGCGGCACCCAAACGTCATCACGAGTGGAACGAACACCTCATACGCATCCAACATAAGACGTAGCAATCGGCCGCATAGCCACGAGACTCCCGATTTTAGAAGACAAACAAAACGTGAATTCAAAAATAGACACACCTAGTCTTAAAAAGTCTTAAAAATGTGTCGCGGGTGAGAGCCACCAGCTGCACCAAAATGGGACCACGAGTGGCATGGACACCTCATGTTCATCCAGCGTAACACGTAGCAACTGACTGCGCAATAATGGGACTCACAGTTTAAGGATATGCCAGGAATTCAAAAACATACACACATAGGCTTGAAAACGTGTCGCGAGGGGTGTATGCCCCCAACGGCCCCCGAATGGCATCGTGAGTGGCACGAACACCTTGTGACGGTCCAATGTAACACGTAAAAACCATCCGAGCTACCACATGACTCCCGATTTGAGTAGATGATACGAATTCCATAAAAGGCTCACTTAGGCTTGAAAACGTGTCGCAAGGGGGCTGACACCCCCCATCGTCACCCAAAAGGTATGCACACCTTGTGCGCGTCCGACATAACAAGTAGCAATGGACCGCGCACTATTGATTTGAGTATAGTACCCACACACCAATTCAAAAATAGGCACACTTAGGCTTCAAAATGTGTCGCGTGGAGGGGGCACCACCAGTGCATCCAGACAGCACCACGAGTGGCACGAGAACCTCGTGTGCATCCAATGTAAAACATAGCAACTTGCAACATAGCTGCAGGACTCCTGATAGGATTGGACACAAATTTGAAAACTAGCACACTTAGGCTTAAAAATGTTCCGCAGGGGGGCACCCCCAGCGACACCCAAACGACACCGTGAGTGGCACAAACACATTGTGCGCATCCAATGTAATATGTAGAAATTGTCCACATAGCCACGAGACAACTAGTTTACAGCTAGGACCTAAACACAGATTCATAAACAGGAATACTTAGGCTTGAAAACATTCCGCGGTGGGAGGGTACCCCCAGCAGCACCCAAACAACACTGTGAGTCTCACGAACACCTCGTGCACATCCAATATAACACTTAGCAATTGACTGCATATCCACTGGACTCCCGGTATGAGGATATGACGCAAATTAAAAAAATAAGCACACTTAGGCTTGAATACGTGCCGCAGAGGGGGCCAATCACCCCACGTGTGTCATTCTAACGGCATAGCGAGTGGCACGAACTCCTCGTGAACATTCAATGTAACACGAAGCAACCGATCACGCAGCCACGAGACTCCCGGCATGAGGATATGACACAAATTAAAAAAAATACACACTTAGGCTAAAAAACGTACCGCAGGCACCCCCAGCGATACCCAAAGGACTCCGAGTGGCATAGACACCTCATGCGCATACAATGTAACATTTAGCAATCAATCGTGCAGTCGTAGGACTCCTGGTCTGAGGATAGGATACAACTTAGAAAACATGCAAACTTAGGCTTGAAATCGTGCTTGGGTGGGCACACCCAGTGGCACTGTTAGTGGAATGAACACCTTGTGCGCATCCAATGTAACACGCAGAAGCTATCCGCACAGACACATGGCTCCTGGTTTGATTAGTGGACCCAAACATGAATTTGAAAATAACACACTTAAACTTGAAAATGTGCCGATGGGGGGGGGGGGGGGGGGGTGTCACACCCGGCAGCAAACAAACACCACCACGAGTAGTATCAACACCTCATGCGCATTCAACGTAACCCATAGCAACCGTCTGTAAAGCTACGAGACTCCTAATTTGAGGATTGGACACGAATTAAAAAATAGGAACACTTAGGCTTGAAAACATGTTGCGAAGGAGCAGGAAACCCCAACAACACCTAAACGGCACCATGAGTAATATGAACACCTCATGTGCATCCAAAATAATTAGCCCCGTAGCCGCAGGACTATCTATTTATCGACCGCAGTCATAGGAATCCCGAATTTAGAAGACGACCCAAACACGAATTGGAAAACAGACACACTTAGGCTTGAAAATGTGTCGCGGGTGGGCGTCCCCAGCGGCACCCATATGGGGCCACAAGTGGCACAGACACCTCGTGCATGTCCAACGCAACACATATAAACTGACAGCGCAACAATGGGACTCCCGGTTTGAGGATATGACAAGATCTCAAAAACATTCACACATAGGCTTGAAAACGTGTCACGAGGGGTGTACACACCCAACGGCTTCCAAATGGCATCGTGAGTGGCACGAACACCTTGTGAACTTCCAATGTAACACTTACCAACCGTCTGAGTAGCCACACGACTCCTGATTTAAGGAGAGGACACGAATTTGATAAAAGGCTCACTTAGGCTTGAAAATGTGTCGTGAGGGGGTCGACACCCCCAACAGCACCCAAACAGCACGAACACATCGTGCGCGTTTGACATAATAAGTAAAAATCGGTCATGCAACAGTATGACTCTCCGTTTGAGGATAAATCAAACATCAATTCAAAAACAAGCACACTTAGACTTGAAAATGTGCCGGGGGCACCCCTAGTGGCATCCAAACGGCACCACGAGTGGCACGAACACCTCGTGCGCATCCAATGTTACATATTGCAACTAGATGCGCAGTTGCAGGACTTCTGGTAGGATTGGACACGAATTTGAAAATAGGCCCACTTAGGCTTGAAAACGTGGCACAAGTGGGCACCCCCAATGGCACCGAAACAACATTAGGAGTGGCACGAATATCTTGTGCACATCCAACATAAGACGTAGAAATCGATCAGGCAGTCGCGGGACCTCTGGTTTGAGGAGAGGATCCAAATACTAATTTGAAAACAAGCACACTTAGGCTTGAAATATGTCGCGGGGGTGTGGGAACCCCTAGTAGAACCCAAACGGGCCCACGAGTGGCACGAACACCTTGTACAAGTCCAATGTAACAGTAGCAACCCGACATACAGTCGTTGGATTCCTAGTTTAAGGATATTACATAGATTCGAAAATAGACACACTTAGGCTTAAAAATGTGCCGAGGAGGGCGGATGCCCCTAGCGGCACCTAAATGGTATCGTGAGTGGCACGAACACCTCATACGTGTCCAACATAGCACGTAGCAATCGTATGAGCTGCCATGAGACTCTCGATTTTAGGAGAGGACACAGATTCGAAAAAAGGCACATTTAGGCTAGAAAATGTTTCACGTGGGGGTCGAACCCCCAACGGCACCACGAGTGGTACAAACACCTCGTGCGCATCCAACTAACATGTATGAACCTTCCGTACAGCCGTGTAACTCCCGATTTGAGGAGAGGACCCAAGCATGAATTCGTAAACAAACATAATTAGGCTTGAAAATGTGCCGCGGGGGGGACCACCCTTGACGGCACACAAATGGCACTAAGAGTGGTACAAACACCTCGTGTACATCCAACATAACACGTAGCAACCATCAACGTAATCGTGGGACTTCCATTTTGAGGATAGGACATGAATTTGAAAGCAGGCACACTTATGTTTTAAAATGTTCCACGTGGGGGTGGCACCCCCAGCGGCACCCAAGCAGCACCAAGAGTGGCACGAACACCTCATGCACATACAACGTAACATGTAGAAACTAGAAGCGCAATCGCGAGACTATCGGTTTGAGGATAGGACACGAAGTCAAAAATAGGCACACTTTGGCTTGAAAACGTGCCACGAGGGGATGGGCACCTCCAACGTCACCCAAAAGTCATTGTGAGTGGCATGAACACCTCATCGGTGTCCAACGTAATATATTGCAACCAGTCGTGCATCCACGGGACTCCCAGTTTAAGGATAGGACCCAAACACGAATTCGAAAACATGCACACTAATGGTTGAAAACGTGCTGGGGGGACCCCAGCGGTTCCCAAATGGCTCCGCAAGTGGCACGAACACCTTATACCTATCCAATGTAACACATAACAACCGTTCTTGCAGTCGCGGGACTACCGGTTTAAGGATAGGACACGAATTCAAAAATAGTCACACTTAGGCTCGAAAAGTTGCCATGGGGGCGGGGGCCCCAGCGGCATCCATACGGAACAGTGAGTGGCATAAACACCTTGTGTTCGTCCAACACAAAATGTATTAATCAGTTGCACAATCACAGGACTCTCTGCTTAAGAAGAGGACCGAAAAACAAATTCAAAAACAGGCACACTTAGACTTGAAAACGTGATGAGAGGGTATGGGCACCCCCAGCAGCCTCCCAATGGCACTGCGGGTGGAACGAATGTATCCAAAATAACAAGTAATAATTGTCCACGCAATCATAGAACTACTGATTTGAGGATAGGATATGAATTCTAACACAGTCACACTTAGGCTTGAAAATGTGCAGTGGGGGTGGGCACCCCCAGTGGCTCCCAAATATAACTGTGAGTGTCACAAACACCTCATGCACATCAAACATAACATGTAGCAACCGTTCGTGTAGCCATGGGATACCCAGTTCGAGGAGAGGACACGAACTCAAAAAAGGCACATCTAGACTTGAAAATGTGTCGGGGGAGGGGGGGGGGGTGGAGGCAGCGGCACCCAAACGACACTGCAAGTGGCATGAACACCTCGTATGCATCCAACGTAACACATAACAACTGGTCGCGCAACGTTATGATTATCTATTTGAGGACAGGACACAAGCACGAATTCGAATACAGGCATAATTAGGCTTGAAAATGTGCTGCGGGGGGATGATTCCCCAAGATGCACACAAACAGCATCGTGAGTGTCACGAACACCTCATATGTGTCCAACGTAGCAAGTAGCAACCGGTCGTGCAGCCATGAGATTATTGGTTTGAGGAGAGGACCCAAACACGAATTCAAAAATAGGCACACTTTGGCTTAAAAACGTGTCGCGGGGGCCGGCACCCCCGACTGTGGACAAACAACACCGAAAATGGTACGCACACCTCGTGTCCATCAAAAGTAAAACGTGGCAGCCAGTTTCATAGCCACGGGACTCTCAGTTTGAGGATAGGACCTAAACATGAATTCAAAAATAGTAACACTTAGGCTTGAAACGTGACGTAGGGGGTGGGCACCCCCAGCTGCACCCAAATAGCCCCGCGAGTGGAACTAACACCTCGTGTTTGTCCAATGTAACACATAGCAACTAGTTGTGCAACCACGGGACTTTCGGGTTAGGATAGGACATGAATTCAAAAATAGTTACACTTAGTCTTGAAAACATACTACGTCAATTGGTGTGAACACCTCATGTGCATCTACGTAAGACGTATCAATTGGTCACATAAATGCAAGACTCCTAATTTGAGGATAGGAACCAAGCACGAATTCGAAAACAGGCACACTTAGACTTGAAAATATGTCACAAACGAGACCCAAACGGGACCGCAAGTGACAAAAACACCTTGTGCGTGTCCAATATAACATGTAATAACTAAGAGCACAGCCATCGGACTCTCGGTTTGAGGATATGACACAAATTCAAAAACTAACACACATGATTAAAAAAGTTTCGCGTGGGCGGCTGTCCCCAAAGCCTCCCAAATGGTACCGTAAGTGGAATGAACACCTCGTTTGTGTCCAACATAACATGTATCATCCGTCCGACTAGTCACAGGACTCTCAATTTGAGGAGAGGACACGAAGTTGAAAATAGGCACACTTAGGCTTGAAAACATGCCACAGTGGGGCAGCCACTCCCAGCGGCACCCAAATGGCACCACGAGTGGCATGAATGCCTCGTGCACGTACAACATAAGACGTAGCCATTATTCGTGCAACTGTGGAACTCACAGTATGAGGATATGACCCAAACAAGAATTCGAAAATAAGCACTTTTAAGCTTGAAAATGTGTCGTGGGGGTGCGAGCAACCGTAACGGCACCCAAAGGGGGCCGCAAGTGGTATGAACACCTCGAGCATGCTCAATGTAATACATAACAACCGTCCATGCAATCATGGGACTGCTGATATAAGGATATGACACGAATTCGAAAACATACACACTTAGGCCTTAAAACGTTTCGCGAGGGGCGAAGCCCCCGGTGGTTTTCAAATGGCATCTTCAGTGGTACAAACACCGCGTGCATATTAAAAATAACATGTAATAACTATCCAAGCAACCGCATGATTCCCGATTTGAGGAACAAACATGAATTCGAGAAAAATCACACTTAGGCTTGAAAACGTGTCGTGAGCGGGTCAAAACCTCCAGAGGCATCCAAAAGGCACCATGAGTGGCGCGAATATCTCGTGCGTATCCAATGCAACACATAGCAACTGACCGCACAGCTGTGGAACCCCCTATTTGTGGATAGGATACGAATTCAAAAATAGGCATACTTAGGCTTGAAAACATGCCACGGAGGGGAAGGAAACCCCAACGGAACCCCAACGGCACCGCGAGTGGAACGAACACCTCATGTGTATCCAACATAACACGCAGAAACCGACCATTCAACTATGGGGCTTCAAGTTTGAGGATAAGAGCCAAACATGATTTTAAAAACAGGCACACACAGGCTTGAAAATATATCGGGGGGGAGGGCACCCTCGGTGGCACCCAAACGGCACTGCGAGTTATAGGAACACCTCGTGTGCATCCAAAATAACACATAACAATGGGTCGTGCAGGTACAAGACTCCCAAATTGAGGATATGACCCAAATACGAATTCGAAAACAGGCACACTAAGGCCTGAAAATGTGTTGAGTGGGGAGGGAACTCTAGCGGCACCCAAATATCACCGAGAGTGGCACAAACACATCTTACGCATCCATTATAACACATAGAAAACGACCGTTTATCTACAAGACTCTCGATTTGTGGATAGGCCCCAAACAGGAATTTGAAAAATCGGCACACTTATGCTTGGAAACGTGCCGTCGGGAGGCGGCATCCATGTTGGAACCCAAATGGCACCGTGAATTACACGAACATCTCAAACTCATCCAATGAAACACGTAGCAACTGGTCGCCCAACTTCGGGACTCCCGGTTTGAGGATCGGACAAAAATTAAAAAATAGGCACACATAGGCTTGAAAAAGTTTCGCGGGGTGGGGGGAACCCCAGTGGCACCCAAATGGCCCCATGAGTGGCACAAACACCTCGTGCCTATCCAAAATAACACGTAGTAACTGGATGCATAGCCTTTGGACTTCCCAATTTAGAATAGGACACGAATTCAAAAATAGAGAAATGTAGGCCGAAAAATGTGTCACATGGGGTGAGCACCCCAGAAGCACCCAAATGGCACCGCGGGTGACACGAAATCCACGTGCGTGTCCAACGTAAGACATCACTGTGAGTGGCATGCTCACCTCATGTGCGTCCAACATAATTCATAGAAATTGGTCGCGCAGCCGCAGGACTCCTAGTTTAAGGATAAGACTCAAACAAAAATTTGAAAACAAGCACACTTAGGCTCGAATACTTTTCGCGAGGGGCAGGTACCCCTAACGGTATCCAAACGTCACTGTGAGTGGCACAAACACCTCATGTGCATCCAACATAACACGTAACAATCACTTGCGTAGCCATGGTACTCCCGATTTGAGGATAGGACACAAATTTAAAAACTTATACACTTGGGATTGAAAACATGTTGCGGGGGGTGGGGAACCCCCGATGGCACATCAACAGTACTGGGAATGATACGAGCACCTCTTGCGCAACCAAATTAACATTATCTATCGGTCGCCCAACCGTAGGACTCCTGATTTAAGGATAGAATACAAATTCAAAAATAGGCACACTTAGGCTTAAAAATGTGCCGTGGTGGGGCGGACATCCCCAACGACACCCAAACTGCACCACGAGTGGCATAAACGCCTCATGTGAGTCTAACGTAATACATAGAAATCGACCACATAGACACTAGACTTCTGGTTTGAGGATAGGACACGAATTTGAAAATTAGCACACTTAGACATGAAAGAGTATCGGGGGGCACCTCAGTGGCCCCCAAACGTCACCGTGAGTTGCACGAACACCTCGTGCGTGTCCAACATAATTCATAAAAATTTGTCGTGCAAAAGCATGACTCCCGAGTTGATGATAAGACCCAACACAAATTTGAAAACAAGCACATTTTATCTTGAAAATATGTTGCGAGGGTGGGGGGTGGGGGGGAGGGCACCCCCAGCAGAACACAAATGGCACATGAGTGGCATAAACACCTCATGCACGTCCAACGTAGCATATAAAACCCGAGCGCATAGTCGTAAGACTCTTGATTTTAGGATAGGACACGAATTATGTAATAGGCACACTGAGGCTTGAAAATAGGTTGGGGCACGGGAACCCCCAGCGGCACTCAAACGACATTGCAAGTGGTACGAACACCTCTTGTGCGTCCAATGTAACATGTAGAAACCTATCGCACAATCGTGGGACTCTCAATTTAGGATAGGAAATGAATTTGAAAGCAGACACTTAAATAACGTGCTGTGGGGGCGGGTACTCCTAGCGGCACCCAAATGGCACCGCGAGTGCCACGAACACCTCGTGTATGTCCAATCTTACACATAGAAACTAATTGTGGGACTCTCGGTGTGAGGATATAACATAAATTCGAAAGCAGGTTCATTTAGGCTTGAAAATATGTCATGGGGGGAACCCCCAGCAGAACCTAAACGGCATCACAAGTATCATGAACACCTCGTGTGCATCCCACATAACACGTAGAAGTTGGTCGTGCAATTGTGGGACTCCCAGTTTGAGGATAGGAACAAAACAAGAATTCGAAAATAGGGGCAGTTAGGCTTGAAAAAGTGCATGGGGGGTCGGGCACCCCTGACAACACATAAATAGCACCGAGAATCGTACAAGCACCTCATGCTCATCCAACGTAACACTTAGCAAACGTCCACCCAGCCGCAGTCCCGATTTGAGGATAGAACACAAATAAGAGTTTGAAATTAGGCACAATTCTGCTTGAAAATGTGCCGCGTGGGGTCGGGCACCCCAACGGCACCACGAGTGGTACATGAAGCTTGAGTGTGTACAACGTAACACATAGCAATCAATTGCGCTGCCACGCGACTCCTAATTTGAGGATAGGACAGAATTCGAAAGCATGCACACTTGGGCATTAAAATGTGCCTGTAGCACCCCCAGCGGCACCCAAACATCACCACGAGTAGCACGTACACCTCGTGTGCAACCAACATAATTCGTGGAAATTGGTTACGTGGCCACATGGCTCCCGGGCTAAGGATAAAACCCAAACACGCATCCAAAAATAGGCACATTTAGGCTTCAAAAGGTGTCTCGAGTAGGGGAGCATCCCAGCAGCACCAAAACGACACGCGAGTGGCATGAACACATCATGCACGTCCAACGTAACACGTAATAATGGGCTACAGAGCCACAAGACTCCCATTTTGGGGATAGGAAACGAATTTGAAAACATGCACATTTAGGCTTGAAAACGTACCGGGGGAGCTCCCCCAACGATACCCAAACGGAACCATAAGTGGAAGGAACACCTCGGGTGCATCCAACGTAATATCATGAAATTCACCGTGAATATGTGGGACTCCTGGTTTATGCGTAGGGCACGAATTTGAAAATAGGCACACTTAGACTTGAAAACATGCCGCAGGGGGTGGGTACCCCCAGCGGAACCCAAATGGCACCTCTAGTGGAACGAAAACCTCGTGCGCGTCCAATATAACATGTAGTAACCGACCGCGTAGCCGTGGGAATCTCAATTTGTTGATAGGACATGAATTTAAAAATATGCACATTTAGGCTTAAAAACGTGCCAGGGGGAATGGGCACCCCCAGTGGCACCCAAATAGCACCATAAGTGGCACGAATACCTCGTGTGCATCCAACATAACACATAGCAGCCGAACGTGTAGTCACGGGCTCTCGGTTTGAGGATAGGACATGAATTCAAAAACATTCACACTTAGGCTTGAAAACCTTTCGCGTTGGCGGGGGTACCTCCGACATCACTCAAATGGCACAACGACTTATAAGAACACCTCGCAGGCATCCCATGTAATACGTAGCAACTGATCACATAGCCATGTGACTCTTGATTAGAGGATAGGACATGAATTCAAAAACTGGCACACTTAGGCTTGAAAATGTGCCACGAGGGATGGGCACCCCAACCAGAAACTAAACGGCACCACGAGTGGCATGGACACCTTATGTGCATCCAACGTAACACGTAGCAACTGGTTGCACAGTCACTGGACTCTCGATTTGAGGATAGGAACAACAATTCAAAAATAGTCACACTTAGGCTAAAAAGCATACTGTAGAGGGCGGGCACGCCCATCGGAACCCCAACGACACACCTAGTGCACATCCAATGTAAGATAGAGAAACCGACTGCGCAACCGTGGAACTCTTGATTTGAGAATATGACACGAATTCGAAAATAGGCACACTTAAGCTTCAAAACATGCCGCAAGGGGGGCACTTCCAACGGCACCCAAGCAGTACCGCGAGTGGCACGAACTCATCATGTGCATTCCACATAACACATAGAAAACATTCATGCAACTGCAGTACTCTCAGTTTGAGGATAGGATCCAAACATGAATTCGAAAATAGGCACACTTAGGCTTGAAAACATGACGTCGCGGGGGGGGGGGGGGGGGGGCACACCCCGACGACACTGAAATAGCACTTCAAATGGAACTAACAACTTGTGCGTATCCAACTTAATATGTAGTAACCAGTCGCCCAATCGAAGGACTCCCGGTTTGAGGATAGTATGCGAATTCAAAAACAGTCACACTTAGGCTTGAAAATATGCTGCGGGGGGTAGGGCACCCCCGGTGGAACTATGAGTGGCACAAATACCTCGTACGTATCCACTGTAACATGTAGAAACCTATCGCACAGTCACGAGACTCCTGATTTGAGGATAGAACCTGATAAACATCCAAATGTGTATAATTTATGCCCCGAATAGATGCATTTTAGTCACTCCTTTTAATTAAAATTGGCCTTATGTAGTATTTTATTATTTTTCAGGTCAATAAGCTGTCGCAACATCAAATAATTCTAAATCAGTACAATTGCATCACAATAGCGGTCAAAAGCATGCATCGAAGAAATCAAAGACACCGCGAAGTCAGAAGTCCCATTGAGCTTGCCCAGATGAGTTTCGATTCCCCGAGCCTTTTCCCGTACCAAACCTAATCTTAAACCGAGCCCTAGCCTTCACCTGAACCTCGTGTGTGTTTAGTTTGTACTTTTATATTTTTCTAGATGTTTTTTATTGAGTCGTTTTATTTTTAGGAATTATTTTAGAATTTTCTAGGATTTATTTTCTATGCTTATATTTCTTTATTCTGCTTTTATTTTTTATTAGTTTTTTAATCTTTATTTTATTTTATTATTTTTCTTAGGATTAGTTTTTAGGAATTTATTTTCTTTTTCATTAGTTTTTAGTTTTAATTTATTTAGTTGGGATTTTTAGTTTTTTTTTTATAGTTTTTATAGAGTTTTTTTTATTTTTTTTATTTATTTTTATTTTTGAGTCTGTTAGTAATAGATTAGAAAATTATTTTTTAGATTAAATTTTTTTAATTTAGTCTAGTTTTATTTTTTTAGGTAGTGCATTTTGTTTAAGGGTCCAAATGAAACACACACAACTCACTCACACACACCTTACTTCCCATACACTACATTACACAAACACTAACGCCTCCCATTTCATCTTCTCCAATACATCCCTTTCTCTCTCCTATCTCTTTCCACCATTAAACCCACCAACATTACCACACTACCACCCAACCTCCACCTTATAACATCGGATGCCAAAATCGAAACCACTAGACTCGTTGCCCCTGTTCGCGACTTGAACCCGGAGCCACCCTCCTACCAAACCCCAAACCCGAGCTACAACCCGAACCCCTATTTTATCCCAACCAAACCCGCGGACCATTTCCAATTTAACCCATGCCATCTGAACTGAGAACAACAAAAACCTCACATGCTCCGATCCAACCCGAATCAACTTCGGTCCCAACGCGTGAACCATTAGCAAACTCACGAACCCGCGAACCTCCACCAGCCATTATCTCCAACAAAATCGGAACCAACAATTATATCAAAACCCACTTGAAAAAATTATTTGAAAGAGATACACTTTGACTTGAATTTTAAAAATCCCAAATATATCTCAATCCCAAACCATCCATGGGGTATTAAAAGGAGAAGAAAGCATCTCATTTGAGGGGACTCTCAGAAATCTGCACAGAAGGAACGAGAGAGACATAAGAGAAAAAGAAAAAAAAATATAGTTAGGTTTAGAAAAAATTTGTAGGTTCTGTTTTTATTTTCAGTTTTGTAATCCAGTTGAGTTTTTGTGACGAGTTTGGGACGTATGGTCATCCACACAGTTAACACAAGGAATTATTGCGTATCGTATTTCTTTCTCTTTCTCTTTAGTTTTTTGTTTGTTAATTGTGTTTATGCTAAAATTCTAATTATGTCAGGCTAAACACCCCATTCAAGGGGTGGGACGAAACACGTGTGTTGAGTTATTTAATAAATTAATTTTTTATTGATGTGTTCTAGGCTAATTAAATTGAGAAATATCACACATTAATTTATCTAACAAGAGTTAATAAATTAATGTTGAAAATTGATATTTGATTTTTTGGATTTTCCTTAGAGATAGTTCATATTCTTAAATTTAAGTATTAATTCCTTGTGAGCAATTTAAAGATCTGTACAAATTTTTATGAATTGATCTTAGCGGATAATTTGTAATAACAAGTATGAATCTTTTTTTTTGTAGTGACAATTTCTAATTTAATTGCTGAAAAAGATAAAATTGAATTTAGGATTGTAACGAGAGTTAAGTTTTAAATTAAATATTATTTCAAACTATTCAATTGAATAATTCGGACATTAAATTAAATTGACTATGCGGTGTAATCCCACCTCTTGTTTCTTCTCATAAATTTTAAACTAGATTAATTTATAATTTTTCATAGTCATTTAATTGCATAAATTTTCGTTTCCTACCTTGAAATTGTTTTTAATTATAAATAATAAAAATTTTAAAAACACAAAAAGATTACTTTTATAAAAATTGAAGTTCCAAGTTTTCACGATAACGGGTTCGACATTTGAAATTGGATTGATACCCAAATTTACCACGATACTAAATTTTTACCACGATACTAGAAGTTTGGTTGTAACGACTGGCGAATCAAGAAAACAAGTCACACAAAAGACGAAGTATCAAATGGCTTCGTTGTCGATTTCTTGAAGATTGAAGCCCGTGAAGATTTCTAATTTTTATTTTTTATTTTTAGTGTAGTTATTCCCTCCTCTCCCTCCTTAGACTGGTTGTTTAGGATTATTGAGGCCTTGTAATTAATTTGGGTGCACTTTGACACCATTTTATTTTTTATAATAATTATTCGAACATTAAAAAAATGAAAGGAAAACCGAACAAGGTAGAGAGAAGGCGTCCAAAGGCGAGGATGTTTGAAGCCTCCCTACTATGGGTCGGTAGGACTCCCGAGGACGACTGAAGTATGCATACTTCCCCCCGATCAACTCAACTCGGTCTTCACCCCACGCGTGTGAAAATCGTGGGAGGTAAACTCTTTATCACTCGCGAATCTCCTGCAAGCGAGTCAATTTTTGTGTGCTACTTGCTCCTATGTGCTTTTTATTTCTGTATCACACTTAAATTGGATGGTTTGATGAATAAATTTACCTAAGACCTGTACCCGATCATTGCAACGAGTTGGTATTTCATCACCCACTCAATCACATCTCCATTTGCTTGTTACCCGTGCTCTCACTTACATTAAAATCAATCAACTAGCAAGCCAAGTAGTAACGGTGTTCATTAGGACCCTTTCAGAATGAGACCCTCGTAGGATACTCTAGTGAGTCTTTTCCACCCCTGCAAATCTTCATTCCACTATCTTAAGACTTTTGTCTAGGGAAACTGGGTTTTAAGTGATGCCGCCTAGTAAAACGAGTTTGTGCTTTCCCCTGCGTGGTACCGGATAGTTGTTTGTTGTAGAAGCTAGTCTGGTGAGACTTAACTAGTAAGCCTATTGTCTCTCGGGAAGAAAGTAGGAGCACACTTTTACCGACAACGCCTAAGATTCTGTGTTTTTCTCGCCTGCGGACTAATTAAAATTTGACTACCCACTCACTTAACTTGAAGATAATAATTTGGCTATGTGCTCGTTCGGACTTGTTCCCTTTGTGTACGTGTCTAAATTGTTGCTTTATATAGTCAACGTTTCGCTCCATTTGTCAGTTTTCCCACGTAAGTCCATCACTCCCTTTTCTTGCTTTTTCTGAATTATTTTTTCCAAAAATCAAAAATACAAAAATATTTTCCATTTTCTCTACCTCTCTCCAAACACCACAAATATTTTTCATTTTTCCTTCCTACATTTACAAAAATCCAAAAATATTTTTCATTTTTCCTTTTTCCTTTCTCACAAATACCCAAAAAATCTTTTTCGTTATTTTTATGCCAAATTGGCACCTCATTAATCATCGATTAACACATTGCCCTAGTGCTCCATCTCTAAATTCCCTCTTAGGTGACAATGCTCTTCTCGTTGATTTTCCTCCTCATCTACCCGCTATGTGTTCTTCTTTATTGGAGATGCCTAGTTCTCCCACATCCTCTGGTCCTATCACCCTGCCCATAATGGCCGACGAACGCGCTTTAAGGGACTACTTTGCCCCGATTACGGCCACTCCACCTTCATGTATCATTCTTCCTCCCACTTCGATCGTGCAATTTGAAATTCTCCCCATAACTAATTCTATGTTGCCCAGTTTTCATGGCCTTGCACGCGAGTCTCCTTATACTCACTTGCGAAAATTTCTCACTGTGTGCGCTACTTTTAAATATCAAAACTTAGATGAAGAGAATGTTCATCTTCAGTTGTTTCCCTTTTCTCTGCAACGATAATGCATCCATTTGGCTCCATTACTTGCCCCCGAATTCTATCCAAACTTGGGAATAACTTGGCAAGAAGTTCATGTCTAAACTCTATCCCATGAGCAAAATAAATAAAATGCATCAAGCAATTCATGATTTTCAACAAAAGCCTATCGAAGAGTTTTGTGAAGCATGGAGCCATTTTCAAGACTATATTAATAGCTGCCCACATCACGGTCTCGAGAAAAGTCACTTAGTCCAAAGTTTTTACAATGGTCTTATCCCTTATTCTCACGCCATGACTGAATCCATGCATAAAGGGAAGTTCATGCATGCTGCCTATAATTTTCTCCTTGAATTAGGCAATGACCCCCAAGATTGGGAGGGTACCAATGCATTTTTGAGATTCGACCCTCCACTGTAGGGAACACTTCTGAGGTAAAAAATGATCCTGATTTTAAAATTTTCTACACATCTTACACTCATTGACTAAAATCGTCAATGTTCTTAGTTGTACTATGCAACAAAATGTTTCACTTTCTAAACAAGCGATGTCTGTTAACGATTATAGTTCTTCTTCTTGCAGTGTCTGCTTAAGTCAAGATCATTTAGCTCATTTGTGCCCCCTCCTGCAAGATGATCCCAAACCCACCATGGACCAAGCATGTGCATTTGATACCACTAGGAAACTCGTTCCCTCGTCATTTTCTTACAATCCTAATAATAGGAATCACCCTTATTTCTCTTATAAGTACGACCACAACTCCGCTCCTTCCCAACCACAACAAGATGTTGGTGGTCCCCATGGGTTTCCAAACAACCCACAAAGGCTACCTCGCCCTCCTGTCCCATATCAGTATGCTTCTTACCATCAACCGCACTTTTTATCTTCCTTTGTGCCCCATGGCGGACATTCAAACAACAATAATCAGCTTGTTCATGTTCCCCCTCTTTCATATGAGTATTCACAACCGCTTAATTCTCAGCGCGAGTTGGTACCCCAACCATCTTATGCCCCTCAGCCAAATTCATCCACCTCTTCTCTCGATAATCTCCTAACTCAGCTTATGACCACTCAGAGTCAGGCCCTCCAATAGCTTGAGCAGCGTTTCAACCAATTCGAGTATGAGCGAGAGAAAGGTCGTTTCCCCAGTCAACCCATTGCTAACCCTAAGGGGAATATCAAAGACTCGGCCTAGGAGGTTGGTTCCACTTCCAATCCACCCAATTACCAAGCGGATATGAAAGTGGTGTCTACTCTTCTATCGGGAAACAAGTTGATAATGGTGTTCACGATCCCAGTGATGTCCCCAACCCCCCAATCCCATCTTTAGAGCATATCCCTAAGGTTACCCCACCATCTAAATCCACATCTCACACTGAGTCCGAACCTATTGTGCCCACCTCTGTTTATGTGCCCAAAGAATCCTTCCCTCGTCTATTTTCTCCCACTAAGAAAGCCAATAATATGATGAGATCAAGAAAGTCTTTCAGAATGTTCACATTAACATTCCCTTCCTCACCGCGATTCAACAAGTCCCTTCGTATGCCAAATTTTTGAAGGACTTGTGCACTGTTAAGCGTAGGACCAATGTTCCTCGTGATGTTTAATGATACGAGAAATCGTCCACTTGTCATCCTCATACCAGCAAATCAAGTATAACGTGCAAAATAAGCAAATAGAGCAAGTAAAGAGAGATAAAAGACAAGATATAGAGTGGTTCGGCTATAAAAGAGCCTACGTCCACTTTTGTGCCACCCTCCCATTATATTAATATCATTGATGTACAAGTTTACAATGCTACAAGGGGCGTACAAGATAGGTGAGAGAGAAGAATACATGACTGTAGAGATTCCGGGAGTGCCGGAGATATGATCACGATGTAGGTGAGTAGCCTCCAAGCTATATATTGAGGTTGTGTAGAGAGGATTTGGCAAGGCTTCGCCAGGTATTGTAGAATCTGAACTGGGCCCCCTAAATCTCGAGGTGTGGACCTCTATTTATTGTAGGATCATGTACTGTGTTATTACTGTAATGGATTGGGGTTGCGGCCTGTTCGTGAATAGAATAGGGCCGCACCCTGCAATGCTAAGCTGGGAATCACACCCTATACTGTACAGGCTGCGGCCTGCTAGTGCGACTGGAAATGTGGGTGCCGCACCCTGTGATGATTGGGACCATGGCCTATATGCTTGTGTTGAGTGAATGCCGCAGTAGGGTGTTATATTTGCATTATCAATAAGCCCCCAAGTCATAGTGCCAAAAGATTTACAATTGGGACTGTGATTGAGTAGTCAAGTACTCTCAAGGTGTCACGGTATTTCCAAGGCGACGCTTCGTCTTCTAGCGCCCGCTTACATAAATTATTCTGGCTGTGGACTTCATTACGTTTCCAAAAACCTTGAGAGAAAAATCAAAAGTCGAACTCTGTCCGTTTCTTCCCTTGATCCTCCCAACGACTTTTCAAGGTTGCGTGTGGTGGTTCTGAGGCGGTTTGAGGCTGAGCATCATTGATTTCTCCATTTCCAGGTAATTTTACAACCAACAATCTCTTTAATAGCTTTTTGAGTTCATAATTCATCCTCTAAACTTCTGAATTTTTGCATTTGTGAATCTCCCGATCTTGAATCATGTCTACTGCTTTCTGAACTCGAATTAGATTTTTTTGGATTATATCTGCCATATCTATTTCTGAGCAAAAAAACAACTGCTTGATAGAAACTTAGGGTTTTGATTGAATAATCTGCCAATTTCCAAGAATTAAACACATCTGAATGATAAATAATTATAATTATTGCCAAATTGTTCTTTGAATCAATCTTCATATGATGAAATGAACCCTTCATCTTTTATTGCTTGGATCATATGGCATTTATTTGTGTTGAATCGCATTAAAATAATATAACTGTTCTTGATGCTCTTAGACAAACCCTTCACATTCTAGGTCTTCAATCTTTGAATGAATCAACATTAAATACTAAACTCTTTGAGTGAGTGGTCGCGGCATGATAAAATACCCCTTTAGTAATCTAGGGCTGCCCTTAATCCATGTAACATTCCAACATTGATTTAAGCCCTAGCTGTGGCCTGTGGTATGTGATGGCTACGGCATGTAGCCTTTTTTTGATAGGGTAATCCCTTAGGTTCTTATATTTAGACTTCGTGGCATTTTATCCCATAGTTTAATGACTACGGCCTGCCAAAAATCGTTTGCATCTTTCCCCCAGAACAATATTCCGCGGTGATAATCAACTTCTATGGCTTTAGAACCCAATACTTGGTATACTTGGCCAATTCTACCCAACATTTTATTTTTCTCCTTGATACATCAGTATTCCTACCACGGCCTATGAGAGGCCTTAGGACCATATTGGTTGCGGTGCCTACCTGTGGACTCTCTACTTTTCAGGTACTGCTGCAGCCATATGAAGTTTGACCCAGAAGAATTTTTGAGAGGCTTTTGGAACAAACATTTTGGAGCCTCTCCTCCTAAACTTCCTTCAGTGCCTCCTTTGAAGTCATTAGGGCCTTGCCAACTGAAGGATTGCCCCCACTACGTGGTATTAGACTCATATTTAGATTAAGCGGTTATGGAGGAAGAGGACAATTCTAGTAACCAACCAATGGACGTATATCATAATGCCATAGTAGGGGGTGCATCTAACGTTAGGGACGAACCTGCTGGAATATCTAGGAGGGCTGAGAGACCTCTTACTGCACTTAGCATCTGCAGTACGATGACCCAAGAATGGGTTGATCAGGTAGCTGAGGCCTTTGAATTTCCAGAGAACTTGATGTGCTCAGCACCAGTCGTGGAACAAGACCATGCATGGCGTTTGCTGACGATGGAGTCTGCTTCGCCTTGTACGCATTCATTTATGGGTTGCGGCTGCCTATCCCTATTCCCATTAGGAGGATTTTCCAAACAATGAGGCTAGTCCCCGCCAAATTAGATCCCAACAACTGGAGGGCCATTCTTGCAGCTATTGTACTATGGGAGAATCAATTTAAGAGGGACATTACTCTCGCAGAGTTTTTCCAGTTCTACCCCCCCAAAGAAAATTCTATAAAGTTTGCTGGGTACTACTACTTCTCAATCCGTGACAGGGATGAGACCCTTTACTCTGGGAGGCCTACCAGTATAAATAAACTAGAAGGGGAAATACTTCTATATATCTGGCGAAGGGTGGGAGATTCACCCTGAGGAGAGTGAGAGGGAGAGATTGTTTAGGATGCCACGGCAATGAGGGTGCCCCTCCAAGCTAGGTATTTTTTCAATTATAGTCGCGTCCCTCTTTATAATTGCCTATTATTCTCCACTTTGCTTATGTACTAACCTTTGTATTTTTTATTAAGTTCTTGATAATTTGCGATTGAATAGGAAGTAAGAGAAAAGAGTTGCCAAGGCCACGGTAGTTCCTGCTAATGAGAAGAAATTCAGCATACTTATAACTTCTGCCTCTGTGTTTTAAGCGGGCTACTTCCCCAGCAAATCCATACCAAAAGTGATGGACGCAGAAGGTAATAACTGTCAATAATTTGTTCCACAACAATTATTTTTAAAACTTCAGATATTTATCGTTGCATTTCTTCTTTCAAGCGAGGAAGTTGATAGGGAGCTCTTGGCTACCCAACTAGCAGAGATGGATGAGGACTCAATTGTCCTCAATAACACGGCTAGGAAGAGGAAGAGGCCTAAGACCAAGGCGCCTGCCGCGACCCCTTCTAGTGACCAAAATCCGCTTGCCGTGACCCAAAATCAAGTTGCGGAACAAACTATCCCTGTCGCACCCCAACTCCAAGTTAAGGAGTTGGGCCCTCACGAGAGGCATGAGGGTACTTTCGATGATGATATTGGGGCCAATTTGGCCGCGTCAGGGCTGATGTCAACATTCGAGGGTCCAAACCATTCAAATTCTCCCCACCCCTACCAATTGTTACAATCAATGCCAATATGGCACCTCCTCAGTGCTACGCTAGTGTTGGTCTTGCTGGTCGTCTGTAGCCCCAACTTAGGCAGCCTAACCCTAAATCCTCTTGGGACACGACCGTGAGGGTTTCCCGTAAGATAAAGAGGGCCCAAGACACCGTGGACCTTGATAGACTCGTCGATGAAGACCACAACGACTTGGAGGATTATGGTCTCCACAGTGTTTTGAGGGTAAGTGCAAGTACCTTTTCATCTCTATTTTTACATACCGTATCTTGCTCCTAACTTCTCTCTTTGTAGGCCGCGAACGACATCATTTCTCAGAATAGGAAGTATGAGGCCTTATATAGACTAAAAGAGGTTATAGAGATGCCACTGACCTGGAGAGTGCAAGGAATTCTTCATTTGAAGCTGGCAAAAAGTCTGTTGTCGCGAATCTTCAGGCACCTCAGATAAACCTTGAAGCTACCGATAAAGCGAAGGAGGAAGCTTAGGAAAATTTTAAGCAGGTTGCAGAATCCCTCAAAGTCTCCCAATCTTAGGCTACGGAAGCTGCACAAGCTGCAAAATTTTCCAATAGCAAGCTTGGACTTGTTCAAAAGAAGTACGAGGAGCTGGAGACCAAAGTTGCCCATGATGTCGAAGCCCATGCCGTAGTAATTAAGAAAATGGAGGGAGGCCATGTCGAAGCCCTTCAATTGGCCATTGACAGTACTGTGGAGTCATTCAAGGGCTCCAAGGACTTCTATCTTATCAACAATAGGGCCTACCTCCGCGGCTACCAAGAGCTTAGGCATAGGGTCATAAAAAACTTTCCCAACTCCAAAGAGACAATTATTGCTTGGGGTCTTAGTGATGCTGAGCTTCAGGAGTGCGTGGTTAAGATCAAGGTCGAGGCTGAGGAAAGAGCTATGTTGAGGGCAGAGGCTGAGGTAACGGTAGCTGAGGAAGAGACCATGATGGCTGCGGAGGGAGAAGAGGGAGATGAACTTGACGATGTTGAATCTTAGGACTGTGTCCCTCTTTATCTTTTTATTGCCTCTTTAAACAGCTACGGCCTTTTGTCTGTAATATTAACACTGATCTTTGTCGAGATTTTTAGCTTCCAACTCTATTATCAAGGCTGTGGCCACCTTTAAAAATCAATGGCTTTTGTATATTATTTGCATGCTTAATTCTTCCAATGCCTTGATGCTTGAACTGATGCTTTTACATTTGAATTTCTTGCTTGATTAAATGAACTTGGTCAAATAGATTAAGGCCGTGGCACTGTAGTGTAAATGGTTTCTTCACATAGGCTACGGCATGTTCCCTTCACCTTAGCCTTTCCACTTGAATTGTTATAGATTATTACCGCATAATATGTTTAATGCTAGCTGCAGTCTCTTTTTGGACAGGGTCGCGACACCTTTAAGTGTTTGAATCCCGTCTGTTGCAGCTTTATGATTGTAGCTTTATAATTTGATCCTAATCCAAATGTCTCTTTTCTTAAATAGGGTTATAGCAGGTTAATGATCATGCCTGCCTTTATCTGTTGTGCTTTCTAAATAAATTCACTTAACGGTCGTAGTCGTACTGATATGGCTGCGACACCTTACTAGCCCTTAAGGAAATTGAGGCCATTCTTCTGTATCTTTAGTGTGTTTCACGATCATAGAAACACAGCCTCATATTGTCGCTTCGATCTCCTTTCATGACTCTCCTTTAGTCGCTTCAATTGCCTTTCATGGATTTCCTTTAGTCGCTTCAATTGGGTTATTATTAGGCCCCCTGGGCTAGGTATTATAAATCTTCTCCAAGATTATGTGGATATATATAAAGCCTTCCTAGGATATAATAGGATTATCCGTAAATAATTAAGTCTTTGGCCCCTTCAAATATATGAGTATCCATAGACAATTAGGTCTCCGGCCCCCGTGGGTTATTTTCAGGCCTTCCCGGGTTAGGTATTATGAAGTTGCCCCAAGCTAATATGAGGTCACCAAGTTAATGATGATTTAATATTATATCCACCAAGTTAATTATGTTTGCCGAGGGAGTAAACTCCCTGGGTGCATGACGCATCTCAAAAGCTGAGAATGGGCATTGAAAGCCCTTGTGAGCGATGTTGCGGACCAATCGATAGTTGCTGATGCGACTAAGAATGTGTATCAAAAGTTTGGACTATGAGTTTTTCAACTTATGTTTTTACCTTCAAACACAACAATTTCAACTTAAATTTTTCATTTCACTAATCCTCTTTTAACTTTTTGTTTCAATTTTTCATTTCACTAATCCTCACTTTTCATCTTTATTGCAATAATTGACCGGTAAAATCGACATAACTTTTGAATGAGGTTGTAAAATGGGTTTTGAAATTTGAGGTTTCAATTTTTTTACTTTAATATTATTAAATTATGCTTCATATAGTTTTTATGATAAAGTCTTTGATGATCGGTTATTGGTTTCATTGCGTTTATTTAAAAAGTTACAGATGCGAGTTACTCTTTTTTTGGACCAAAAATGGACCATTATACAAAATTTTAGTTATTGAACCATTATGAAGATCTTTAGTTATCGGTTTATAGAGATCTAAATATAAACATTTTATTTTGCTACAGTTCTTGCTCTAGGGATTCATCTGTTTGCCTCAATAACCAAGATTGTGCCACGTCATTCTTTGAGTGTAATGGCAATGGGGGATCCGTTGACCGGAACCTCATTGTACAGATTTCATTGCTAATGTAATATTCTAATTTTCACTTCATTATAATGATATTGATAAGTTTTATTCATTGTAATATTATAATTTTCTCTTCATATTTCAGGTTATCTCAAACGGAGGGAGAATGTGGTAATGTCAGCATGATCCAATAGGTAAGCTTCATAACAAAAAATATTTACCTTTTTAGTTTTGTTTCTCAGTATATAAGAAGTTTATAATGATCCAATTAGTTTTGTGTCTTAATATACTGGAATGTGGTAATGTCAGCATGATCCAAATAACGTTAACAGAATATGTGCATGTACAGTGGCTATATTTAGGCCTTTCTTGATGATGTCCCAAATTTTGGAATAGAACATGCCTCTAAAACCATATAGACCTGGAGCACTTTTGACCATTTAGATCTGAAATAGCTGCCAAAATTTCATATTCAAAAGGAAAGTCAACCAAGGATGAATTTGCATAATCAATGAGTAGACTCCGAATAGCATCAAGAAGTTGGGCATGGCCAGTGGTAGGTTCTGTATATGGGTAATATTGGAAGTTATTTGTAAAGGCCTATTTAATATCATTTTGATTATCAACTTAAGTATCATCAAACTTATTGATTTTGTGCACACAAAGTTGATTTCCTTTAGCTTTGACTGAAGCATGAAAAAACTTAGTGTTTAAATACCCTTCTTTAAAGGATTTAAAATTGGATTTCTATTTTCAGAAGGTCTCCTATGTCTTTAAAACTAGATTTAGCTTTGACTTTAGATGCCTCATCGCATTTCTAATATTAGTACCAGATTTTGGTCACAATTAAATTCCTTGGTTCATTCTTAGCATCACTGTCGAAAAATAACTTTTCCAATTTAAACACCCTAATTAATTAAGCTAAGTGTCAAAACCATTTTAGACATTACTTTCCAAATTCTGTTTATAACCAATGATTTAAAACTTTACATAATTCAATATTAAAGAATCACACCACAATTATCCTGGAACAAATAATCCAAATAATTTAAACATTCAACAACTAAATCCCAACATTTAAAACTTAAAGTAAAACATCCAGACAGTAATAAATCACAAAGTGACAATACTAGAAATAAATGAATCACAGTGTCCAATAAAACAACTGGATAATGGAAATGGGCGCCACATGTGTAACACCCCGCATTTTCATGCATTAAATATTTAATTAATTCGGGAATTGAAAATTACTTATGAGTCGTAATTTAATTGAATTAATTAGGGAATATTTTATTTAAATATTAATCGAGGAGTAAAGGGTTAATATTTACTGGAGGTTATTTACTAAGTGAATAGTAATTATTTATTTAAGTCATTTTGAGTATTAATGACAGGGTATGCACTTATCTCAACCGGGAGTCGGTATAGACCAAAGGGGTGAGGGGATAAACATTTTTATAAATTAATTCGGATGCCAATTCTGAGTGTACGGTTGAGTCCGGATGGGCCGAGATAGTCGAAAAAGTGTACCCGGGGGTTGTAAACGGGTCACGGGGCGTTTTTAGACATAGTCGGACCCACACGGGGGGAATTTGGGTCACTTGGGCTTGGCCCATTAGGCAAAGAACGGGATTTAGGTAAATTAAGGAATTAGAAGGAATAAGAAAACGGCTGATAGAGTTTTAGAAAAAGGCTAAGTGGATTAAGGAACCCTAATAGCAGTTAAAGGCAATTTTGGGATCACTAGAGAGCCAACAAGGATCATCTTCAACCTTGGAATTCATCTCCGAATCAGACACTACGAAACCTAAGGCAAGTGGATAACTTGAAATAGTATTGAATCTGTTTTTCAATTAATATTCATGTGATGTGATTGATTAAAATTCGTTTTGGGTGTTCATGGCATAAACATGGGATTTTGAAAATAATAATCTGATTTACGAATTTTAGTAAGGATTCATGTAAAATCTAATATTTATAAGTTGATACATATCTGGTAGGATGATATCCGGACAATTAAAAACGTATTTGACGATGAAATTTGGGGTTTAAATGGGTTAAGGGTTAAAGATGATTTTTTCCCCAAATTTAGAAATTGTAGTTAATGGACGAATTAATAATGTTAGTGGACATCCTGGAGGATCCTAATAAGTTTTCTAACATGTATTGAGGTTAAGAGGGCTTGAGGTTACTGGTAGAAGAAACTAGGGTTTGAGAAATTTCATCCATGGCTGATTCTGTCTTCGCGAAGAAGACGAAGACCTGCTCGATCGATCGATCGAAGGTCTGGGGTCGATCGATCGAAGGTCGGTAGATTTTGGCAGTTTTGCCAATTATGTGTAAAAAGGGAAATTCATATAATAATCCTTATGTAATTAATTTTTGAGAAATTAATACATGAGTTTAAACCTAATTAATCATGAGTAAAGTTAATTAGGATTTGAGGGAGTTTTTGGGTGACACCTCATGATTATAAATTCGAGAGTCGCGAATTTAGACTCGAGTGAGGTTATTTCGGGCTACGAGAGTAAGTCCAAATTTATGGTGGGGGAGACACCAAAGGTGACTAAATTAATTAATAATTAGGGTTGGACCATAAACTCTTAATAAATTAAATAAGCTTGTGTTACGGATTAGTACATGGTATAGCCGGGACATTTTATATTTATATATATGTACGGTGTGTGATAGTATATATATATAGTGTGTGCATTAATATCAGAGATTGAATATTACTATTATATACTCTAGTGCTATAGGGGGAGGTTGCACATAGTGGATGAATCCCCTAGCTTGAGGAGTAGGGCAAGCATAATCCCAGGTCATAGCATCCGTTATATGGGTGAGGGACATCTCACTTTCAGGGAAGGAATATGACCGCCTCCAATTCATATGTTAAACTAAGTTAGTGAGCGAATCTAACTTGGATAACTAGGTTACGTGAATACACCAAGTGGGATAGCACTTGGGAAAATTTATATTTCGTGAGTATTCTTACTCGGTCGAGAGTTTGCATTAAATGTTATTCCAGTATGTTTGTGAATACGGTAATATGATTAATTATATAATTAGGTAAATAATTATATATGGGATAATCAATGCATAGTGAAAAATGAATTATGTGAATAACAGGTGTGAATGTTATATGAAATTAAAAGGTGTAATGATTCAATTAAGTTTGACGGTTATAATAACTTAAAAATCATGAATTAAGGCATACTCGGTTAGAGTAGGTAACATTCAAGGGTTAAAAATAAGAATTGGGTCAGGAGCGTAGGACCTAGTAAATTAAATGGAAGCGTTAGTAGTGCACATTAGAGGAGGGGTGAGGAAGTCCTCAAGAGAGTGCGGCACTAACTAAAATATGAAGAGCATGCATATTTATTTATTAATGCAAGTTAATCATTTGTTAAATGTTTTCAAATGTTTTTGGGTACTAACCCTTGCTATAAAAATTTTAAAACCTTTTAGGTGTCCAACCACAAGGGCGCCAAGCTTGACTCTATTCCAGGTATCCTTTGCTGCAGCACATGTGGATGTTGCAGGATTTTGATTGACGCCTCCTTCTTCCATTTTTTTAGAGACTCTCTAGTAGTTATCTGAGCTTGTCGCTCACAGTTCATTTATCAGTAGTAGACTTGTTGAGATGTTTTTTTGATATTTACTTGTATTGGGTATTTGAACCGATGGTTTATTCGGTTAGGTGTTTTATTTGTGGATGGTTATTTTAATTAACTGTGATTGTGTATTGTTGTATGTTCCGCATGAGTTTTATTTAATTAATTGAAAGATAAAAATTGGCACCAGTCTACTTTTCTCACTTAGGTGGTTAGTATTTTAAAAAGACGACAGTGATGCTAAGAATGGACCAATTGAGAAACCTTTTCTAACTTGATTTAGGACTGATCACCCGGGATTAATTAGGCAGGGTGTCACAGATTGTATCAGAGCATCAGGTTCTAGTGTCCTTAGGATCTGTGCGGCTTTCTACATTTCAGTGTAGCACTCGTTTGTTATAGATCCCTATTATTAGGACTGTTGATTCATTTTCCGCTTGTGAGATGTCGTATTTCCGCTGTGTATATTTTTGTGTAAATTGTGTACTTATACAATTCAATCTATTTCAGATGCCACCGAAGAGGCAGAGAGCGGAGAGGGATGAGGCTAGGGATGAAATCAGGGAGGCTCATCAGGAGCCACAGGTACCGATACCACCACCCCCACCCGAGTTGATTTCCACTACTCAGGTGGCAGTGATAGTGGCCCAGGAGGTCGAAACAACAATGAGAGCTATGCCAGCTCACTTTCCACAGCCCCAGGCATCGCCTCCAGTGGCACCAGCAGTTCAGGGACCAGTGGGGCCACCATCTTGGCAGAGAGTTAGGGAGACCTTTCAGAAGGGTCACCCACCTGAGTTCCGGGGTAGTACAGATGTGATAGAGGATTGTGACTGGAAGAAGAACATTCAGCGCCATCTGCGCATGCTGGAGTGTACCGAGGTACAGAAGCAGATGCTTGCTACCTTTCGTCTATCAGGGGCAGCCTTATAGTTGTGGGAGTCAGTTACCACCGCCGGGGAGCGAGACTTGATGCCGATAGCAGAGTTTTGGGTGCGGTTCGACCGCAAATACTTTCCACCAGCAGTAGAGACTGAGATGAGGAAGAAATTTAGTGATTTAGTTCAGGGTGATCGATCAGTGGAAGACTACGAGGAGGAGTTCACCCATTTGGCAAACTTTGTGCCAAATGAGGTGAGCGATGAGGAGCGGAAGAAATCGAGGTTTATGGATGGTTTAGACTGGCGAGTCAGGCAACACTTGATTGGGAATTCGGCGTTAGTAACATATACAGACGTCGTTAATGCCGCACTTGTACACTGCCAGGACCATCGCTTCCATGCGAAGGGGAGCAAGCCAACAGGGGAGCCGAGCCAACAGGGCAAGGCTGTTACTAGTAGTGACACAAGTGATACTCAACAGCAGGCGGGTAGTCAGCAAGGGAATCAGGCTAAGAAGTTTATGTCTGGGGGTTTCCGACAGGGAGGACAAGGGTTCAGGTAGGGGCAACCGGGCCTGAATCAGCAGCAGCAGGTTCCTCAGGGACGTCAGGGCCAAGGGAACAATGGGGGAGGCCAGCAGGGCTAGGGCCAACGATAGGGGGATGGTAAGAGACGCTGCTTTGTGTGTGGCCAGCCAGGAAACTTAAAGAGGGAATGCCCACAGAGGGGCAGAGGTCAACAGCAGGAGGCCTAACAGGGGCAATAGGGGCAATTACCACCAGAAGCACCAGCTCCACCCACCCCACCTCAACAGGGGCAGATGCAGTACGGACGTGTGTATAACGTCCGGGATGTTCATAATCCCCCGGCGCAGCAAGCACCGCCAGTAGTTGAGGGTATGTTTCTCATTCATGGTTATGAGGGTAGTATTCTCTTTGATACAGGAGCATCACATTCATTCATTAAATTAAATTTTGCTAAATGGGCCGGACTACTAGAGACCGCGGGAGGTCTTCGGATGTGTGTAGAGTCGCCAGTTGGCAGCGGGGCCACGATTCACTCGATTTGTCGGGGTGTGGACATTTTGATTGGGAGACTTAGTTTAGCAGCGGACCTACTAGTGTTAGATATGGAGGGGTACGATGTCATCTTGGTTATGGATTGGTTGGCAGGTTATCGGGCGACGGTGGATTGCAACGAAAGGACTATCGTGTTCTCCATTCCAGGGCAGGAGATGTTCTTAATAGCAATGCCACTACCCGAGGGAGGGTCACGCACACACTTGTATTACATTGAGGAGGAAACCTCACACGAGGTGGCTATTCCATTGGATTCAATCCTAGTGGTGAGAGACTTTGAGGATGTTTTCAGGAGATACCAGGGTTGCCACCTAGCAGGGAAATCGAATTTGTGATCGATTTAGCACCAGGGACGAGGCCAATTGCTCGGGCCCCATACCGTATGGCCCCTTCAGAGATGCGTGACCTAAGGGAGCAGATTCAGCAGCTTCTGGGTCAGGGTTTCATACGACGGAGTACATCATCGTGGGGTATACCGGTGTTATTTGTGAAAAAGCGAGATGGCTCACTACGGTTATGCGTGGACTATAGAGAGCTGAATAAGGCCACGATACGGAATAAGTATCCATTGCCTAGGATTGACGACCTATTTGACCAGTTGAGAGGGGAGTCTTATTTCTCTAAGGTCGACTTAAGGTTAGGATATCATCAATTACGTATCCGAGAGGAAGATGTTCCGAAGACCGCTTTCCTGTCGCGGTATGGGTCTTACGAGTTCAGGGTGATGCCATTCGGACTCACCAATGCACCAGCAGTGTTCATGGACCTCATGAACAGAGTATTCAGGGAGTTTCTCGATCAGTTTGTTATCGTGTTCAATGATGACATCCTGATCTACTCGCGTACCGAGGAGGAGCACGCAGAGCACCTACATATAGTGTTACAGACATTATGGGATCACCAACTCTATGCCAAATTCGGTAAGTGTGGATTTTGGCTACGAGAGGTCCAGTTCCTTGGCCACGTGGTGTCAGACTGGGGTATTGTGGTGGATCCAAGTAAAGTATCGGCAGTGAGGGAGTGGGGACAGCCCACGACACCGACAGAAGTGCACAGTTTTATGGGGTTGGCCGGTTATTACAGAAGGTTCATCAAAGGATTCTCAAAGATTGTGGGCCCTTTGACGAATCTTACCCGGAAAGGGGTACCTTTCAACTGGAATGATCACTGTCAATTAGCCTTCGACGAGTTAAAGGACAAGTTGACATTTCCACCCGTGCTTGCATTGCTGAAGGGAGGATTGGAGTATCGGGTTTACACTGATGCATCCTTACAGGGACTTGGGGGTGTGCTTCAGCAAGAGGAAAGGGCTATAGCTTATGAGTCCAGGAAGCTAAAGACCCACGAGAAGAATTACCCCACTCACGACCTGGAGTTAGCAGCAGTCGTTTTTGCTTTGAGGATATGGAGACATTATCTCCTGGGGGAGCAGTTCACGCTATTCACGGATCACAAATCACTCCAGTATCTATTCACTCAGAAGGATTTGAATATGAGACAGAGGCGATGACTAGAATTCGTGAAAGACTATCAGTTTGATATTCAGTATCATCCTGGTAAGGCTAATGTGGTGGCAGATGCATTGAGTCGGAGATCGACTGGGGAAATATTAGAAGTCTGGAAAGCGAAGTGGAGAGAACTTCGATACGAGGATGATGTAGCCAGCGCTTGCATGTCAGCATTATCCATCACACCCGAGATCATTATGAGGGTTATGGGGGCTCAGGCAGAGGATCAAACCTGCCGGGATAGGGTGAGCCAATTGCTAGCTGAGGGACCAGAGGGGTACTCGATCAGCTCGGAGGGAGGCTTACGCCATAATGGGAGGTTGATTGTGTCAAAGGATGCGGAATTGAGGCACGCCGTTATGACGGAGTCTCATGGATCGAGATTCGGAGTACATCCCGGTGGGGATAAGATGTATCAAGATATGAGGAGTCAGTATTGGTGGGCAGGGATGAAACGGGACATAGCAGAATTTGTTTAGAAATGTGCCACGTGTCAGCTTGTGAAAGTTGACCATCAGAGACCATGAGGGATGCTACAGCCACTTGAAATTACTGTGTGAAAGTGGGAGAGCATCTCTATGGACTTCATTATAGGATTACCGACATCACAGAAGGGTCACGATTCCATATGGGTTACTGTGGATCGGTTGACCAAAGTGTCCCACTTCCTACCGGTTCACACAGACTTTGAGACGATGCGTTATGCAGAGCTATTCATAGAGGAAATTGTTAAACTGCACGAGGTACCAATTAATATTCAGTCGGATAGGGACAAGATCTTTGTGGCCCATTTTTGGCAGAGTGTTCAGGAGGCCATGGGCACGGAGTTACGTTTGAGTACAGCCTATCACCCACAGACTGACGGGCAGATCGAGAGAGTCAATCAGATGTTGGAAGATATGCTCAGAATGTGTATACTAGACTTTGGGTGAGGTTGGGAGAAATATCTTCCTGTGGTAGATTTTGCGTATAATAACTCGTACCATTTCACGATCGGCATGGCACCATTCGAGGCATTATACGGGAGACCTTGTCGTTCACCCTCTTGTTGGTTAGAGGTGGGGGACAACAAACTGTTGGGGCCAAAGATTGTTCAGGAGACATCTTCCAAGATAGATCTGATCCGAGGGAGGATTCGGATAGCTCAGTATAGGCAGAAAAGTTACGTTGATGCTTCACGGAGACACGTGGAGTTAGAGGTTGGGGATCAGGTATTGGTCAGGGTGTCCCCCATGAAAGGGGTGATGAGGTTCGGCAAGAAGGGTAAACTAGCACCGAGGTACGTGGGACCTTTCCCTATTATCGAGAGGGTGGGGCCTGTAGCCGACATGCTAGGATTACCGGAGCATCTTCAGCGGATACACGACGTGTTCCATGTAGCATTGCTAAAGAAATATCGCAGGAGTGAGAGGGCCTTCTGGCACATTCCACTTGAAGAAATTGATTTACAGCCAGACATCTCATATGAGGAGAGGCCGGTGGCTATCCTAGACCGTAGCGAGCAGAAATTACGATCCAAGGTTGTTCCACTAGTTAGAGTACAGTGGGGTCATCACAACATTGATGAGTCTACCTGGGAGCGGGAGGAGGATATCAGGGAGCAATATCCAGAGCTTTTTATCACAGGTATGACCTAATTTCGGGGACGAAATTCCTTTGTAAGGGGGGGAGTATGTAACACCCCGCATTTTCATGCATTAAATATTTAATTAAGTCGGGAATTGAAAATTACTTGTGAGTCGTAATTTAATTGAATTAATTAGGGAAAATTTTATTTAAATATTAATCGAGGAGTAAAGGGTTAATATTTACTGGAGGTTATTTACTAAGTGAATAGTAATTATTTATTTAAGTCGTTTCGAGTATTAATGACAGGGTATGCACTTATCTCAACCGGGAGTCGGTATAGACTAAAGGGGTGAGGGGATAAACATTTTTATAAATTAATTCGGATGCCAATTCTGAGTGTACGGTTGAGTCCGGATGGGCCGAGATAGTCGGAAAAGTGTACCCGGGGGTTGTAAACGGGTCACGGGGCGTTTTTAGACATAGCCGGGCCCACACGGGGGCATTTGGGTCACTTGGGCTTGGCCCATTAGGCAAAAACGGGATTTAGGTAAATTAAGGAATTAGAAGGAATAAGAAAATGGTTGATAGAGTTTTAGAAAAAGGATAAGTGGATTAAGGAACCCTAATCGCAGTTAAAGGTAATTTTGGGATCACTAGAGAGCAAACAAGGATCATCTTCAACCTTGGAATTCATCTCCGAATCAGACACTACGAAACCTAAGGCAAGTGGATAACTTGCAATAGTATTGAATCTGTTTTTCAATTCATATTCATGTGATGTGATCGATTAAAATTCGTTTTGGGTGTTCATGGCATAAACATGGGATTTTGAAAATAATAATCTGATTTACGAATTTGAGTAATGATTCATGTAAAATCTCATATTTATAAGTTGATACATATCTGGTAGGATGATATCCGGACAATTAAAAATGGATTTGATGATGAAATTTGGGGTGTAAATGGGTTAAGGGTTAAAGATGAATTTTTCCCCAAATTTAGAAATTATAGTTAATGGACGAATTAATAATGTTGGTGGACATCCTGGAGGTTCCTAATAAGTTTTCTAACATGTATTGAGGTTAAGAGGGCTTGAGGTTACTGGTAGAAGAAACTAGGGTTTGAGAAATTTCGTCCATGGCTGATTCTGTCTTCGCGAAGAAGACGAAGACCTGCTCGATCGATCGATCGAAGGTCTGGGATCGATCGATCGAAGGTCGGCAGATTTTGGCAGTTTTGCCAGTTATGTGTAAAAAGGGAAATTCATATAATAATCCTTATGTAATTAATTTTTGAGAAATTAATACATGAGTTTAAACCTAATTAATCATGAGTAAAGTTAATTAGGATTTGAGGGAGTTTTTGGGTGACACGTCATGATTATAAATTCGAGAGTCGGGAATTTAGACTCGAGTGAGGTTATTTCGGGCTACGAGAGTAAGTCCAAATTTATGGTGGGGGCGACACCAAAGGTGACTAAATTAATTAATGCGCAAATTAATTAATAATTAGGGTTGGACCATAAACTCTTAATAAATTAAATAGGCTTGTGTTACGGATTTAGTACATGGTATAGCCGGGACATTTTATATTTATATATATGTACGGTGTGTGATAGTATATATATATATAGTGTGTGCATTAATATCAGAGATTGAATATTACTATTATATACTCTAGTGCTATAGAGGGAGGTTGCGCGTAGTGGGTGAATCCCCTAGCTTGAGGAGTAGGGCGAGTATAATCCCAGGTCATAGCGTCCGTTATATGGGTGAGGGACATATCACTTTCAGGGAAGGAATATGACCGCCTCCAGTTCGCATGTTAAACTAAGTTAGTGAGCGAATCTAACTTGGATAACTAGGTTACGTGAATACACCTAGTAGGATAGCACTTGGGAAAATTTATATTTCGTGAGTATTCTTACTCGGTCGAGAGTTTGTATTAAATGTTATTCCAGTATGTTTGTGAATACGGTAATATGATTAATTATATAATTGGGTAAATAATTATATATGGGATAATCAATGCATAGTGAAAAATGAATTATGTGAATAACAGGTGTGAATGTTATATGAAATTAAAAGGAGTAATGATTCAATTAAGTTTGACGTTTATAATAACTTAAAAATCATGAATTAAGGCATACTCGGTTAGAGTAGGTAACATTCAAGGGTTAAAAATAAGCATTGGGTCAGGAGCGTAGGACCTAGTAAATTAAATGGAAGCGTTAGTAGTGCACATTAGAGGAGGGGTGAGGAAGTCCTCAAGAGAGTGCGACACTAACTAAAATATGAAGAGCATGCATATTTATTTATTACTGCAAGTTAATCATTTGTTAAATGTTTTCAAATGTTTTTGGGTACTAACCATTGCTATAAAAAATTTAAAACCTTTTAGGTGTCCAACCATAAGGGCGCCAAGCTTAACTCTATTCCAGGTATCCTTTGCTGCAGCACATGTGGATGTTGCGGGAATTTGATAGACGCCTCCTTCTTCCATTCTTATAGAGGCTCTCTAGTAGTTATCTGAGCTTGTCGCTCATCGTTCATTTATCAGTTGTGGACTTGTTGAGATGTTTTTTTGATATTTACTTGTATTGGGTATTTGAACCGATGGTTTATTCGGTTAGGTGTTTTATTTGTGGACGATTGTTTTAATTAACTGTGATTGTGTATTGTTGTATGTTCCGCATGAGTTTTATTTAATTAATTGAAAGATAAAAATTGGCACCAGTCTACTTTACTCACTTAGGTGTATAGTATTTTAAAAAGACAACAGTGATGCTCAGAATGGACCAACTGAGAAACCTTTTCTAACTTGATTTAGGACTGATCACCCGGGATTAATTAGGCGGGGTGTCACAACATGCCCAACTGAATAAATATGCTACGAGTGGAATCAAATAAATGAAGTCGTCTAAGCAAGAGGCCTGCAACTCCCACTTAAGCTGCAGCGCGTTCCTTCCAAAGGATCCTATGAAAGATGCCCCTGTGGCTGGGCACCTGTAATATATACGTATATATACAAGAGATAAAGGAAAATAGAAACGGGTCAGAGCCTGATAGTGTAAATGATTTAAAATTTGTTTAGCAAGTATTTAAAATGTTTACAGGACAATGCAACAACATATTAGTGCGACACCTATTTTCTAATGTGCACACCTATCGCACTAACCTTCCCAACGGTTTATCTTATCTTATATCATACTAATCGTCCCAATGGTTTAACTTATCTTAGGTTACTCGTAAGATCTAAAACTGAACAGTATAACTGTTTAAGAGGAAAATTTCATTCGGAAACAAAGCTCTCATTTTTAACTTTATTTATTAATAAAGTTTCCCAGTGTCATATTATACTTTTCAAAACAAGTATTTACAATTTGAAATCATTATTCATTTATTACTTACCATAAACACAATAGGAAGTTCCACATTTCATAATTTCATATATATACTAAATAATCTTATAATATATATATTCTAACAGCACCCCACATAAAAATTATGGTGCGAGCATACTCTTCTATCCAACCCCTGTATTACTCGTACTAAGGGAAATACAAGTTCGGAAACACTCTCGAACTGTATTAACACATACACAAACAATATTGAGGCAAAGCATAGATTCCAAGTCTCTAAGAGGTCAGTACATACCCTCACGTCTCTTAGGACCGTCTGACCATCGATCAGATAGCATGTACCAAGGATATCTATCTTTTAGGGTACGAGTCAATATCCCCCATAAAGGTCCCATCGAGATAAGACTGTCCCAGCGCGGTAACCTCAGGGATAGCAAGTAGCACGGGCATGATTTTCACACGTATATAATATATGCATAAAGACAGTCATATAAATATACTACTTTTACCATATCAAATTTAGGTTCATCTCATAACCCATATTTATAACATTTATCCTTATTTCTCATTATTTAGTTATCGCTTATAATGGTTCGTCTCTTACTTTAATTTGAGGGATTATTCCAACTCACTACGTAACACTCATGGACTCTATCCTCCCAAGTGTAGAATTCCAGTAGGTATTCATGTAATTTCCAACGTAACTATCTTACACGTCTCTCCCTTTAATACGTAATTTTATCGTCCCTTATATGTAAACATCCCAAAAATGTGAATCTCGTCTTACATTAAAGGTCTCATAATTATCAATAAGTCCTACTGGTCTCCTTTACCTTCCAAATTATTTTAATAAGGATGGCTAAATATTTTCTCATTTAATTTGACTTTAACTATTTACAAACGGGGAAAAATGATTCTGCCAGAAGGGGTCGATCGATCGAGGTCTAGGGCTCGATCGATCGATCAAGCAGGTATGGCGAATTCTGCAGGAAACCAGTTACGAGTTCTATCACACAACCTCATCCAAATCCAGATTTTTCATTCCCAATCGCCCAAAAATTTGTACTACTAACAGTATAAACCCATATTATACATCTTCTACGTAAAGCATGAAAATTTTCATGAACAACCATAGATTAATAGGCCAAAAACTCATATTAATCTCAAGAACCCTAGAATTTCTTTAAAATTGTTCTAATCAATATTTTCCAGAGTTTTCTTCTTCTAAAAAATCAAAATTTCGTGGTTTAACCTCTACATATGCAGGGGGTTTCCAGATTTCCATATATATCATTACTACATGCAATTTCCTATCTCCAACTTGGGTTTTCTTCCATGAAACTCATCCTAATCAACCCTAGACTAACATGAGTGATGCATTAATGAAAATAAGTAAGATAAACACTTGCCTGTAGATTTTAAGTTCTGATTTGATGACGAATTTGGTGTGGTTGCATTCCCCGTCGCGCGATCTACGCGTTGGTGGTGGTGGCGGTGCAACCGGATGAATTTTCGGTCTAGAATTTGCTTTGAAAGCTCTCTCCTTCCCTCTCCTATGGCCGTCACTTGTCTTTGGTTGTGTTAACCCTAGAAGGAAACCTTAGACATCTGATATAACCCTTGAAATTTCGTGGGTTTAATTACCCAAAATTACAAAATGTCCAAAAAGCCCTCCCGGAGTACTAATTAAGCCTAAAAACACCCCGAGACTCAAACTAAACCCCCGGGTACACTTTTCTGACTATCTCGACCCTTTCGGAAACTTTGGCTCAATCAAAATGACCATACGAATAACTTAAAAATATTTCACTTTTATTAATCAACATTTATTCCCGACGCGACACAGGCGCGTCCCGACTTAAATTCCCAAAATTGTCATTCTATTTACTCATGACATTTAATAGAACCAATATTATATATTACATTACTCATTAGTAATATTCAACAACAAGTTTCCCATAATTACTAACTCACATCACGTAAATAATTATAAAGTGATTAATTTTTGTATTTATATTAAATTAATAACTCACATTAAATTTAATAAATCCCCAAATTAATATAGCATAAAAATACGGGGTATTACATATTACCCCCTATTTTTTTAATTTTGATCAAGGACTACATTGAAATCCCCAATAATTTAGTAAGGAAACTCATCATAAGTATATGAACACATATCAATATGAATTCAAAGAAAGGTTCTTTCACTTATTGTTCCCTTAGCATACATAATTAATAATACTACTGGATCTTGAAATAACTGATGTTCAAGTTTGAGGTATAAGATCCGATCTAATCCTCACATGTATAACAGTGATATTCATACCAAATTTCCAAAGAAACTAAATTTTTTTGATTGATTTCAGCGACTGCCATTAAAGAACCTATTATACTAAAAATTGATGATTTTATCATTCTGCACTTTGTCAATGATACACTCTTACAACGATACACTCTTGCAACTGATGAAGTTTGAATATTTTTTACTAAATAGATTTTTTTGGGGGGTAGAATTCATAACCAAAGAGAGTTTTTTTTCATAGATGGTGAACTAGATTGGAGTTTGCTGAACAGTGATCTTACGTCGAGGACTAGGACGAAAAAAGTTGCAGCCAAAAATAAAATCAGACTACATTTGGTCATCTGATTGATTGATTGATTGATTGATTCAATTTACTTGCATTTAAGGGTCATCTGATTGATTGATTGATTGATTGATTGATTGATGGATGGATTTCAGATGATGATTGAAATGAGGGTTTTGGCTTTTGAATTTATTAGTACCCACATGAAAGTATAGTTTAATATTTTATTACTGTTTATGTAACTTTTACAATTTACATAACTATCATTTTATTACTGTCCAAGCTGCCGCGGATGTTTTTGGAGAACTCTTTGTGTTTACGGTTGCAGGAGTTGTTATATTTGAGGTGCAAAGAAGTTATAGATCATAAGCTAGAAATGATGAACTGTGCGCATAGGAATTATAGGTGATGAAGCAACGAGATGAAGATCTAGCCAAAGAAGTTGAACTTCTTAAGCACAAAATCACAGTGCTGGAGTGACTAACAAAAGCCATGGAATTTAAACTTAGGCACAAAATCGAGGGCTTATTGGTATTTTAAACCTTAGGCATTTTCATGGAACTGAAGATGGACTAGCACAACTTTCTTGATCACAGTTTGTGATTGTATAAATCTATATATTCTTTATAAAATTTTCTTTTTATTCTTTTCGGGGTTGAATCTTTCCGCAATTGAATTAGGTCTGTGATTCTATTGGATTTTAATATGGATTAGTATACATATTGATCATATACACTCTGTTTTTTATTCCCTATAATAGTAATTAGGATATGTTTTGGTTCTTTTTATTAAACTATAAACTAATAGTGATTAATATTTACTTCAGTACTCAGGGTTCCATACTCACTCAGGGTTCTTGAACCTCGAGTTTTTCAATACTCAGCGTTCTTGAACCTTTATATATGTTATTGCTTGAGGTTTGCAAGACTGCTTTATATATGTTATTACTAAATTATAGCCCTCATGGCTGAGTATACCCGCGCTCTGGGAAATATCACTTCAGTTGTTGGGGTTGTAATTGTATTTGTGTAGACTCTCACTATTGAGTTATACGTTCTTAGAGTGCCTCTTTTATCACATTTTGAAACGATCTCTCCCGCTCTTTGACCTTCTGAGATGTATTGTTGGATGCATTTTGTAGGGGACGGATTCTTTTGTCTGTCCCAATGCTGCTGTTCTTGCTGTAGCTGCTCTTGAGAAGGCCTCGCATATGGTCCTTTGCTAGAATTTTTAGAAGTACAACCAGAAGATGCGCAAGCTACAGTTCAACCTTAAGGTATATTGGTTTCTTTCAATTTTTGTTTATGTTTGTGCAATGGCCCAATGATACGTCTCGGCCAAAGATTATTTTTCCAATATTTTGACTCAATTTCGTTTTGGGCAACACAAAAAGAAAGATACATTATGATTATTGCAGCCCATTTCTTTTTATTGATTATTGCAGCATTATTTATATCATTGTAGAAATTCTTCATATACCCTAGCAACAACTTAGGTATCAAATCATTTGTTTCCATTAACAACTTCGAATCAAATCATTTGTATCCAATAACAACTTTGGTATCAAATTTATTTTGACATTATCTTTTTTACTCTCTTTGGTATCAACTTTGTTTAATTCCTTTTTTATTTAATTGCTTTCTCAAATAGAAATAATTTTAATGCAGGTACATGTATTTAAATTTGAACCTAATAATCTCAGTGTCATTTCTATAGTTGAGAAGCATGCTCCTGAATTGGTTGCCAACTCAGCAGGTGTGGGAACCGACATCGAGTTTTGTGAGTTTACTGTTTGAAAGACCCGTGTCTACGTTATATGACCAGTATCTTCATTTTCGTAGTGAGTTTGAGCAGAAATGGAAGTTGTGTAAACAATGATTCCTCACTACATCACTTGAGACCTCAATTTATTTTGTTAAGCTAAGCCAAATAATTTATTCATTTAGTTCTTTACTTTGTTATTGACCATGAGTATGTTAAGTATTTTGCTATGTGTGCAATGTGATCAGTTAATTTTATATTTATGTGGAGGTTGGTTTACGTCAAAACGTGCAACTCCATTTTTTGTCGTAAATAAAGTATTTGTATTATTGTGATGTTTCATAATGGTATAATTGTGATCATTATGATGTTTATTGGAGGTCCAAGACGGACTTTTAGTATTGCTGTGAATTTTTTTTTCTTAACAGGGTGGATAGTGCTATAAGTAAAGGAAATTTTTTCCAAATTTAATAAGTTTTTTTCATATTTCTGTTGTAATAAAACTCCACTTAAATTGTTTACACGCTTCGATAAAGTACATTTTATTTTGTTGGGGAACGAAATTTTTGTCGTTTTACAATTATGCACTTTGGAAATTTTAGCCGTTTTATGATTATGTACTTTGGAATATTTCGCCGTGCCTTTAGGCATAGGCATTCCACTTTGTAATTATGTATTTTGGAAAAAAAAATCCAAAATTTGTCGAGGAACAATATTTTTTCCGTTTTGTAATTGTATTTTGGAAAATTTTGACGTTTTACTGTTAGGTACTTCGAAAAAATTTCGTTGTGCCTTCAGGCATCGGCATATACTAGTGTATATATATATATCATAATTTTTTAGCTTTTATATTGGTTGTTAATGATGCTCCATGTCATTTTACATGCTTGAAGATTTTTAATCAAATACCAGTTAGAATTCGTCGGAGATACGCAAAATCGTACGATTGAACCTGGGAAACTTTACAAACCCACGTAGGTTCAAATCCAAAGCATGCATTAAGGGACACTCCCATGGTTTTGGAGACTTTTATCTTGAATCATATTCAAGAGAACATATTGTTATGCCAGGAAAATTCCACTAATGAAGATTTTGATGATGAAACGTTTGTCAGAGAACCTCCTGCTGAACTTCTGAGCACAAGCTTATCTTGAGCAATTCTTCAGCTAGCTTTGGTATTATTTTTTCTCTGGCGATCTCAATTTCATAGTTTTGCGCCGCCGGTATTTTACAAGTCAAAAAGTGTTCAAGCGCGGTAAAGGAGGACTCATGGTGATGTGCTACCTAGGCCCACGAAGGCAACAAGGTGATTTGGGTAGAAGATACGAATAATTCTCTTAGGTCCTCTAAAGACTGAGCATATGGGTTTTTCTGAAAAGTACATGTGGGAGCGTAATTGTTTGGACGAGACAAGGCTATGTGGGAGTGCTCAAAGGGCTTCGTTGGGTGTGCACAAGAAGGATATCTGTAAAAGATTAAAAGGACTTTTTAATGTTAAGTTTGTTTGTTATTTGTTCTCTCTTTGTCTCTCGGATTTCCTCTGTGTTAATGGATTGTTTATGAAGGAAAACAAAAATTGTGAATTTATATGGTTAATAAATTATCTGTTCAACATACAAAATCTGCCGTGTGGAATTTAACAAGTCAGTGTTATAGTTTTAAAATACCTAACATGGAAATTTAACATTTGAGTGTTATAGTTTTAAAACATATAATATGGGAATTTGCATTTTAATTCTACACATCCATTGAAAGGGGAAGAACTTATTTTTTTTATTTTTTTTATTTTTTTCATTTAAAACAAACATTTTTATAGGATGCATCTTTTTATCCATTAATGTACGTGTTGGATTCTTTATTCTGAATATTTTTTGTTTAGCATGATTATGGAAAATAAATTTATTGGCAAAATTAGTAGTATACTCACAATGCCAATTGATACATTAGTGATTATTGGTCAACTTTTTCATTCAAGACACTTGAAAATTTGATCACTTCACTTTATATAAAAATAATAACAACATAACAATTTATAAGTCATTATTTTGACAATTTCATGTCTAAAACCACCTCTCGAACACGACACAAAATGATATATTGTGTAAATTTTTATCCAAATTCGGATCGTATCACTCTGTCGTGCCAAAATTGTCACCCTAATTTTGAATAATTGTTTCTACACATAGAATAAAATATAAAGCATAATATATTTACAAATTCTATCAACTATCAATTTACATTATTAGGATTGTTTTAAATAAACTTTAAATTATTTTTTTCTATAAGATGCTCGTGCATTGCCGGGGTTACATGCTAGTTATTTATTATAATTGTACTGCAATTATTATAAATGAAATTCAATCTATTTATTTTTCTCAATAATGCATATTTAGTTTTAAATATTTCTATTATCAAATCTATTTACGCATTAAACTAGTAGACGAATAAAGAACTAATCTTCTCCTTGTTATTTTTTTTATTACTTTTCTTTTTAGGTCTTGAACCGATTTCATCCCTTAAACAAATATTAATACATGATTAGTCCAAATCTTTAATTTTGTTCCAAAATAATCCTGACCACATAAAAACAATCAAAACAAAGACACACAAATCCATTTACCCACTCCCTCCCCCCACCCCACTATTGGAGCTCCGACAGTAGGGGGAGGTGGAGAGAGGATGTTGCTAGCGTGGACTTTTAAAAAATAAGAGAATATTGGGTAGTCGACGGAGCTGGGGGGATAGGGGAGAAAGGGGTGCCGTTAGAGTAGACCTAGGCATGTAAATTGAGTCGGGAAAGCCCGAAGTCCGCCTGTTAGGCCCTCTATTTTCAGTCGTGCTTTATTTGAGTTTGAGCCGAGCTGAGGCTGAGCCAAAATTTCAAGACCAAATGAATTGCAGGCCGAGCTTGAGCCAAACCTTCTCAAGATCCAATTGGCCCGAAGCGCAAACTTTGAATATATAAATAAATAAATAATTTTGTATAATATAGCATATTATGTTAACATTGTTTGATTATGTTTCATTGTTTTATTTCATTTACTACTTTCAATAAAAGGTTTATTTGTCCCATCAGATTACAAGTGGTTTTCAATTTTGTGATTTTATTGTTAATCTCATTTTGGGAATTTGATTTATTAATTGCTCAAGTCACAATAGGCCTTTGTTAGTGATCAAATAATGCTATATGTATGAAATTTAATTGGCCTTTATAAGTTTTCACTCTTATTTTCTTTTTCCTAATTTAATAAATTTTATAATTATATATTTATTTTATGAAATATCAATTAGATTTTAGTATGTGCATTTTCTCAATGATGGAAATACACGGAAAAAAATACAAATTCAAACTTTTTTAACAAAAAAAATTGAAATCTGGCGTGCTCGAAATTGGGCTTGAAGCCCGTAATATCTATGAGCGAGTTTGAGCTTAGATAGAAAACATTAATTCAGGACGAGCTCGGCCTTGAGCTTGGGTAAATAATTCAGGTTGGGCTTGCTCAACTCCAAACCCGACTCACCCATTACAGCGGTATGTGAACCTTTAAAAATTAGAGAATACTAGCATGTAGGCCATGCGATGCGTGGCCAAAAATCAAACTCAATTCAGTAGAATCCAACTATTTGGTTTCGCAGATTAACATTAATTTATAATCAAAGTTAAAATTTCAAATTACAAAAAAAAAACGCAAACAATTATGCAATAACAACGCATTACTAAAAAACAGATAAACATATGGTAAATGCCTAAAAAGAATGGCTCCAATCCACTAAAAGAGAGAAACATATTACAAATACCTCGATAGCATCAAGAAAAAAATGTCGAATGTCAAAATCCTCCACCACAAATTGCAAATCCCTAAAAATAAATAAATAAATCAAAACAAATAAACATTAATAGCAATAAAATAAAACAAATCGAAACATAATATTTCATTACTAAAAAGGGGCCTCCAATTTAGGGTTGTAATTCTGAAAAATACATTAACACCTAACAAAATATTTGGAAACCTACATATACAAATTAGTTAAAGTTGGTGTAATATTTTTGGATACCTACATATAATATTTTTTTAATACAGAATAAAACTTGTGTGAATGTTTAATATAATAAAGAATTGAAATTAAAAATAAATTAGAAACAAAAACAATAAAAACAAACATATATATTCAACCAATAATATAACATTACTAATAACATTAAAAAAAAGCCCTAATTTGACAAAACAATATGAAACATGGTGAAATCTATAGAAAGGAATAAAATAGATTGATATATAATTACCTTAAAAAAGAGGCTTGCTTTGGCTTTTGATTGATTTGAAATTAAAATAGTCAAATAAAGAAGTAACTATACATATTAAATAAAAATAAGAAATAAAAATGAGGTAGTCTCTTAAAAGACAGTTGTAGGAAAAAAATATTTTCAAAATTTGAAAATTATAGGAAAATATTTTTAAAATCTGAAAATCACAAAAAAATTATAAAAATTGAAAAAAGCAACAGACATATTGAAAATTACATAATATTAAATATACTGAAGAACACAAAAACATTAGAAATTCTTAACGCTGCGAAAAATAATGAAAAAACTTATAATTATAAAAAATATTGAAATTTTATTTAAAAAATTTCTGAAAATAATATAAAAAAACATTTTTAAAAGTATGAAAAAAATGAAATACTATTAAAATTGGAGAATATTGAAAAAGACTTTTAAAAAATATATATATTGAAAAAAAAACATGTTGCCACAAAGAAAGAGTGCTTCTTGAAAAAACCATATTTCCAACAAAAAAAACTATTTCTCCAGAAAACCATATTTCCCTATTTCAGAAAAACTAAACCCTTACTTCCAAGAAAAAAAACATATTTATAGAAAAAATAAGTTTTCGAATCTGGGAACAATTTCTTTTTGGCCAAAAAATATATTTACGAAATAAAAAAATCAAAATCTCAAAAATAACAACCACAAAAACCGATCTAAAGCACAAATAAATAAAACATAATTATGTACACCTCCAAAATAAAATAAAAAAACGTTTCCCGTGAGGTTTATCTATAACAATAATAAACTTTTTCATATAATCAGATAATGGAAAGCAAAATGAATGGTGCCATAAAGAAAGAGTTTCACCAATCTACATTACTCCACCATGTTCGAACATCTAACGCATGCTTAGGTAAAAAGATAAAATTGCAATATTTAATTTGGTGCTAACTTAATTTGGGTAAATATTAATTTAATTCAAGTCATTATTTTTATTGGATAAATTTAGTTTGGCCTAATTTGCAAAATTGAATTAATTATTTGTTAGGCATATTTCTAGGACTTGAGTTAAATTTCTTTTGGGTTAAAAGTGAAAAATTCACAAGATTGTTTTTAAGAGCAATTTTAATTTTGAGAAAATTAAAATCTGGTTTAATTTAATTTTAATTTTGGAAGAATTGAAATTGCAATATTTTAATGTGAATTATTCCTTTTTAATTGAACCATCTTTATTCCACATCTTAAAGGAAATTGATTTTAAAAGAAGTTTATAAATTGGGGGCCTACGTTCCCAATATTATATTTTCCACATAATAATATTATTGATTTATAGAATTATTTTGTATTAAATAATATAATAACTACAGTTTGACGAAAAGATTCGATTAGTGTTTCGTTCAAAACTTTTTATTTTATTCCGAAACATTCATAACCATAAAATATAAAACACTGATAGGCACTTCCTTCTCTAATTCTAAACTTGAACAAAAAATTGTCAAAAAAATTATAAGGGACTTTTTGACACGTAAAAAAGTAATATGGATCGAGTGAAAGATACATTTAGCTTTTAAGGATTAAATATTAATTATCTTAATCACATTTTAATTAATATTTATTCTCTAAAAAATTAGGGTCATTCGATGAAATGTCCCTTGATATTTTTAATTAATGTTTTGTCCTAAGTCTTTTAATTGTTTTCCTCAAAAGTCCCTTATCATAAGAAATAGTAATAGAAACATTTTCTCTTATCATAAACCCTAAAAATATTATAAAAAATATAGGCAAAGAACTATATGGGATATAAAAAACTTAAGGTGAATTAAGTACAGAACTTACTTAGCTTCTAAGGATTAAAAATTAATTGTATAAAAATAGTATATTTATTTTTTAATGTAACTTATTTTTAAATATAACAAAAAATCAAGTAGTAGGTGAAACAGTGTGTTAGAATACTCTATTATTAAGAAGTAAAAATAATTTTAAAAATTATACTGAACAAAAAATAAAATAAAAAAATAAATTGTCGATTTTCCTTAAATGGAGAATTAATTTATTGCTGCAAAAATCAGTTAAAGAGTCTTATAAAATAAACGAAAAGCCACGCAAAGCTAAGATGTCCTTTCATTCTCCGTCTCTCCCTCTCTATATATACCCTTTAGTAGTGTAGTTTATGCCTCATCGCCACCTTTCTATCGCTGATTTGAGGCCATTTTATCAGGTACCAACACGTTAGTCTCCATCCTAACTACGTTCCTTCAAATCAAGTTCTCTAACCGTGACTTTTTATAATCTTAGTCATGTCTTTCATCTCACTCAATGCCTTTTGAACCACCAAAGCACGTTCTTTCTCAATTCTGACTCTTCCTTTATTTTCTGTAAATGGTAAATTATTGTGTTTCATTTTAGACCTTGGTTTCACATGATAAAGCTCCCGTAATGATGTGATTGTTATATTTTTCCTTTCATATATAGTTATATGCAAAACTGGGTATTGAACAACTTTAAAGAATATCAAAAGTCCTTAAACAGTGTGTTAGAATAATCTGTTATTAAGAAGTAAAAATAATTTTAACTATTATACTGAACTAAAAATAAAATAAATAAATAAATTATTGATTTTCCTTAAATGGAGAATTAATTTACTGCTGCAAAAATCAGTTCAAGAGTCCTATAAAATAATCGAAAAGCCTCACAAAGCTAAGGTGTCCTTTCAATCTCCGTCTCTCCCTCTCTATATATACCCTTTAGTAGTGTAGTTTCTGCCACATCGCCACCTTTCTATCGCTGATTTGAGGCCATTTTATCAGGTACCAACACGTTCGTCTCCTTCCTAACTACGTTCCTTCAAATCAAGGTATCTAACCGTGACTTTTTATATTCTCAATCATGTCTTTCATCTCACTTAATGCCTTTTGAACCACCAAAGCACGTTCTTTCTCAATTCCGACTCTTCCTTTATTTTCTGTAAATGGTAAATTATTGTGTTTCATTTTAGACCTTATTTTCACATGATAAAGCTCCCGTAATGATATGATTGTTATCTTTTTCCTTTTATATATAGTTATATGAAAAACTGGGTATTGAACAACTTTTAAGATCATCAAAAGTCCTTAAACAGTGTGTTAAAATAATCTATTATGAAGAAGTAAAAATAATTTTAAATATTATACTGAACTAAAAATAAAATAAAAAAATAAGTAGTCGATTTTACTTAAATGCAGAATTAATTTATTACTGCAAAAATCAGTTTAAGAGTCCTATAAAATAATCGAAAAGCCTCACAAATCTAAGGTGTCCTTTCATTCTCCGTCTCTCCCTCTCTATATTTATCCTTTAGTAGTGTAGTTTACGCTTCATCGCCACCTTTCTATCGCTAATTTGAGCCCATTTTATCAGGTACCAACACGTTAGCCTCCTTCTAACTATGCTCCTTCAAATTAAGGTCTCTAACCGTGACTTTTTTTATTCCTAATCATGTCTTTCATCTCACTCAATGCCTTTTGAACCACCAAAGCACGTTGTTTCTCAATTTCGACTCTTCCTTTATTTCTGTAAATGGTAAATTATTGTGTTTCATTTTAGACCTTATTTTCACATGATAAAGCTCCCGTAATTATGTGATTGTTATCTTGTTCCTTTTATATATAGTTATATGCAAAACTGGGTATTGAACAACTTTTAAGAATATTTTGTTATACGTACACAAAAAGATACCGACCCATAAATATGTAGAAGATGGGCTTTGATAAAAAAAATGTATATATATATGATTTTTTTATCTATTTTGGTTAAAATAATGGTTTGACTTCAATATAAGTCAAATCATGTGTAATTTGACGTTGGTTTTTAGAAAAGTGGTAGTTGTGGAAAAACTGGTCATATGAAAGTGGTTTCCAATTTGTACTAGAGAGCAATAGTAGAATTCTCTTCTTATTTAATGAAAGGTGCCGTTTGGAAACGTGTTGAATTGAACGATCCACTTACTTTGCTTAGATTGCGATAGTCCAATCAAGAGGTGGTTTATGGGTATATAAAGGAGGTATTGATCTGATTACTTTTATTCTTAAGCCAAAAGTCCTTTATCTATAGCAAGATCGTACCTAGTTGTTCCCTGTGTGCATTTTCTGAAGTGAATATTAGGGAAGCCCTTACAAGTGCATTGTGTTTGCATCTATTTGAATACTTCAGTTTGTTATTTTTTACCTTGTGAATATATGAATTAATATTGTGTAAGACATGCAAGTTCAGTTATTACAATCTACAGATGATTCATGGTTTGAGGAAAAAAATTATACTTTTGCGCCACTAAAATTGTGTTTTGTCCCTTTTTACACGATCGACTCTTAGGTCCTTTTCCCTTCTTTAGGGATTGAATTGATCCATTTCTTTGAGCATAATCACCCGGGATAATTCAGTTTTTACCCAGATTAAAAAACAACACTTGTTTCATTGAAATAATTACACAATTTAAGAAGATTATTTTCTGTAAACTTCGGAGACTAAGACATTATGGAAAGATGATGCATTGGAAGTTACTCTCTTTAAAGAATTTTTTGGAGGGGATATGACCTATGCTGTCTGTGTATGCCCTTCTCATTTTAACTTTACTTAGTTAAATATTTCTTCATATATAATATCTTCTACATGGATGCATTTATACTTGTTTACATTATTGAAACAAAATACATACGTGAAAAGATGAGATCTTAAGATATGCTTCTGTTAGGCCAATTTATGACACCTCCCTTTGTTTGGGTATAATATAACAGCAATAAGAAAATGGTGAAGATCTGTTGCATTGGAGCTGGATATGTTGGGGGTTCCACCATGGCAGTTATTGCCCTAAAATGCCCCTCAATCGAAGTGGTCGTTGTTGATATCTTTGTTCCTCGGATCACTGGCTGGAATAGTGAGCAGCTCCCCATATATGAGCCTGGTCTCGAAGAAGTGGTGAAGCATTGCAGAGGAAAAAACCTCTTCTTCAGCACTAATGTTGAAAAACACGTGTCAGAAGCCGACATAATCTTTGTTTCCATTAACACGCCAATAAAAACCTGAGGCCTTGGAGCTGGCAAAGATGCTGACCTCACGTACTGGGAAAGTGCAGCCCGAATGATCGCTGACGTGTCAAAATCAGACAAGATTGTTGTTGAAAAATCAACTGTCCCTGTGAAAACAGCCGAGGCAATCGAGAAAATATTGACCCACAACAGCAAGGGGATCAAGTATCAAATTCTTTCAGACCCAGAATTTTTAGCCGAGGGGACTACGATTAAAGACCTTTTTAACCCTGACCGCGTTCTTATCGGTGGGAGGGAGACTTCTGATGGCCAAAGGGCAATTCATGCACTAAAGGATGTCTACGCTCACTAGGTTCCTGAAGAGAGAATCACATGCACCAATCTGTAGTCAGCAGAGCTGTCTAAGCTGGCTGCCAATGCCTTTTTGGCTCAAAGGATTTCATCAGTCAATGCCATGTCTGCACTATGCGAGTCAACCGGGGCTGACGTGTCACAGGTGGCCCATACCATTGGCAAGGACACGCGGATCGACCACAAGTTCCTCAATTCCAGTGTTGGATTTGGTGGGTCCTGCTTTCAAAAATATATCCTCAACTTGGTCTACATTTGTGAGTGCAATGGGCTCCCCGAAGTTGCAAATTACTGGAAACAAGTCATTAAAATCAATGATTACCAGAAGAACCTATTTGTGAACCGGATCGTATCATCAATGTTCAACACTGTTTTTGGTAAAAAGATTGCGATTTTTGGGTTTGCATTTAAGAAAGACACTGGTGACACCAGGGAGACCCCGACGATTGATGTATGCAAGGGGTTGTTGGGTGATAAGGCCAAATTGAGCATTTAAGACCCGCAGGTGACTGAAGATCAGATCCAGAGGGATCTGGATATGAACAAATTTGACTGGGACATTTCGGTTCACCTCCAACCGATAAGCCCCACAACAGTGAAGCAAGTGACCATAGTGTGGGATGCGTACGAAGCTGCAAAAGACGCACATGGCCTGTGCTTTCTCACCGAGTGGGACGAGTTTAAACAGTTTGATTTTGAGAGGATATATGGTAATATGTAGAAGCCTGCCTTTGTGTTTAATGGGAGGAATGTTGTGGACCCTAAGAAACTAAGGGAGATTGGATTTATTATGTATTCGATTGGGAAGCCGTTGGATTCATGGCTAAAGGATATGTCTGTTGTGGCATAAAATTGGCAAGTGTTTCTTCTCTTGGGGTGAAAGTAGAAGAATCAAATAAGAGAGAAAATTTGGTTTTTTGAGTCTTGGAACTTTTGTTTCACATTTAGTCTAATGTTTCCCAGCAAGTCTTAGTTTCAGTCAAAACCTGATATGCGATATTTACTTAGAATAATTGGCGTTTTACCTGATAAATGATAATAATTGAAATGATTTATTCCCTCCTACAGTTGGCTGTGTCGTTAGTTGTTTACTTTGTAATTATTGTTGAAGAGATTTTTATTAGGAAAAGATTAGAATGGTCATGGTCACAGGAAAAAGAATAAAAGTTTGGAATTCTAATAGTTTGAAATCACGGCTTTAGAACTTTTTCAAAATTTTATATATCCAAAGCTATCAGTAGAAATTGTGATATTTTCTTTGCGCTAGCAAATGGTAAACCCAAATCCATCCCAAATGTTGAACCTGGGTAGCACCTTTATAATAGATGTACCCGATTTCTTTGTAATCAGCTTTATAATAGATGTAACCGATTTCTTTATAAATAACAAAGTGCATAATACCAAAACTTGAGGAACATTAATAAACTATAAAATATCTAAAAGATATACTTTTATATAAATTGGTATATCCTACTCAACTCATTTAGTTAATTTTAGTAATATTTAAGTTTGTAAGTCCATTGCAAACATTTTATTTAATAAATGTTATGACTAATAACCAAGTCAATTTAAAAAAATTAATTGTCAAAAGTTTGGATAGGGTTTATCCAAAAGTGCAACATAACAGTTGTTCAAACTTATTTTAAACACAATTGATAGATAATTTTACCTTATATAAAATTAGTTTTTGCATTTTAATTGGTATTTTTCATTTCTTAATTTTTTTTATGTTGGATCCTTAAATTAATTGATTCACGTAATTTAAAAAAAACGTTTGCACATCGTGCGAGTTGTACGCTAGTAGGGTATAAATACTACCCTTGCAACATGTAAAAATTCATCATTGCTCTCAGTGTATTATAAGCCTTCCATTGCATCACACAAAAAAAACTAAGGCTACTTTAGACGGTTTACACCATATCTAGTCATTCTTGGTAAATATAGTGTGGAGATCGAAATTGAAGTAGGACGACAAAAACCACCCGAACAATTCCATTGAACCATACCTATCTAAACCTATTTTAAATCTATTTATTATCATCCCTTAGCTTCATGGATAATTAAACTTTGGTAAACCCACAAAGTAACACCCTATGTATCTTGTGCACACAAATTTTACACACACTTGTCAACATAATTTATTTGTCTTTTTCTCGTTTGTTTGTTTTGAATTTAAAAAAATATTAAATGTATAGTTAATGTAGTGTTTCATTTTTCATATTTTTCTCCTCCGCTGCCAACTCGGTTCACAATTTCAACCATGATAACCCCACAAAGCAACACCCTATGTATATATGTATACATTATTTTTAACACACCACGGAAAAAATCATATAAAGCTTATTTTCGTTTGCTCGTGGTGAGCCTGGAATAGGGCCTTACGCTTGCTTTGAAGTCCCCTAAACGACGAGTTCGAAGACGAAGAGTGTTGGTCGGGGTTCTTTATTTGCATGATGAATATGCCTTCGCATTCGATGTTGAGGGACTCTTGGGGTTCGTTTTTTTGGTGTTCGGTTGGGAGTTCGAGTTTGTAAACCAAATGAGTTTGCATTTTCCTTGCCTTCCCTTTCGAACTGTCGGCCTAGTGATTTAGGATGCGTTATATGCCTTCCCCTAGTGCCCTCGCGAGATAATTGTGTTGGTGTCCTCTTGTTGCGGTATCATAATCCTCTGCATATAACAATATCAATATATATCCAGCAAACCAAATTATTTATAAATGCAGAACTAAGTTAATTATAAATTAACACTCGGCAAACACGTGATGAACTGTCTTTTTAATAACATAACTATTTGTGAATTTATGTAACTCTTGCAAAAGCAAAGGCAGGGGTAAGGCTGCAAGATATCAATGATCTCCTAGATTTTTAAGCATTGGTCGTCTAATTTTAATATTATATAGTAAAAATTTACAAAAGTGATGGGGTACTAAAAATTTCACCGGTGAGTAGATAAATATTTCAAAACATTTTAAATTATAATCCAAATCGTGAAAATCGTTACAATTTTCAAGTATGTAAAAACTAAACCAACGCGAAATTCAAATCCATTTTTCGTAGCATACTAGAAATTTTATAAGAAAAAATATGTCATCGGAGGGATTTTTTCAAATAGTTTATTAACGGGTATACTTTTCACAATTTAATTTCTGAATCGTATGCGTGAAAAGGTGCTTGTACTGTTCCTAAGGATGAAATTTTACCCTAATCAACGAACTTTACCAAGCCGAATTACTTTTTTATGCCCGAGATTAATAGCGATGTGTCACGGGGTTAGACTTTAGTTACTTCTCCGTGTGGCTAGAAAATTGTTGCAAATGCCTGGTACGTGACTAACGTCTCGAATAAACTTATCGGACGGCATGGAATGTGTTTATTTCAATAACTAAAGAATTTACATCCTCAATTTTTATATTGCATATGGGAGAAAAAATTACTTGCTATTTCTCGTAAGGTATGCTAACTAACCTCCTTTGAGAGCAATCTTAACATCCTCAATGTTTGTGGTGACCATCTCCACAAAACCCCAATAAGGTCTACTCTTCTTCTCGGGATCCGGAAGGCTTTTTCGTCCCATCACGATGAACCTCAGGAGTGGTTGCTTCTCGATATTCACCTCCTGCCCCAAATTAATCACTTTAGCCTCGTCTAAAAACATGTACAAGGAGTTTCTTAACTACTTAAATTGAACCTATATTTTTCCCGTGAGGTCAATGAATCTAACATAACAATATTCTTAAGGATTATTGAAGATAGCTTCTCAACTTGGTCCCAATAACTTTGTTGGAACTAGTCCCAAAACATAATTTTTTCTCGGCACTAACCTGTAATAGTACAAAAACTTATGTATACATTAACACGAGCTTTTCTATTGTGACCGAATTTTTGATAATTTTCATGGAGAGGGTCCCCCAAAACCAACCAATAAAATGCCTCCACGTCAGTGTGTCCATAAATTTAAATCAAAAATTCGGTCACAAGTTGACACAATATTTACGTAAACACTATAAAAAAGGTCTTAATTATTATGTTTTCCATTATGCTACAATTTTTACAAAAAAAACTTATTTACCACGGAAAATAGCCAAAAAACGGTAATCTAATGTCGTGACACTACATACCACAAAGTACAAAATTCTACACTAAATTCCTTAGGGTAAAACATTACAAAAATCCTATAAAGCAGTACAAAAACTTGTGTGCACATTGACACAATATTTACTTGTACACTAACACAAAAGGGTCTTATTTTTTAAGTCTTTCATCATGCCCTAATATTTTAAAAAAACTTATTTACGAGGGCATAAAGTCAAAAGTTAGAATCTTATTTCATGAACACTATATATCACAAAGTATCATATTTAAGAATTACTTAACTATCAAGTACACAAAAATTTCATTTTCGGAACGTCCCCAATTAATAATCCGCTTTCTTTTCGTCCTGATGGTGAAAAAGTTTTGATAAAAAAGGTCATACGTAGTGAACAAGACTCTCGCTTCACTGTAGGTATGGGAGAGATAGTTGTCAACTAGCCTTACCCCCATATTGTTAAATAATATGAAGAGACCCCTCCCAAGTCTCGAACCCGAGACCTTCATTGACCATCGTTTTCAAATGACAATTATTAATTTAGGAAGGACGGAGTATTTGTTAGGTTTATTTCTACTATCATGAACACAAAATACCCTTTTTACCCTTAATCCTCACCAAGTTAATGAAGAGATACCCCTTTATTTTTTATTTAACACATCAATGAAACCAATATAGTAACATATGCAAAAATTAAACTGACCTGGCTACCATGTCCACCTTGAGTATTTTTATCTTTCTTGCCAGTAGAAGATTCAATTTTTGCACCTTCTTTACTAGAATGAGGATCATACTTCTCTTCAATACGCCTCTCACCAGACTCAGGCCTTAGAACTATGTATAAATGTTGAACATCATCAGCACTATGTGCTTCTTCTTTTTCCACTTTTGGCCTGTAAGAGAAAAATATTTCTCCTCTTTTCTACATGTTTTTGTACCACAAAGGTATACATAAATTGTTAGAAAATTTTAAACACATTGGCCCTGTTTATTTGCATATGTTTTAAAAAAAGTTCGTAACCAGTGTACAAGACGCCCGCTTAACTACAGAGTGTGGGAGAGGCAGATATCGACTGGTCTTATCCCCATATATGAAGAGGTTGTTCCCATCTGTCGAACCCGATACCGACCATAGTTTGGGTGAGGGTACTTGTGACCAAAAAATTTCAACAAAAATTGGAAAGTAAAAAATTCTTTCAAGTTCGATATTTTCCCAAAACGAAAAATTAAAAAATGGAAAATTAGAAAATGTATACAAGTTTGTAATTTTTCCAAAACAAAACATTGAAAAATAATTTTCCAAAATTTTCAATTTTCCACGAAATTGGAAAACCACTTTTTCAGTATCCCAAAATTTGAATTTTCTATAACTTATATCTAGACCCTTAACCTTTTGGTAAACTACATTTTAATCTTCTAAATGTTCTATAAAAGATATTTTATCTTTGAAATTTTTGATAATTACATTTTGATCCCTGAATTTTCTATAAATTTTATTTCAGTCCTTTTGACTGTCTATAAATTAGGTTTGAACCCTTAACTTTCTGTAGTTACATCATAACCCTTAACTCTTTGTAAATTATGTTCGATCCCAAAATATGCAGTGAACTACATTTTCTAATTTTTTAAAAGTAACTATGAAAAATAAAATTAAAAATGGAGATAGAAATTGCAAATAGAAATCAAAAAACAATTTTATGCAATTAAACATGCTCATTTTAGGTTCTACCATAAGTTTCTAGACGTTCAAAAAGATTATTCAAATCGATACCAAAAATAATATAGTTTACAGGTTTTTCAAATTCATCTACATATTAGAATTCTAGAGTGGTCCTCACTAACATGATCTTTAATGGGTAATGCAAATACACATTTTGAAAGAGTAAAAATACAACATTCCAAATGATTTTTTTTAAAGGATGAAAATGGGGTCGTGTAATCTCATGTGAGACATCATGTTTCTCTTGGCGCTTCCTCTCATGTTCTATATGAACTCTTTCCTAAATACCACCCAACTACCCGTATTTTATAAATTCCGCATCCCCCACCACCCCACCGCACCCCCCCCAAAAAAATTAATTCCCAACCAACTCATTTAATATTATTAAACCAACCAACATTTACTTTTACCATGTTTTCCTCCCCTACAAATATAACATCTGGTCAATTTTTGCAATCACATTCCACTCTTTTACCTCCCTCTTTCAAGGAGCCAAAATAATTATTCCATATAATTTCATTTCATATTTTTCACCACTTAATTTTTATATTACAATATTATCGAAATGAAAAAAAAAATCGTCAATTGGGAAAAGAAGGGAAAATTTTATTGAAGGCGAGTTGGTGCCCAAATCCCTCCACAAATCAACTGCCCGTATTTCACACATACTCAAGAGTGGTGGATGAAAAAACCCACATGGTGGCCAATGAACACGATGTCGATCACAAGAGCGAGCAATTTTTGTGAGGATATGAAAAGTTATCGTCTGAATATTATTTAAATTGGTATGTGTACAAAATGACGTATCGTATCGTGTCTGTATTGGTCCGTATCTAATACGAACCATTAAAGACACGACACGTCTCAAAACACAGACCAATACGAACACTACACGTTACATATATATTAATAAACAAATAGAATTTTCCTTCAAGTAATTAATAGAACAGGCGGGGTATGGGTGTTTGATACAAAATTACAAAATTCTGGTGGAACAACACCCACATGATCCACTCGAAAAAAGTGCGAATTGGGACCAATTTTGTACGATTTTACGGTCATTACTAGTACGATATACCGACTAAAACATAAATACTTAATAAACTTAGTGTGACAATAATATACTTATGAAAAATTCTATTTGTACAGAAGATTTGTACAGATGCAGATGATATGTATTTCTCCGTGTCTTGAATGGACTCAAAACACGGATCAATATGAACACGACACATCAGTCTATAGAGATGATTCTGTATAAATCTTGTGTACGTGTAAAACTACTTTAAACTTATTATTGTCATACGGTACCACATAAATACATGAAGGTAGAAATTAACTTTCAGATGGGTGGTAAAATTACACATACCTGAATCTCCACTTTGTGTTCACTTCTAATCTTCAACTTCTCACCTTGTCCCATGTTCGCCGTTAGAAGTTACAAGTAAAATTACTCTCTCTATCTCTACAATTAATTGGAAGGGACGCAATTCTATAGTTGTAGAGTGGTAATACTACAATTGTAACTACCTGTCTTAACACGTTTCCACGCCATTCATTCTACACTGCCACGTTCGAGAAAGCTTATGCGTGTCACAATGCATGTAAATCTTAGAAGATGCGGTATTTTTTAACAGAGGAATAGTTTTTTATTTTTATTTTTTATTTTTTTTGGCTAGTTATGAAATAATTATTCTAAGCTCGTTTACGAATGCCACGCATTTGGTGTGACACATTAATACATCGCATCCGTGTTGGCTCACGTCCAAATCCAATAGTAGTGGACACAAACACAGTCAGTACGAGTGTCATACGTCTACCTACAATTATTGATTACTTAAATGACACGATGCCTAATGTTTGTTAAACTATCATGCAACCCGCGTGATGTGTGGACGTACATGTGTAGAAAAAAATATAAGTTTATTGTCATAGAGAAAGTAAGTAATTATATTGAAATGAGGGATGAAGCAGCACAGTAGAATAATTAATGCGTAACGAAAAGATGATATTCAATATATTTTATTAAATAGAACACATAATGAAATTTTTATTGAGATGATAAAACGTCTTCGTAACAATCTTCATTTTCTCACGTAAAGGTGGGTCAGACACGATACGTTGAAAATGAGGCTTGTTTCTCAATTAATACCATTCTCAGCATCAACATAATACAAAACATAGATTAATAGCCCATAATCGAGTCTAAATCAACATTCCAATAATACTAAAATCTAATCCAACACCAATCGTATAATAAGTTTGACAGAAATGTAAATATCTCAAACCAAAATAAGATAAATAAATCTCGGGTGTATGCCCATAAAGTAATCCTGAATCAAATAAGTAATTGGAGCTGCAAATAACCTAAGCTAGAATCAATAGATCTGAAATGCTTGAGGAGCAAAAGAAGAATGCAAGGCTGATAAGTTAACAATCTCGCTATCCCTGTCTAGAAGCACCAGGAGGGAGAAAATATTTAAATTTGGGTCAGAGCCCTAGATGTGCAAGAATTAACTTAATCAATTTAAAATGCAATTAATACAGTCGATGCAAAGTAATTATCCCCCATCGTTTCTCACATGCGATTAACATATCACCCGTCAACAAAGTGCGACATTACCCGCATCAAACCAAGTCCCGAAATAATATATGTGACAACCGTGCTAATTTAATAGTAAATGAATTAGCTATAATCAATTGCTAAAACGAAGCTGACTATATTCAATTATCAATGCCCAAAGTATCCTGGTATTATATCTCATGAAAGGGGCATCAACATCTATTATAACTACACCAAAAACAATAATCTGGCACGGTTTAAAACTGTGCCAGATCAAATCTGGCACGTTTTTGAACTGTGCCAGAATCAGGTGTTCCAAAATGACTATTTTTTCTGGCACGGTTTAAAAGTGTGTCAGATTTGACCAAATAGGAACACTTCTAGCATACTTTTAAACCGTGCCAAAATTTGTATTTCTGGCACAGTTTTGAACTGTGCCAGATTGAGTACATTTTGATAAACTTTTGGCACAGTTCAAAAACGTGCCAAAATATGAAACACTTTTGGCACGATTTTGAACTGTGCCAAATTTTTGTATAAAAGAAAAAAATTAATTATTTGAAAACAAGAAAATTCACAAATTGCAAATCTCGCACGTTGTCGACAAACTAATTCACAAATTGCAAATCTCGCACGTTGTCGATAAACTACAAGTTTTTAGTAGTTCACAGACCAAAAAAAATTGGACAGAGTTTCCTCTATTTTTTGGACATGCTAAAACATGTTAATATAATACCTGTGTAGTATAAAGCCCACACGGACACAAAATATAACAATAAAATTACAAAAGCCCCCACTGCCATAAATGTTAATAATAAAACTACAAAAGTCTGCATGGCCATAACACAACAAAAAATAGAATCTTGAATATTAACGATATTAAATAAATAATCTACTTGTTGTAAACCATTGACTTCTCTGTGTGTTCCATGTGAATAAATGCTAACGATCCAATGTTATCCTGCAAAAAAATTAGGATACACAAAGGATATGATATTAGTAACTACGTAATTTATAAAAGAAAAAGCTTACTCAAGCTAAAAAATTACATATAGCAGTTACAATTATTATTATATTCTCAAATTGAAAATCTTACGCAAGTTATGACTACCTGATTAGCTCCTATGAGTTACATTGGTTCCATGTGGGGTTTTAGTGCCTCTTACGGGGTCATTTGGGGGCTGGTTTGGGTTTTTACCCTTCAATGGCTTGTTTCTAAGCCTAATATATATATTTTTGAATTGTATTCATATTCTCAAATCGAGAGGACTGTGACTATGCGGTCTATTTCTATGAGTTACATTGGTCCCATGTGAGTGTTAGTGCCTTTTATTGGGCCGTTTGGGGGCTAATTTGGGTTTCCACCCTTCAACGGATCGTTTCTTAGCCTAAGCTATATACTTTCAAATTATCATCATATTCTCAAACCGAGAGGCCCGTGACTACGTGGTCAGTTCTTACGCGTTACGTTGGTCCCGTGGGAGGTGTTAGTGCCTCTTACAGGGTCATTTGGGGGACGGTTTGGATTTTCACCCTTCGACGGCTTGTTTCTAAGCCTAATCTATATATTTTTAATTATAGTCATATTCTTAAACCGAGAGGCCCGTGACTATGCGATCAGTTCCTACGAGTTACATTAGTCCCGTACGAAGTGTTCGTGCCTTTTACGGAGCCGTTTGAGGGCTAGTGTGGGTTTTCACCCTTTAACGGCTTGCTTTTAAGCCTAATCTACATATTTCCAAATGATCATCATATTCTCAAACTACGAGACCCGTGACTACACAATCAGCTCCTACAAGTTACATTGGTCCCGTGCGAGGTCTTCGTGCTTCTTATGAGGCCGCTTGGGGGATGGTTTGGGTTTCCACCCCTTAACGGCTTATTTTTAAGCTTAATCTACATATTTTTAAATTGTCATCATATTCTCCAACCGGTAGAACCATGGCTACACGGTCAGTTCCAACAAGTTACATTTGTCCTCTGCGAGGTGTTCGTGCCTCTTACGGGTCTGTTTGGGGCTGGTTTCCATTTTCACTCTTTAACGACTTATTTTTAAAAATAATCTTCATATTTTCAAATTATCATCATATTCTCAAATCGGGAGACCCGTGACTACACGGTCAGTTCCTACAAGTTACATTGGTTTTGTGCAAGGTGTTCGTGCCTTGTACGGGATGGTTTGGGGGCAGGTTTGGGTTTTCACCCTTTAATGACTTATTTTTATGCCTAATCTACATATTTTCAAATTACTGTGATATTCTCAAACCGAGAGACCCATTACTAAATGGTCAGTTCCTACAAGTTACATTGGTCCCGTGCGAGGTGTTCGTGCCTCTTACGAGGCCGTTTGGGGGATGCTTTGGGTTTTCACCCTTTAACGACTTATTTTTAAGCTCACTCTAGATATTTTAAAATTACAATCATATTCTCAAAACGGGAGACCCGTGACTACACGGTCACTTCCTACAAGTCACATTGGTCCCATGTGAGGTGTTCGTGCGTCTTACGGGGCCGTTTGGGAGCTGCTTTGGGTTTTCAGCCTTTAATGGCTTGTTTTTAAGCTTAATCTACATATTTTCAAATTATCGTCATATTCTCAAACTGGGAGAATCGTGACTACACGGTCAGTTCCTACAAGTTACATTGGTTCCATGCGAGGTGTTTGTGTCTCTTACGAGGTCATTTGGGGGCTGGTTTGGATTTTCACCCTTTAACGGCTTATTTTTAAGATTAATCTAAATATTTTCAAATCATCATCATATTCTCTAACCAAAAGACCCGTGACTACATGGTTAGTTCCAACAAGTTACATTTGTCCCGAGTGAGGTGCTCGTGCTTCTTACAGGGTCGTTTGGGGGCTGGTTTGGGTTTTCACCCTTTAACGGCTTATTTTTAAGTTTAATCTACATATTTTCAAAATTATCCTCATATTCTCAAACCAAGAGACCCATGACTATATGCTCAGTTCCTACAAGTTACATTGGTCCCATGCGAGGTGTTCGTGCTTCTTACGGGGTCGTTTGGGGGCTGGCTTTTAATGGCTTATTTTTAAGCGTAATCTATATATTTTCAAATTATCATCATATTCTCAAACCGAAAGAACTGTAACTACACGACGAGTTCCTGCAAGTTACATTGGTCCCATGTGAGGAGTTCTTGCCTCTAACGGGGTCGCTTAGGACTGGTTTGGGTTTTCACCCTTTAACGGCTTATTTTTATGCTTAATCTACATATTTTCAAATTATCATCATATTCTTAAACCGAGAGACCTGTGACTACATGTCCAGCTCCTACAAGTTACATCGGTCCCGTGCGAGGTGTTCGTGCCGATTACGGGGTCGTTTGAGAGCGGGTTTGTGTTTTCACCCTTTAACGGATTGTTTTTAATCCTAATCTACATATTTTCAAATTATCATCATATTCTCAAACCGGGAGACCCATGACTACACCGTCAATTCCTACAAGTTACATTGGTCCCGTGCGAGGTGTTCATGCTTTATACGGGCTAGTTTGGGTTTTCACCCTTTAACGACTTGTTTTTAAGCTTAAACTAGATATTTTCAAATTTTCATCATATTCTCAAATTGGGAGAACCGTGACTACACGGTCAGTTCCTACAAGTTATATTGGTCCCGTGGGAGGTGTTCGTGCCTCTTACGGGGTCGTTTGGGAGCTGGTTTGGGTTTTCACCCTTTAAGGGCTTGTTTTTAAGCCTAATCTACATATTTTCAAATTATCGTCATATTCTCAAAGAGGGATACCCGTGACTACATGGTCAATTCCAATAAGTTACATTGGTTTCGTGCGAGGTGTTCGTGCCTCGTACAGGGTGCTTTGGGGGATGGTTTTGGTTTTCACCCTTTAACGACTTGCTTTTAAGCTTAATGTTGATATTTTCAAATTAGCATCATATTCTCAAATCGAGAGACCCGTTACTACATGGTCAGTTCCTATAAGTTATATTGGTCCCGTGCGAGCTGTTTGTGCCTCCTATGAGGCCGTTTGGGGGTTGGTTTGGGTTTTCAGCCTTTAACGGCTTATTTTTAAGCTTACTCTAGATATTTTCAAATTATCATCATATTTTAAAACCGGGAGACCCATGACTACACGATCAGTTCCTACAAGTTACATTGGTCTCGTGCGAGGTGTTCGTGCCTCTTATGGGGACGTTTGGGAGTTAGTTTGGGTTTTCGTTAATCTACAAATTTTCAAATTATCATCATATTCTCAAATCAGGAGAACCGTGACTACACATTCAGTTCCTACAAGTTACATTGGTCTCGTGCGAGGTATCCATGCCTCTTACGAGGTCCTTTGGGGGCTAGTTTGGGCTTTTACCCTTTATCGGCTTGTTTTTAACCTTAATCTAGATATATTCAAATTATCATCATATTCTCAAAAACGGGAGACCTGTAACTACACGGTCAGTTCCTACAAGTTACATTGGTCTCGTGCGAGGTGTTCGTGCTTCTTACGGGGTCGTTTGGAGGCTAGTTTGGGTTTTCACCCTTTAACGGCTCGTTTTTGGGTTTAATCTACATATTTTCACATTATCGTCATATTTTCAATTTGGGAGAACCATGACTACACGGTCAATTCCTACGAGTTACATTTGGTCCCGTTCGAGGTCTTCATGCCTCTTACGGGGTCATTTAGGGACTAGTTTGGGTTTTCACCCTTTAACGGCTTGTTTTTAAGCCTAATATACATATTTTCAAATTATCGTCATATTCTCAAACCGAAAGAATCGTGACTACACGACCAATTCCTACAAGTTACATTGGTCCCATGTGAGGTGTTCGTGCCTCTTACGGGGTCGTTTGGGAGCTGGTTTGGGTTTTCACCCTTTAAGGGCTTATTTTTAAGCCTAATCTACATATTTTCAAATTATCGTCATATTCTCAAAGAGGGATACCCGTGACTACATGGTCAATTCCAATAAGTTACATTGGTTCCGTGCGAGGTGTTCGTGCCTCGTACAGGGTGCTTTGGGGGATGGTTTTGGTTTTCACCCTTTAACGGCTTGCTTTTAAGCTTAATGTTGATATTTTCAAATTAGCATCATATTCTCAAATCGAGATACCCGTTACTACATGGTCAGTTCCTACAAGTTACATTGGTCCTGTGCGAGGTATTTGTGCTTCTTACGGGGTCGTTTGGGGGTTGGTTTGGGTTTTCACCCTTTAACGGCTTATTTGTAAGCCTAATCTACATATTTTCAAGTTATCATCATATTCTTAAACCAGGAGAACCGTGACTACACGGTCAGTTCCCACAAGTTACATTGGTACCGTGCGAGGTGTTAGTGCCTCTTACGGGGTCGTTTGGTGACTGGTTTGAGTTTCACCCTTTAACGGCTTGTTTTTAATCGTAATCTACATATTTTCAAATTATCATCATATTCTCAAAACAGAAGAACCGTGACTACATGGTCAGTTCCTACGAGTTACATTGGTCACGTGCGAGGTGTTCGAGCCTCTTACGGGGTCGTTTGGGAGCTGGTTTGGGTTTTCACCCTTTAACGGCTTTTTTTAAGCCTAATCTACATATTTTCAAATTATCGTCTGTGACACCTGAAAAGTGTGACTGTGTGATAATTGATTAAATTAAATTTGCAAGTTTCCATGTAACCCTTATTTAATTAGAGTCCCTAAACATGCATCTAAGGTGCATGTGACAATCCATAAATAAAGAAAGCATGTGACACAAAAATATGCTGAGACACAGATTTTAGGAAAAAACCCCTTTCGGGTAATACCTTTATTTCACTATGAATATATAAATCTCAACATACAATTACATAGAGAAATCTGCAATGGATCAACGCGCAGCCAACCCACAAAGACACGCAGTCTTGAACTCAACAAGAGAATACACGCAGCACCCTCCAAGGACTCGCAACCCAAACAACAAAGGAAGAACCGCAACTCTCCTCAATGACATGCAGCCATAACACTTTGTAGAGACTCTGTCAGCAATGACAAGCATCCCTCGATTTTAAAGATCTCCCCACAAAAGTTGAACAATAACAAAGCTCGTGTTCTAGGGTACCAAAAGATTGACAAATGTAATTGGGATTTTTGTGTGTGAATCAAAAAGATGTTTAGCACATCAAAAATCGAAGTCTTGTTGTGTTTGACCTCTTAGAAACGTTTTCTCAAAGAATTTTTAAAAATACACCACCGAAATAGGTATATTTATAGGAAATATAAGATGGTGGATAAAAAACTCACGGATCTATTCGAATTTATCCGAGGCGGATCGGTCCAGTATGGAGGTGGATCGGTCCGACCTCAGATCGGTTCGTTTTTCAAAAGGGCCTCTTCGATTTGCCTGCGATCCGAGTATTCTGGAGCAAAGAGGATCGGTCCGGTAGGGAGGCGGACCGGTACGGAGGAGGATCGGTTTGTTTAAAATATGGGCGGACCGGTCCGGTATTCCAGAAAAATTAAAATTCTTTTAAAAATTTCATATTTTTATAAAAAAACATTTCATAAAAATTTCCCAATACTAAGTATGAAGCATAAGGAACTTAAAAACAAAACTTTACCAAGTTCATTCTCGCAGAGGATATGATGTTGAAGATGCTTTGATATTCGGATCTGTTGATGTAGATGCGATTTTGAAATTCTTCAACGGTGTAACGGCGTACGGCATACAAATTGATAATGGACAAAAATGTTCTTACAACATCCCACCCAATTAAATATATGGTGATCAGTCCTCTACCAATTCAAAACAGGATATTCAGTTGGTTCATTCTTAGCATCACTGTCGAAAAACTTTTTAACATATTAATCACCTAATATAAAATTAAGCTAGGTGTCAAAACATTTCCAATTTAGTAAAACCAAGTAAATCCATTTCCATTAAATTTCAAAATATAAAGCATTCATCACACATCAGAATGTAAATAAATGCTGAACATGAATCAAGTACTGAAATAAATAAGATTGGGTAAAACTCTCAGTTCAAAGCTCCAAACCATAAACTAAACTGAATACAATAACTCTGATGAAAGACTAGAAGTGGGCGACCCATGCCCTATATAATAAGTCTACATGAAACTGAATGGAAAAGATAGATACGTCTACTGCAAGGACCTACAGCTTCCACAATAGCTGCAGCACGTCAAGCAATCCAAATCTCTAAATCTGGTGTCCATGTGGCTGAGCACCTAATATAATACATATATATAGCAAAAGAGAGAACAAATACAATAAACGGGTCAGAGCCCGAGGTGTAAAAATGATTTAGCAAGTATTTAAAACTAGTTCTTAATACAAGTCTTATACGCATGTTAGTTATCAAACTCTCACATGAGTTTCTCACCTCTCTTCTATTATGCATGCCTAATGTACATCTAATCTCCCCCCTAGTTATACCTCCCAGTCTAACTAGTCAGAAACCATACTAATACTAACTATGCTCACTAGTAGTATCCCCGTATCGCCTATACAATACGTTATTCAGATAGTTTATCTCACATACTAAGTTTCATAATTCACCATATGAATGGTTAATCTTTTATCCACTAAGATTATTTCATTTCTCAATTCCATTTTATCCACTATTCTCATAAATTAGAAAGTTAACCAAGTGCACTCATACATATATAGCGTCTCATCATCCCTATATATATACACTAATCCTGCACCCTTTGGTTAAGACCACTTGGTGCAATGTAATGATTATTATTATTACCAAGTCTACTAATTTCACACAGTAGAAATATTCACAAGTTCGTATATATATATAGTCACATCATCCCTATACATATATATATATACTAATCCTGAACCCCCGGGCTAAGACCCATTAGTGCACCTATCCAGAACATCATGACTACCCGGGTTAGCACCCATTAATGAACCTATCAATAATAATTTAGCAACCCCGGGTTATCACCCATTAGTGCGCCTAACAATTGAATTTTTCATCCCCGGGTAAGCACCCATTAATGCGCCTATCAATAATAATCCAGCACCCCCGAGTTATCACCCATTAGTGCACCTAACAATAGTCATCCTTGTACCCCTGGGTTATCACCCAATAGTGCACTTAACAATAGAGTTTCTACACCCCTGAATTATCACTCATTGGTGCGCTTAACCATAACATTCTTGCACCCCCGAGTTATCACCCATTAGTACTCTTAACAATAATATCACATAATAGGCATACACACATCCTATTATAACTTATAGGTATTTCTCCAACCTACATATATACTCCTCATACGTATTTTAACCTCATCACTACGTATAGTATAAATATTTAGATTACTATCTCTCCCGTAATCTCCAAGGTACATTCTCTCTATACCGAAATAATTAAAGTATTAATTCTCTCATACTTTTTCCCAAAATTTTGTCCTATTTACTATTTGGCAGTTTCTCTCACTCCAATAAATCGGCAAACTCAAAACTGGACTTTGATAAAATCCCCAAAAATTCCCTGTGTCGCTCGAACCATAAGGGTTGTCGTTTGAACGACTTCCACGTGTCGTTCGAGTGACTTCGCGCGAGATGCCATCTCGCTCGAACGACTTCGTGCGAGATGTCATTGTTCGTCTTCTTTCCCGGAATCCTGCATTTTTCCACCATTTATTAACCTAAAAACCTCTAAGATTCAACACCCAATGCCTCATCATCAATACCCATCAACCCTAACAGGTTATAAATCATTTTTACCATCCTAGGATCCTTAATTTGTCATTAATTATCATAATTACGTAAAAAACCCCAAATTAATTCACATGAACCCTAGTTCCCAAAATTCCAACTAAAAAAACTAATCAACCAAGATTCGTTCATCAATCTATAATTCAATTTCATAGTTTAATCTCTACATACAAGAAGGAATATCATCAACTATTTAGTCCAGACTCTAATCATCATTTAAACTCCAAATTTTCACCCAATTAACATGTAATTCATGAATAAATTCACCTACACTAACATGAGTATGATTATTGCTAAAGAAAGCAAGTAATAAACACTTACCTAGAATATAACGGTCTGATCCGTTGGTGATGTTGGTACATACGCGTTCCTCTCTTCTAGATCTACGCGTTGGTGGTCTCGGTTGTGCAAGGTGGTGTTATCTTGGCCCTTTTCTCTTGGGGTTTGGTTCTCCCTCACACCCTCTATGGCCGTTCTTTCCTTCCTTTGTCTCCCAACCCTAAAAGACTTTTCTTTGATGATAAAATAACTCCCAATTTTCGTCCATTAATTAAACCCAAAAATACAATTTACCATAATGCCTCTCGGGAAGCCGGTTAGGCCTAAAATTACCCCGGGACCCAAACTATACACCCGGGTATACTATTTTGACTATCTCGACCCTTTTGGACTCAACGGCGCACTCGAAATGACCATACAAGTTCATAAAAAATAATTTCTCATTTTATTCTATTCAATTAGTCCCGACATGACTCACACGCGTGTCATACTTAAATTACCAAACTGTCGTATTTCTCACTTCCGACAATTTATCAAATGTTATAATTCCATATTACATATAACACAATAATATTCAATAATTCAACAATAAGTATTAACCCTTGGCACGCTAGTTAATAATTACTTTAATCCGGATTCATAATAAATTAATTTCTCACGTTTTAATTTAATTAATCCAACAACAATAATTAATCGCATACTTATTCCCATAATAATTAATCACATAATAATTTAAATCGTCAAAAATACGGGGTGTTACATACTTCCCCCCTTACAACGAAATTTCATCCCGAAATTCAGAAAAAGTATACCAGGTACAGACAACGTTGTAAAAAATATTGCGCATCGCATTCCGGCGCTCATAGGTAAGCTACTCCGTACCACCCATATAGTACGCTATCGAATACCCTTAATAATGAACACTTCACATGTGTTTGCTTTAAACTCTAGGTTACCCTATCATATGGGCTCTTGCCCAAGCCTTACAGTTTAAGTTTCACTACTTACTATATTTTAGATATTCACTATCTCGTCTTCTACTATTTTCACCTTAGTAGATTTATCCTCCTTTCAGATACATATGACTTCGTCTCGTGTCGTGTCGTTCATACTAGTAAATTGGTTGTGAAATATATATTTCACACACAATATATACGATAATATCGATCCTTCTCTGACATTTGAAATCATAACTGGTCCCCCACCTTTAACTCTCAAGTAGGATAATAACAAAGTTTACTATGCCATACTTCTACTGGCACTCTGCCCGAACGTGAACTTATAGGAGTTATTTGGACATATACTCCTCTAGTGGAAGGTACTACCTCCCATATTCCCCTAATATCTCAGGGTCCACATAAAATTTTCTCTCCCGCATTCGATTAGACCGCTTGTCCTGCCCATCCCTCTGGGGTATTAGGCCGTACTCAATCGCATCTTAGTACCTATTATCTTACTATCTCAACTACATGAAAAGATCCTTAGGGATACTCTTCCATTCTCTAGTGGAAGGAGCCCCTACTGGTTTTGAATTGTCCGCCCTTTTTCTAACAGTCAGCTGACCCACTGCAAGACTAACTTTGAAAATTACTCTACATTAAACCCATTACCACTGTTATTTATATCCTGATACATTTTATACTCTCTTGAATGTACTTCTAATCGTGATACATGTGACTTTATCGAATCTTGTGACACAAGTCTCTTTTCCCGCTCAAAATCTCAGTTTATTTTTAAACGTAAGTCTCTAACAAATCTTACGGAGTAATCTTCGGCTTACCCGATTACATGTTATCGAATTCACAAGATAATCATAATCTATCATTTGATTCAATCCCCTAGGGCGCCCATACACCCTATGCCTCGCGCATCATTATACAAAAGACATAAAATTTTCTTACTTCAATTCTTGCACACTCGGTATGCTGATGTGGTAAAGGTGCACTCAACCACCCCACTAGTCAAAATTTAATAAATCCTTCAATGGTATCATTTCTCTATTCAGAATGATACTAAGACTAGGCGACTCTATTGGCCTTAAGTCATAAAAGAATTATCAACTCTCAATTATATTCTCCTATAGGTACAATAACCAACATACAAAACTTATGTACTATCGGCCAAACTTCTCTCCATCTCCCGATGTTTGCTAGTTTCATGCGTGGGATGTCTCGCAAAGCGAAATCCAAACAAGGAACCCCCCCGATATACTACTATCTAACCTAGCCGGTTGTCGAGGTTCGTAAGGTCTTCAATACATACTATTTACTTTCCCACAATCTACGTATTGTGACATAAAATTTTACTCGTCCACTCTCATGTCCCTAAAAATGTAACATGAAGCATGGCGCCCTCACTATCCCAAGTACTTGACGTTATAAATATATAACGAGCTATATTTCGCCGCTCGATAAGAACACAATGTATTCTAAGTCTTAACAGACAAATAAATTCCTATGCTCGGGAATCACATATAATTAGACACTATACTCACTGAGGTCTATAATACCATGAAAGTTACATATATACTCATATCTGGGCCCAACCCTATTTCAGGTGGCGCCGCAAAAAACTAAGATCACTCCTCCCGGAGTATCCGACACGATAGTCATAACACTACATTTTTACTACCGTTTAACAATACGGTAATTAATCACTACACATTACCATAATAAACTCTACTAAAGCTGACTCAATGCAGTAGTAAATTATAACAACAAAACATATTCTTAGGGCCCAACCGGTTCACTCACGGACAATCATCAAAATGCCTTGCTAACAACGAGAAATACGTTTGTAACAAGACTGTTAAACTAATGTTCCCACTAAACTCAACCCGCATGAGAAGTTTAGGGTTTCTAATTTACATAAAAGTTGTGGTACACCCATGTCACTAGAATTTATCCTTTACTCACAAGGAAGAAGCAAAACCTCGCCAGTCTCGCCAAATCACAGGGTCTCAGCACGTGACTGCTATCACGACCCATGAACATCTGCAACGTCATACAACCTACATTTTCATCCAATAGTTTTCCTCTCTCATCATGGACAATTTATTCCATTATGCGAGTTTCACGCCCATTATTGAAACGTTGGCCCAAACTCTCTAGGCCTCAATTATAGCTTTATTGACCTCCTGTTTACATCTCGGGCCCCGTAGACCCTGACATACTGTATGCTACTATTAACGAGGACTCTACTAGTCTAGCCTGAACCCATCACTCTTGGGTTATAAATTTCCTGGGCCTAATTCTCTTGACCCCAAATTCTTTCGTTGGAAGTCTCGCTCCTCCAATTGTTATACCTAAATGGCGTGGTTTACCATTTCTAATCTCTTAGGTCTCACTTCTCAGTTGTGGACACCTTTAATACTTGTAGTTCTACTTCTTTCACATAAGGAAAACTTCACGAACCATTTCCCCGCCACTGGTCTCACTGACTATTTTAGGAATGTCCTTCTCTCGGATCGAGTAGTCTTAACTTGTTGGCTACACTTGCCTTTCGGAACTATGGTTGGCTTCCACATCCTTAATTGACTTTATCCTCACTTTGTAGGAAGTTAATCGACTTCAAATCATCTAACTGCGTTCCCTATTGGGTATACTCTCATGTGGGGTTTCACTAACACCGTTAAGTTCAGTTCTGCTTTTCGGCCAAATTCTCTAACATTTTTGGCTTGCTTCTTCTGGAAAGAACGCAAGAACTAGTCACCGTATAACCTTGATGACATCAACATTAGTCATCCTAGTTGGATTTCTCATCTATGCTTGTGTTCTACTCACGGATTTTTATCAACTATAAACCCTTTGGATAATTTATGCCCCTCTGCTAAGTACGAAGTTCATTATGCAATTCAACCTTTCTCTCATGATCGATTTCAATCTTACCCATTGTGCTAACAGTCAAAATTTCACTCGCATTTTGTTACCACATTGAATGGAAGACCTCAAGGTCAAATCGTACCCAAATTTCTCTCTAAATTTCAAACACACTTCTTCATATATGGTGATTGCCTCTAATCACTACATGATGTTCCTAAGAGATATAACTTCTAACTCCCAATTTAATTTTGAGTGTCATCACACCCCACTCTACACAATTGCCTTCGGATTTTCTACCTCCGTTGGTCTGTTACACTCTCTCATTTTCTTCCCCGCTTCTTCACCGATGGGTTTTTCAAAAGAGATCCTCTAATTTCCCTCTTATCGATTTTGCTAGGTGGTCCTGAAATCATTCCACCGTTATCTACGACTGTGCCCTAGGAACCCAGTGTTCCTGAGTGATGATTTATATTATCAATTGATTAAGTAACCCTCATGGTGATTTTTCTCACGATCACTCTTTCCCGATTCCTCTACGTCTTCTGTTGAGCTTCTTCTCCAGCAGTTCTTCTTATGGCCCTCGCTGGTCGTCCTAAAATGTTTGGTGTTCAAATCACACCGAATTTCATATAATGAGTCATATCCATTAAAATTTGTAGCAGGAGAACATAAGTCACATACATAAGGGAAAACAAAAATCCTATCATATGGCTCTACATCAAAGAACGATGCGCTAAAACGTAATAAGCCGCACAGATCCTAAGGACACTAGAACCTGATGCTCTGATACCACCTGTGACACCCCGCCTGATTAAATATAGGATGATCAGTCCTCTACCAATTCAAAACAGGATATTCAGTTGGTTCATTCTTAACATCACTATTAATCACCTAATATAAAATTAAGCTAGGTGTCAAAATATTCCCAATTTAGTAAAACCAAGTAAATCCATTTCCATTAAATTTCAAAATATAAACCATTCATCACACATCGGAATGTAAATAAATGCTGAACATGAATCAAGTACTGAAATAAATAAGATTGGGTAAAACTCTTAGTTCAAAGCTCCAAACCATAAACTAAACTGAATACAATAACTCTGATGAAAGACTAGAAGTGGGCGACCCATGCCCTAGATAAGAAGTCTAGATGAAACTGAATGGAAAAGATAGATGCGTCTACTGCAAGGACGTACAGCTTCCACAATAGCTGCAGCACGTCAAGCAATCCAAATCCCTAAATCTAGTGTCCATATGGCTGACCACTTGATATAATACATATATGTAGCAAAAGAGAGAAGAAATACAATAAACGGGTCAGAGCCCGAGGTGTAAAAATGATTTAGCAAGTATTTAAAAATAGTTCTTAAAACAAGTCTTATACGCATGTTAGTTATCGAACCCTCACATGAGTTTCCAACCTCTCGTCTATTGTGCATGCCTAACGTACATCTAATCTCCCCCTAGTTATACCTCCCTGTCTAACTAGTCAGAAACCATACTAATACTAACTATGCTCACTAGTAGTATCCCCATATCACCCATACAATACATTATTCAGATAGTTTATCTCACATACTAAGTTTCATTATTCACCGTATGAATGGTTGATGTTTTATCCACTAAGATTATTTCATTTCTCAATTCCATTTTATTTACTATTCTCATAAAGTAGAAAGTTAACCAAGTAAACTCATACATATATATTGACTCAACATCCCTATATACATACACTAATCATGTACCCTTAGGTTAAGACCAATTGGTGCAATGTAATGATTATTATTATTACCAAGTCTACTAATTTCACACAGTAGAAATATTCACAAGTTCATACATATATATATATATATATAGTCACATCATCCCTATACATATATATACTAATCCTGCACCCCCGGGCTAAGACCCATTAGTGCACCTATCCAGAATATCATGCATCCTCGGGTTAGCACCCATTAATGCACCTATCAATAATAATACTGCAACCCCGGGTTATCACCCATTAGTGCGCCTAACAATAGAATCTTGCATCCCCGGGTTAGCACCCATTAATGCACCTATCAATAATAATCCAGCACCCCCGGGTTATCACCCATTAGTGCGCCTAACAATAGTCATCCTTGTAGACCCGGGTTATCACCCATTAGTACACTTAACAATAGAGTTTCTACACCCCCGAGTTATCACTCATTGGTGCGCTTAACCATAAGGTTCTTTCACCCCCGGGTTATCACCCATTAGTGCTCTTAACAACAATATCACATAATAGGCATACACACATCCTATTATAATTTATCGGTATTTCTCCAACCTACATACAAACTCCTCATACGTATTTTGACCTCATCACTACGTATAGTATAAATATTTAGATTACTATCTCTCTCGTAATCTCCAAGGTACATTCTCTCTATACCGAAATAATTAAAGTATTAATTCTCACATGCTTTTTCCCAAAATTTTGTCCTATTTACTATTTACCAATTTCTCTCACTCTAATAGACTGGCAAACTCAAAACTGGACTTTGAGAAAATACCCAAAAATTCCCTCTGTCGCTCGAACCATAAGGGTTGTCGTTTGAACGACTTCCACGAGTCGTTCGAGCGACTTCTCGCGAGATGCCATCTCGCTCGAACGACTTTGCGCGAGATCGTGCGAGATGTTACTGTTCGTTTTCTTTCCCGGAATCCGGCATTTTTTCACCATTTATGAACCTAGAAACCTCTAAGATTCAACACCCAATGCCTCATCATCAATACCCATCAACCCTAACAGGTTATAAATCATTTTTACCATACTAGGATCCTCAATTTGTCATTAATCATCATAATTACATAAAACCCCCAAATTAATTCACATGAACCCTAGTTCCCAAAATTCCAATTAAAGAACCTAATCAACCCAGATTTGTTCATCAATCTATAATTCAATTTTGTAGTTTAATCTCTACATACAAGAAGGAATATCATCAACTATTTAGTCCAGTCTCTAATCATCATTTAAACTCCAAATTTTCACCCAATTAACATATAATTCAAGGAATAAATTCACCTACACTAACATGAGTATGATTATTGCTAAAGAAAGCAAGTAATAAACACTTGCCTTGAATATGATGGTCTAATCCGTTGGTGATGTTGGTACATACGCGCTCCTCTCTTCTCGATCTACGCGTTGGTGGTCTCGGTTGTGCAAGGTGGTGTTATCTTGGCCCTTTTCTCTTGGGGTTTGGTTCTCCCTCACACCCTTTATTGTCGTTCTTTCCTTCCTGTGTCTCGTAACCCTAAAAGACTTTTCTTTGCTGATAAAATAACACCCAATTTTCGTCCATTAATTAAACACAAAAATACAATTTACCATAATGGCCTCTCGGGAAGCTGGTTTGGTCTAAAATTGCCCAGGGACCCAAACTAAACACACGGGTATACTATTTTGACTATCTTGACCCTTCCGGACCTAACGGCACACCCGAAATGAGCATAAGAGTTAATAAAAAATAATTTTTCTTTTTGTTCTATTCAATTAGTCTCGACACGACTCACACGTATGTCAGACTTTAATTACCAAACTGCCATATTTATCACTTCTGACAATTTATCAAATGTTATAATTCCATATTACATATCACACTGTAATATTCAATAATTCTCAACCATAAGTATTAACCCTTGGCACGCTAGTTAATAATTATTTTAATCCGGATTAATAATAAATTAATTTCTCGCATTTTAATTTAATTAATCGAACAACAATAATTAATCGCATACTTATTCCCATAATAATAATTAATCACATAATTATTTAAATCGTAAAAAATACGGGGTGTTACATCGTCATATTCTTAAACCACAAGACCCGTGACTACCCGGTCAGTTCCTACAAGTTACATTGGTCTTGTGTGAGGTGTTCGTGCCTCTTACGGGACCGTTTAGGGGCTGGTTTGGATTTTCACCCTTTAACTACTTATTTTTAATCTTAATCTAGATTTTTCAAATTATCATGATATTCTCAAATTGGGAGACCCGTGACTACACGGTCTGTTCCTACAAGTTACATTAGTCTCCCGTATGAGGTGTTCATGTCTCTTACTGGGCCGTTTGGGGGATGGTTTGGGTTTTCACCCTTTAACGGCTTGTTTTTAAGCCTAATCTAGATATTTGGAAATTATCATCATATTCTCAAACCGAAAGAATCGTGACTACACGGTCAGTTCCTACAAGTTACATTGATCCCGTGCGAGGTGTTCGTGCCTCTTATGGGGTCGTTTGGGAGCTGGCTTTAAGCCTAAATACGGTTTGAGATGTTATGTACGTGTACGAGCATTCCTCGTGCATAGGTTGTAATGCCAAATGTGCCAATTACTTGTGTATTTTTTAGGGTTGATTTGGTATCCCCCATTAAAAATTTAGGATAATTTAGTCATCTATGGTATTTCCAGTGGGAGATAAATGTACGCTTTTTTTATGTGTGATAAGGTGAGACATAAAATTGAGAATAATTCAATTCCATCTCAGATTTAATGTTAGATGAGATGAAATTTAAAATGGGATAAATTATACTGTGTAAAGCTTCCATCTATGATTATGGACCGTCCGGCATAAGTCCTTTCTATGCCATGCACAAAGAGTAAAATAATTATCGTATAGTAGTGGATTATTAGTTTTTAACATTTATAAAGAAAATTAGAGATGTACAAGTATTTTATTTGGGGCACAAAGACACACAAAACAAAAAGACCAAACACAAACCTGTAGAAATTGAAGTGAAGATCAAACACAATGCCATGCCCGACTCCTCGTTTGTCTTATATTCATGGGGCAATGTTCTGTTAAATCTCGAGTAAACCTAAATAAAGATTACAATAAAACAACGCATAAGACATGAAGTTAAATCTCCTTGAATTCAAACAACAAAACTGAACTTTCAGACATTTAATTCAAATTACAACACATGAATCGAAGAATTCATACATTATTTAGCGAATATACTAATTATATAAAGAAATCAATATAAAACTAGTTCTTCAGTAAACACAAATTCGCACCAACCCAATTACTACCCCTACTTTAGTTCTTTAGTAAACATACATTCACACTAACCCAATTGCTACCCCTACTTCTATAAAAGTAGCATTTATACATCATACCGTGATATTTGCATGAGACTCTCTTGCAACAGATCCAACATATACAATATGGACAATAGGAGACATGGTGGCATATACCTGCAACAGAAATATCAACATTAAAATAGGATAGTATATATATATATATATATATATATATATATATATATATATATATATATATATATAAACATACATACATATGGTAACTTTTAAACAAATTTGAATCGTTCCCAACTATAGTAATATTTTAATTAACGAACAAGGATGACTGGGGGTAGCCCTCTGTCATATATACAATAGCGCAGAAGCACACTTAATAAAACTTGCATAATAGGCACATAATTAATAAATTAACTATAGAAAACACATCAATCTCAACTTAAGATCCTTCCATTTTTTGGTTAGACTCAAAATTTATGGTTTACATATAATTCTAAACTACTCACTAACATAATTGAAGCAAAATAAAAAGGCTATAAACAAAGCAAATACGTTACCAATATGATACGAATGAAGAGAAAAGAAATTCGAATTTGAATATGAAATGGTATTACTAATATGATAGGAATGAAGTAATAATCCGAATCTGAATCAGTATACCATCATTTTGTACTCTAACGGCACGTCAACAACTTCAAATTTTGTCTCTTTGTAGCTTAGGTTGCGAGGTGCGATATACATACATCCACCTGTGAGGGGAAACAAATTATTCATATTTATAAGGCTACTTGTAACAAAAATCTTTCCATATGAAATTATTAAACTTACGAGTAAGAACCTTGCTTAAACTCATGAAATTCTTAAATAATTTTGATCATAGCTACAAGTAATATACAATGTGTGATTCTCCATCTTTGCTAGTCCCGCATGAAAAAATCCTATAATACTCCCCAAACCAGCATATTTTAAACATAAATCATAAAAGTATACGAGTATAATAGATAGTCTGAACATGCATCAGTAAAATAAAAAGAGTCACATTAACACATTCGAGTCCAATGAATCAACCTTGTTCCATCAGCATTGTAGGCCATTGTTCTGCACCATCGGCCGGGAGCGGGAGCATCATAATCAGCCCGAGATCCAAAATTATCATATAACCACACTTTTATCTTTCCATCAAGAGATGAAATTAAACCATATAAAAGTCATAAACTAAAGATGAAATAACAACGCCAAATTTACATGTTTAGATCAGTAATGTATTAATTCAACTTTTCTCTTCAGTACATAGCCATATTATACTATTTATGCCTAAAACGAGAATCATATACAGACACAAAATGCAAAACAAAATCGAGTTAATTAAAAATAAAGTTTCAAAAACAAATCTAGGTAACAAAGAAATAGTCAACCTCACAGATGAGTGAGGTGAAATCGTATAAATTTCATGGCCGATTAATATCTAGTGAACCTCACAGTTAACCCTCTTTTTGTTAGCACTCACAGAAAAAACTTATGGTGATTTAGATTGTGGTCCTTATTTGTCCCAGATTATTTCATTTTGGAAAATAATTTGACTAATTAGAGTGATATAAAATGAGTGCATTGATCATTTAATTATGTCACTCATACGGATCCCTCACATCTACCCTACAAAATTAATCAATTAACCAATAACAAAAGATATGAACAGTTGTAGGATTCAATATCAATGGATGAAGAAAAATATTTTATGCACCAAAGAATAACACCAAATTGATAATAAAGTAATGTAGATTTGGTAAATTCACAACACTGTATAGCCAAGGTAAATTTTGGTATATTTCTTTGCTATTCTGTAATTAGTATTGTCCATTGATAAATTTCAGAGAGAGAGAAAATTTTAATCATCTACCAAACACAAACGAATCTCCCATACTCTTAAGTAATCAAATCGGAGCAGCATGTAAAAGATGTAATAGCAACAATACAAATAAAAAGAAAAATATATATACAGAGACACACACTATCCTACCTACAAGGTAAGTAGACGGAATTATTAGAAACCTAAAAGGCATGAGTCGAATAAAAAATGCAAAATGATTTCAATTGTCCCACCACAAACACCACCTACAAAAATGCAACAACAATTAATAATAAACTAGGACAAAAAAACTCGTGAACTGAATCAGTTCCTATTTCTATAGATCTATCTATCCCCACCAACATAAAATCATCCATCTAACTTCCAAGCATAGCATTTAACCAAAATAAATGACAAAATTAAAAGCATACCAAAATGTTAAATCTCTATTTAGAAAAATAAAAATGCACCTCTTTTGGTGTTAGCAAAATCCTTAGGCACCGACGGGGTAAATTTTTTGGGCGTCTTAGTTTCCTCGACTGGAAACAAAACCCCATCAATCCCCTGAACTGAAATTTTGCCATCAGTGTAAATATCCGAATCAAACAACAATGACAATCTTAATCGACTAAAAAAATACAATGTATATACTAACTACATACATATATGTGTCAATGTGTAGAGAGTGAAAGAGGTGAGCTTACTCTACATATTGAGAGCTCCGAGACCAAACAATGGTGGTCTGGAGAGCAGAGCTCAAGAGTACAACTAGGGTTTTGTGAGCTATAGAGAATGAACGTACATGTTTAGCTCAGTCCCGATCCATGGGTATCCCTCGTGGATCTTCAATCGATAAAACCTAGATGGAATTTTCTTGAGCGTGTTAGAGGGAGGGAGAGAGAGAGAGAGAGAGAGAGAGAGAGAAAGCGGGGGCCTGAGTGGGAGAGAGCGGGAGGCTAAAAATTAAGGGGGTTAATTTTTTTTTTAGTTATTTATATTTTAGTGAAGTGTTCTCAATTTTGGCACACTTTTAAATAGTGCCAAATTTTTGCATTGTTATAAAGTGTGCCAGATTATCATTAAACCGTGCTAGAATTTGGCACAGTTTTAAGATGTGCTAGAATTTGGATATCAAGGTGTGCCAGATTGCTGTTTTGAGTGTGGTGTATGCACAATATAGTAAGGGCCTGTAATTTACTGTCTACATTCTTAGACAAATTAAGTAATCTAATTTAATTCGGGTAATATATATATATGTCCTTTATATATGCGACACACAAAGGCATATACTAGTTATGTCTCGTTCGTGCTCTATCAAAAAGTTCAAAGGAATCTCTTATCCAAGTCAGACATCACAAAACACAGATAAGTGGGGCGGTCCTTATGCAGTACACCAGTTCATGGCCCATACACAACGGTGACAAAGGATCCTAACATCAACACTTACCTCTCGTACATTTCACTGCTACGTCGTACGTAATGGACCAAAACAACGTCTAGCCCACTTGTGCCGACGTGTGCTACGGTCCTGAACGCGCAAATCGATAGGAGCATCCACGAATATTGGAATGTTCACACACACACACATAAATACATATTATTATTCCCATATAATATCTATAGGTAACTACTCTATAATTACATAATGTCTCACATGATGTCCACAATATTCATCCAGTAATAATTGACCATCTAGTTAATTATCAATTCCATCTTTTTTAATAAATTATTTAACCATCTAGTTAAATACAATGTCCCAATAAATATATGTGTCACATTTGCATTTTTAATTAATTTTTTGTTGGCCCAAACACTGTTCTACCAACTCGTACGGAGTTTTAAAAATACCCTGAAACTAATCCTAGTCCCAGCTCACTCAGCCCCTAAGACCGAATCAATTCATTTCTAGGATGAATTGATTCGTTGCCAAACCAAATCGATTCGCTCCAAGGCGAATTGATTCCGAATGGGGCAGTAGCCCAGATCCGCCAGTTCTTGTATACTATGAACTTTCTTTAATCTTCCCCAAGATTCATTCTACTCATGATTTCCTTTTTATAAACATGTGAATGGGTCCTCACTACGTAGTTACACATTATAGAACAATTAATTTTATATAACAACATCAATTTCTATCCCCAAATCCCAGATTTGATATGAATGTATTAAGAACTTTAATCCAGATTTCGTCCATAGTAACCACTATGTGTAAATCAGATTATGGCGCATATAATATGGAATTAAAATCTCAATTTTGTAGATCATAAACAAGTATACAAATCCTCTACATGTGATTCCAAGATTCTCTAATTTTACTCCAAGAACCCTCAGGCATCTATCATCAAATTTCAAGAATTCGATTCCTAGATTTTTGGGTTAACACCCTATGTTAAAGTTAATCCTCTACATGCATACGATTAATTCCTAACATTTAATCATCAAAATTCAACCTAAAACACAGAAATCATATGGGTTTATTATAATGAACTGAGAAGCAAATTGGAAATTAAATCGAGTAAGAAAACTCTTGCGTGGATACGCAATTGTTGAAATCCCCCTTTGAATCTCCCTCTTTAATCCTTGTTGTGGCGTCTTACCTTGTCTCTCTCTTAGTGGTGTATGCTAGGGTTCTTTTGAGATAACTTCGTGGGAGTTTATTGACTTCTTAATATGGATGATTAACTTTTAAATCCCGAGTTGGGTTAATATCCTAAATTTTGGACCCCCAAATGGGCCCTGATCTATTATCAGACTAGGCCAAAAGTCTCCCAATTTATATACCTATACCCTGGGACTATTTCTAAAGGTTTAAAACACCTAAACGAGCCCATATACTTCCCGGAATATGTCCTAGTTATTTTATCACTACATTACATTTTTATATAATCGTGTCACACATCTTTTAAAAAATTCTACTACACATGCAATTGTTATCAACATTAACATAACGAAATTCAACCACACATGATTACAACATAACAACAATTTATTGGTTCACAATTAATGAATAAAGTTCACTGATTTAATTCAATTTCCACGAATTTGATTTTATTTCATTCCAAAAATGTAGTTTTATTTATTCTAGATAACTACGGGGTATTACTTTCTTCCCCCCTAATAACGGGATTCTGTTCTCGGAATCTAGAAAAATACGTACCTAGGTAGAAGAGTTCAGGATATTTCCTGGTCATGTCATCCTCCCTCTCCCAAGTCGACCTGTCCTCCCGATGGTGTCCCCAATGTACCCGAACTAAGGGAACAACCTTGGACTGAAGTCGGTGCTCTCGACGGTTCACAATGGCTACAGGTCTCTCCTCGCAAGTAGCGTCTGACTGGAGCTCTATCTCATTAATATCAATATGATGGTATGTTTTTTCATCTTGAAGGAGCCTCTTCAATGCAGATATATGGAAAACTTCGTGCATCCGCTGCAAGTGGTCTGGTAATCCCAATCGATATGCCACGGGATCAATCCTCTCGAGAATAGGGAATGGTCCCACATATCGGGGAGCCAGCTTCCCTTTCTTCCTAAACCTCATCACTCCCTTCATGGGAGACACTTTAATTAGCACCTGATCCCCAACATCGAAGTCTAAGTGTCTTCAGCCCGCATCCACGTAGCTCTTTCGCCTATCCAGTGCAATCCGTACCTTGGCCCGAATCATCTCTACCTTTTCCAAGGTGTCCTAAATGAAATATGGCCCAAGTAATTTGTTCTCCCCCACCTCCAACCAGAATGAGCGTGAGTGGAAAGGTCTCCCGTAGAGCGCCTCAAATGGTGTCATCCCAATCGTGAACTGGTAGTTATTGTTGTATGTGAATTCCACCAAAGGAAATACTGCTCCTAGCTCCCCTTAAAATCTAAAATGCACATTCGTAACATGTCCTCAAACATTAGATTTACCATCTTCATCTTTCCATCGATCTGAGGATGATATGAGGTTTTGAATCTCAACTCTACCCCTAAAGGGTGCTGAAAGTTCCTCCAAAAGTGGGACACAAATGTCCTATCCCTGTCTGAAATAATGTTGAGCAGTACCCCATGCAACTTAACAATCTCTGCAAGGAAAAGTCTAGTGTAATGCTCGGAGCTATAATCTTTTCGTATCGGTAAAATGTGAGCCACCTTTGTCAATCTATCGATGATCACTCAAATGGAATCATGTCCCCTCTATGATGTAGGTAGCCCAGTAATGAAGTTCGTGGAGATGCTCTCCCATTTCCACATTGGGATCTCCAAAGGCTATAACACACCCGTCAGATGCTGATGGTCCACCTTTACCAACTGACACGTAGCACACTTGGACATAAAATCTTCTATGTCCCTCTTCATTCCGATCCAACATCGCATATCATGGTACATCTTATCCCATCCTGTATGTTCCGAAAAGCATGAATTGTGAGCCTCATACATAATGACTCATCTTAACTCCTCATCTTCTGGGACAACTAATCTTCCCTGAAATTTCAAGCCACCATCCGACCCAATGGAATAATGCTCCACTCCCTTGTCTAATAATTGTCCAACTCGCTCATGGCAAAGTTGATCTCCAACCTATGCCTTCACCACCCGAATAATAATCCCCGGTGTCATGGTGATAACTTCCATAAATGCATGGGTCAGGTCGTTATCCCTACGAAGCGATTTCCACTTTACCCTCCACACTACCTCTAACTCTAACATCGGCTTGTGGCTCAAAGCAACCGCTACAACATTCTCCTTCCCCAGGTGGTACTTAATGTCGAACTAGTAGTCTTTCACAAACTCTAGCCACCTCATTTGCCTCATTTTTAACTCCCACTGCTTGAACAAATATGGTAGGCTCTTATGGTCTATGAATAGCTGGAACTTATCCCCCTGGAGATAATGTCCCTGGGTGCTAACTCCAAGTCGTGGGTGGGGTAATGTACCTCATGAGGCTTAAGCTTTCGTGAAGCATAAGCTATATGATGATGCTTGGATTTAGCACCACTAGATAAGTGATAGTGAGATCAAACAGTAGTAGCCATGGCAACCATAGAGATGTATAGGTGTGTAAGTGTGCAGAAGGGGATGAGTATAAGAGGAAATAAGACAATAATGTATAGTGGTTCAGCCAATTTTTCCTACATCCACTGTGAGTGTGTGATCCACTAAGTATGGGCACTAATGGCCCTGGATACAATGTATATAACCCTCTCTCTCTACTGTGTGTGTACAAGCAGAGTTTTAGCTAGGGCTACTGCTCATGGATCGATCCCCTGTAAGGTTGTAGGTGACAAGTATATATAGGTCTTGGGGGGTGTAGTGTACCCCCAAGTAAGCATGGTGCATGTGAATAATGATCTATCCAATCCCCTGTTGACACCTGTAGATGCCAAATGATGGCATAATATTCCCTCACATGAGGGGTTGATTCTGTTATAATGGTCTGCCACGTGTCATATGAGCCTGACGCATACTGTTCCACGCGTCTCCCAAACCATGCGCCATCATGATATCACCCTCGGCCTATGAGCCGAGGCCGAGGGCAAAGCTCCTTCCAATAGTGAGTCTGGATTAATTCTGGCCTCGTACTGTCGTACCCTCGTAGGGTCGTCCAGAGCCTGGGGAAGGGTCGGCCCCTCGTATGGTCGTCTGGAGCCTGGTGGAGGGTCGGCCCCTCATAGGGTCTATTAGAGCCTGGTGGAGGGTCGGCCCCTCGTAGGGTCGTCCGTTGTGGAGGCAATCCTCATCTAAGCCGAGGATATAAACGAGTATATCAATTACCCCCCAGCCCTTAGCCATAGGTGTCATTGAGATGGCTGAGGGATATTTTCTGAATTCGAGTCACGTGTGATCAGTTAGGTGAGTGACACCTGTGCAGATACTCATTGCTGTTCCAGTTTCCAAGGCAGGGCGGCTGCGCAGTACGCTTGGGGCCTTGTGCCCTAATTATATCTTTCTTTGGTAAATGGGTCCACTCATTACCAAAGTATTTAAGATATTTTCAAACTCTCTCTCTTCATCTTCTTCTTCTTCGCGCCCAAGTCTATTCTCTCTCTAAAACCAGTAAGCTTCGCCACTTGCAGCCTTCGTTTCGTCAGGTCTTAGAAGCGTTACTCTTCCTCTTTATCAGGTATTCTCCTTCATTAAGAGCTTTCCTTTGTCTTCAATTCTGTTTGTTTTTTAGGGTCATAGGGTTACATCAGCTTCGAGTTCCCCTTAGCTTTTTCCGGTGTCTTCTCCGGTAACTGGTTCTTGGATCGTTCTTGACGAAAACCTTTAAGTTCTTTGTTCAATCCAAAAGTCAGACCTGGTCGACTCCCCACTTGTTTGTAGCTAAATTAGTCAAGTGTAGTGTAATTTTTCCAAGTGTAGAGTCTTCCCTTTAATGCTTAGGAGGCTTTACAACCTAGTGTCGGAATTCCCACCCTTAAGAGAAAAACTCTTTGCCGAGATCAGACGGATAGAGGAAGAGGAAGAGAGGAGACGAGGGGCCGACCCTAATTGGGTACGACCCATCTTTCCCATTCCTCTTGCCACCATAAGACCATCTGAACCCTCTGAGTCTTGTGGGTCGTCATCTCATCCGGCCGACACTTCCAAACAAAGCGAAATGGACGAGAGAGCCTTCTCTCCAACTGGTGCCGGGACGTCTGGTAGAAGGGACACGTCTAATCTTAGCCCTCCCCGAGAGGCCGAGGGTACGATCCCCTCTGAGGCTGTCCCTGTGACAACTCTTTCCCCCAATGCCTTTCATGTGGCTTTTCCTCAGGGTCCTACTGCAGGTGATGAGGGGGAAGGGGGTGAGGACGAGGACGACGATACAGATGATGAGGTTGATACCTCCCATGCCTCGTATTTTATCTCCTCTGTTAGGGATAGGGACCTTCTGATATGGAGGCATATTTACGGAGTGCCCTCTGGGGTAACTATGAGGGTGCCCTCTGAGGCTGAGAGGGTTTTTGAGGGTGAAGAGGGAGAGGTTGCAGTCTACGAGCAAATGTTCAAAGTAGGTGTCAGACTCCCTTTCCATCCTGCTATTGTAGATATTCTGTCGGCTTTGGGCGTCTCCCCCTCGCAACTTCCACCCAACTCTTGGAGGACGATTCTGGGGTATATCTCTTTGTGGAAAAATTCTTTTACTGATGAGCCCTCGTTCGACGTATTCTTGCCCTGCTACAATATCACCTCTTCATCTAAACAGCCCGGATACTATCATCTAGGGGCGAGAAGGTCTGAGAAGAAACTGCTCCACGTGGCTCAAACTTTCAATCATGATTGGAAAAAGAGGTTCTTCTTCATATCTGGGGCATGGGAGAGCTCTGCCGAGGCGTCCCCTTCTGCCGACAGTCCGAGGGTCCCTAACAAATGGTCTAATCCCTCAATGAAAGCTAGGTCAGACCCCGGACTTAGCTTGGATGAAAGGGATATTGTTGAATATCTGAGGGGACGAGGGAGAGGGGGCGAGATCCCGAAGTTCGAAGATTTGATGACCCCCCAGTACCTCAAAGAAGCTGGTTTGAGGGTCGGCCCTCTGACGGAACTATGTGAGTGATGCAGCACGTTTTCTATTTCTTACTTTTTTGAAGTGTTTCCCTTTTATCTCTGTATTTTTCTGATGCATCGTATCCTTTTCAGGTCGTCCTGCAGGTGTGTCAGATTACCTCTGGGATATGACTGCTCCAAGCCTACTTGCTGGTCTGTCAAAGAAGAAGGGGAAGGAGCCTCAGCAAGCTCCCAAGAAGACAAGGGCCTCAGGGCCGACGGTTGATGAGCCGACAGCCGATAGTCGCAAAAGGAAGGAGCCTGAGGCTCCTGTTAAGCATCGACCTGATCCAAGGACGAGGGCAAGGGTTGAAGCCTCTGAGGGGACGACCTCCTCGTCCAGCATGGGGGCCTTCTGGTCTCAAAATCTGTCCCATCTGAGGGCCGACCCCTCATCTCTTATTGCCAACTTGAGGGCAGCCAAGGCCTCGATGTTCTCTGCACCGTCGGCCTCTGACTTCGAGTTCTTGGCAAAGATGCCACCAGCCAAAGTGTACGACTACAGTCTGCACTCCCTTGCTCAGGTATTGGTCTTGACCTTTAATTTCACTAACTGTTTCCTCGGCCCCACCTGATATTTCTTCATTTTTTCTTGCAGTCTGTCTGTGCCTTGACCTCAGCCACCAAGTGGATGGCCGAGAATCAACAAAAGTTTCACGAAGCTGAGAGGGCCATTCAACATGAGGCTGAGCTGCAGGCAGAGCTAGGTACAGAAAAGACTGAGCTTGACACTGCGAGGGCTGAGCTTGAGAGTGCCAGGACCGAGCATGCTAGGGTCCTAGATGAGCTGATGAGGCAGCACGATGCCGACTTGCAAGCCAAGGACTTGATCATCAAGGATAGGGATAAGGCTCTGATCAACCTGGAGGCCCAGCATAAGACTGACCTGGAAGCATCCATCAGGAAAGCCGAGGCTGATGCTGTTGAGGCATACAAGACCTCAGATGAATTTCAGGGCTTCGGCCTTGAATATCTAGAAAGGGGGATTAGGAAGGCCTGCCGATGGGTCGTCCTCAAATTTGGCGATGTCGTCTCCTCTGTTCGCCCTTCACTAGAGGGTGTTCAACTGGACGACCCCCTAATTGCCGAGGCCCTCAACCAGGTGGAGTCCCAAGTCCAGATCGAGGGGGTCGGTACATCTGAAGATCATCCAGTGCTGGTAACTGAGGAGACCATTCCCATTGATGTTGAGGCCCTGCCCTCTGATGTCGTCCCATAGGGTGGCTGCCTGTACCCCATACCCTTGTTTTTGTATTTTTGTTCAAAGGCCTTGTAAAAACACTTGATACTTGATGTTTTATTAATACCAGTCTCTTCCATAATTGTTGTCTTCCATACTTAATTCTATTATGGTTTGTTCCTCGCTAATTTGCTTCTTCGTTGATGATGATGCTACTAACCCTTCCCTCGTATTTTTGAGGACCAATGTGGGGTTGTCCCCTCATCAGGCCTCATTATAGCCGAGGGTTCAAATAATCAAATTAATGATTTTTAACAATGTCTACCCTCGTCTTTCTTGAGTGCAGTGGAGGGGTCGTCCCCTCCACTGGTCCTCATTATAGCCGAGGGTTTAACCAACCAATTTAATGGTAATTATGAAGTCTACCCTCGTCTTTCTTGAGGGCAGTGGAGGGGTCATCCCCTCCACTGGTCCTCATTATAGCCGAGGGTTTAACCAACCAATTTAATGGTATTTATGAAGTCTACCCTCGTCTTTCTTGAGGGCAGTGGAGGGGTCGTCCCCTCCACTGGTCCTCATTATAGCCGAGGGTTCAAATAATCAAATTAATGATTTTTAACAAAGTCTACCCTCGTCTTTCTTGAGGACAGTGGTGGGGTCGTCCCATCCACTGATCCTCGTTATAGCCGAGGGTTCAACTTACCAAATTAATGGATTTTAACAAAGTCTACCCTCGTCTTTTTTGGGGACAGTGGTGGGGTCGTCCCCTCCACTGGTCCTCATTATAGCCGAGGGTTCAAATAATCAAATTAATGATTTTTAACAAAGTCTACCCTCGTCTTTCTTGAGGACAGTGGTGGGGTCATCCCCTCCACTGATCCTCATTATAGCCAAGGGTTCAACTTACCAAATTAATGAATTTTAACAAAGTCTACCCTCGTCTTTCTTGGGGACAGTGGTGGGGTCGTCCCCTCCACTGGTCCTCATTATAGCCGAGGGTTCAAATAATCAAATTAATGATAACAAAGTCTACCCTCGTCTTTCTTGAGGACAGTGGTGGGGTCGTCCCCTCCACTGATCCTCATTATAGCCGAGGGTTCAACTTACCAAATTAATGGATTTTAACAAAGTCTACCCTCGTCTTTCTTGAGGACAGTGGTGGGGTTGTCCCCTCCACGGATCCTCATTATAGCCGAGGGTTCAACTTACCAAATTAATGGATTTTAACAAAGTCTACCCTCGTCTTTCTTGAGGATAGTGGTGGGGTTGTCCCCTCCACGGATCCTCATTATAGCCGAGGGTTCAACTTCTTTGCATGTATACTAGAACTGATAACCACTGGATGAGGGAAACACTGATACTTTTCATTAATTTTCCATGTGTTCTGTCGAAACAATGCTTATTACAACTATGGCTTATCAAGACCTTACAACACTACTGGTAGTATTTTTTCAAATGATATGCATTCCAGGGATTTGAGAAAGGTTCCCCCTCCAGGTTTTATAGCCTGTAGGTCCCAGGGATGACTTCATCGATGACCCTATATGGGCCATGCCAATTAGGGTGGAGCTTGTTAGGCTTTTGCCAAGTCTTCTTGAGGACCAAGTCCCCCACTGCGATGGGCCTATGTTTCACCCTCTGATTGTAGAACCTTGCGGTCCTCTGTTGGTAGGAAGCCTGCCTTATCTCAGCATCCTCCCTTCTTTCCTCAATCAAGTCTAGGTCAAGTCTCCTCTCTTCTGTATTTCCCTGGGGGTCATACACTTGTACCCTATGAGTGGGAAACTCGACTTCGGTGGGGATGGCTGCTTCTGATCCATAAGCTAACATGAATGGGGTCTCCCCAATAGAGGTCCTTACTGTCGTCCTGTACGCCCACAACACTTCATATAACTCCTCGACCCATCTTCCTTTTGCCTCCTCAAGCCTCTTCTTAATCCCATCTAGGATTGTCCTATTTGTAACTTCGATTTGCCCATTGGCCTGAGGTCGGCCTGGGGTGGAGAAAAATTGTTTGATACTTACCCTCTCACAGTACTTCTGCAGAGAGGCATTCTTGAACTGGGTCCCGTTATCCGAGATGAGGGTGTTGGGTAGAACATATCTGCATATCACATTCTTCCAGATGAACTGGAAGGTCTTCTGCTCTGTAATCGTGACCATCGGTTCGGCCTCTACCCACTTTGAAAAGTAGTCAATTGCTACGATGAGGAATCGATAGTTATTGACTGCCCTCGGTAAGGGTCCTACCAGGTCAATCCCCCACACTGCAAACGGCCATGGGGATGTAATGGAGGTGAGGGGCTGATGAGGTTGGTGAGGGATGGTAGCAAATCTTTGGCATTTATCACACTTTTTAACATATGCGGCAGCATCTTTCCCTAAGGTCGGCCACCAGTAGCCTTGGGTGATCACCCTCTTTGCCAAGGATCTACCCCCAATGTGGCTTGAGCACGACCCTTCATGCACATCTTGCAAAATGGAAGGGACTTCTGAGGGATGCACACACCTAAGTAAGGGGAGCAGAAACCCCTTTTTGTACAGCGTGTCTCCGATGACAGTGAACTTTGCAGCCCTGTATCTCAGTTTCTTCCTCTCTTGGCTTGCTTTTGGCATCTCTCCCCCTTTAATGTATCTGATCATAGGATCCATCCATGAAGGTTCTTGAGAAACATTCATGCAAATGCCAAGTGTTCCCTCGTCGTCTTCGATAGTTGCTCGAAGAAAGATTTCTACCGGGACTGTCCTCCTTATATCTGTCCTAGTAGCTGAGGCCAACCTTACAAGGGCGTCAGCACGGCCATTGTCGAGCCTAGGTATCCTCTTGAATTTCACTTCTTTAAAGTTTTTCAGCAACGAACTCACCTTCTCAAGATACCTAGCCATCCTCTCGTCCTTGGCCTCGTAGGCTCCTAGTATCTGATTCACCACCAGCCTTGAATCACTGTGAACCAAAATTTGGCCGACACTAAGGGACTTAGCCAAGGAAAGGCCAGCTATCAAGGCCTCATACTCAGCCTCATTATTGGAGGCTTTGAAATTGAACCTCAGGGCGTACTCGATGCCTGTGCCGTCGGGTGCTGACACTATCAATCCAGCTCCGCTCCCGCTTTCGCAAGAGGACCCGTCGACGAAGAGACTCCACACAGCATGTTTCTCCGAGAAATTTCCCTCGATGAGTGACCCTTGTCTAAAAAGGTATCTTCCCTCTTCGTTTTCAGTCGCTTTCCTTCTAGCGGTGCTCGTCTCAGCCCTATCCGCTGGTGTGTCTGCGGGTCTGTCTTCTGTATCCGTCTTCCCGAGGGTCACACCCTCGGCCTCATCGTCTTCCCAAGTGAACTCAACCACGAAGTCTGCCAATGCCTACCCCTTAATGGCTGTTTTAGGCTGATACACAATGTCGAACTCCCCCAGCTCTATAGCCCAGGTCATTAGCCTTCCTGATTTTTCAGGCTTGTGTAGGACCTGCCTAAGAGGAGAGTCAGTAAGGATGACCATAGTATGGGATTGGAAGTACGGTTTCATCTTCCTTGAGGCATGGATCAAGGCATAGGCCAACTTCTCCATCCTCGGGTATCTCTGCTCTGCCCCCTGGAGTGCCTTGCTGTTGAAATATACGGGCTTCTGTATCTCGTCTTCGTCTCTTACGATTGCTGCACTGATAGCGGACTCTGAGACAACAAGGTACACGTAAAGTCGTTCACCCTCCACGGGTCGTGACAGCAGCAAGGGAGACCCTAAGTATGATTTTAGCTCCTTGAAAGCCTCATCACACTCTTCACTCCATTCGAAGGCCTTCCTGAGGATTTTGAAGAATGGTAGACACCTGTCTGTAGCCCTTGACACAAATCTGTTCAAGGCAGCCACTCTCCCTGTGAGCCTCTGAACGTCTTTAATGGACTTGGGGGTCTTCATCTCAATAAGGGCCTTTATCTTTTCAGGATTGGCCTCGATGCCTCTTTGATTGACAATGAACCCCAAGAACTTCCCCGCTCCGACCCCGAAGACACACTTGGACGGATTGAGCTTCATTTTGTATTTGTCCATTGTATTAAAGGTCCTTTCCAGGTCTGCCACATGGTCCTCTGTCTTCAGACTCTTAGTCAGCATGTCATCTACGTAAACCTCCATAGACTTCCCAATTTGGTCTTCGAACATTTTGTTTACGAGGCGCTGGTACGTTGCCCCCGCATTTTTTAGGCCAAAGGGCATGACCCTGTAACAGTATGTCCCCTTATCAGTGATGAAGGCGGTCCTCTCCGAGTCCTCAGGGTTCATGAAAATCTGGTTATACCCTGAGTAGGCATCCATGAAACTCATGAGCTCATGGCCTGCGGTAGCGTCTACCATCTGGTCGATGCGGGGGAGAGGGAAGCTGTCTTTGGGACAATGCTTGTTGAGGTCTGTGAAGCCCACGCACATTCTCCACTTGCCGTTTGCCTTTGGGACGATGACTGCATTGGACATCCACTCAGGGTAGATGACCTCTCTGATAAATTCAGCGTCTTCTAATTTTCTAACCTCATCCCTGATGACCTCATACTTCTCTCTAGAGTAAATCCTCCTCTTCTGCTTTACCGGCTTCACTCCCTTTACCACATTGAGTTTGTGGCACATGATTTCAGGGTCGATCCCTGGCATATCTACATGACTCCACGCGAAGACGCTTCGCCTTCTCCTCAACAGTTTGATGAGGTCTTCCTTGATACTAGGCTTCAGAGACTTGCCAACTTGGACGGTTTTTCCCGGGTCATCCTCATCGAGGATGATGGGTTCTACCTCCTCAGCGGCCTCTCCTTTTTTTAGCTTCGTCTCGTCCCTGGGGTCTAGGGTATCAATGTTGTAAGTGGCTGTAGCCCTCTTGTGTGCCTCCATTTCTTTAGCGGAGTTGTAGTAGCACTCTCTCGCTGTCGTCTGGTCTCCCTGAACTTCCCCCACCCCATAAGGGGTAGGGAACTTAACCATCTGGTGGACTGTGGATGGCACAGTTTCAAACCCCTTGAGGGCCACACGTCCCAGTATGATGTTGTATGCCGAAAACACATGCTCATCTAGCACAAAGAAACTGACCCTCTTGGTGAGCCATATCGTCCATTCATCCCCCATCCTGACATCAGCCTCATATATTCCCAGGGGGTGAACCTTCTCCCCACTGAACCCAATCAATAGATGATGGTATGGGACAAGTCTGGCACGACTGAGGCCCAAGGCCTTGAAGCATGGCCAAAACATCACATCTGCGGATGAGCCCCCATCTACCAGGATCCTCGTCACTTCGCACCCGTGCACCCTGGTAGTGATGACAAGAGGGTCGTCATGCGGGGCCAAGAGGCCTTTGAAGTCCATCCTTGAAAATCCCACTATCAGAGTGTCCATGTCAACCTTCTTCCTTTTTTCTGACTTGACCTCTAGGAAGGTTGAGTGCACCATCTTTGTCACTGCCTTAGCCTCAGCAACATGGGCCTTCCTGTCAGCGACCTCAGACCCTCCTCCTGCTAAACCCCCGGAGATCATTCCTACATCGAGCGAGATCATATTGAGCCTCTCGACAGGACCGTGGTCATCTCTCGGTGGGAGGTCAGGGTCGTCCTCATCATCAGAAGGGTCGTCCCCTCTTTTTTGAGGACCTTCTCTGCAGGCATCGACTCGCTTCTTTCTAGGGTCGTCCCCTCGGCCCCTCTTGAAGTCGGCTTTGTCGACGTACTTTCTGAGCTTCCCTTCCTTCAGCATCTTCTCAATCTCGTCTTTCAGAGCGAAGCATTTATCTGTCACGTGACCGTGGTCTTGGTGAAATTCGCACCACAGGTTCTTATTTCTCTTGCCGGGGGCTTCCCTCAGCTTCTGAGGCCACTTCAGCGTCCGGTCACTCTTTATCTCATTGAGGATCTGTTCACAGCTGACCGTCAGAGGGGTGTACCCCGCGAACTTATCATCCATGGTTCTCTTCTTCCCATCTTTGTTCTTCTTAGGGTACTTGCCCCCGCTTGCACCTCCTTTTTCGTCTTCATGTTTTGCGGCCATCGCCTCTTCGGCGTTCATCACCTTCCCTGCTGTTGACAACAGCTCAGCCATCATCCTCGGAGGGTCTTCGGCAAGCTTCCATAATATCTTCCCCTTTTGGAGCCCTCCAATCAGGGCTGTCATAGCTATGCTCTCCTCATAGTCTTCCACCTCCAGCTTCTCTTTATTGAATCTGGCTATGTAGTCTCTCAGAGTCTCATTCTTTCCCTGATTAACATAGAGCAGGTGTGTGGTCTTCTTCTGTGGCCTCACCCCAAAGCAGAAATTATGGATGAATAGGTCTGCCAACTACTTAAAGTTTCCAATGGAATTTTTTGGAAGAGACGTGTACCAGACATGCGCAACCCCTGTCAAGGTACCAGAGAAGGCACGACACCTCATCTCATCTGAGATAGAGTATATGTCTGCCGCCGACTGATACATCTCCACGTGGTGGACGGGGTTGGTGCTCCCGTCATACCTTGGGGTGACCATAGGTGGCTTGAACTTTGACGCCGTGGGGAAGTTGACTATCTTTGGCACAAAGGGTGAGCCTATGGTGTATCCCTTCTGAAGAGGGTCTCGGCTCTTTAATATATCACCAATCTTATCCTCTAACCGCTGGACTGATTCATTCCAGGGCCTCACAGGGTCGGCCTGGCCGATGTTATCCCCTGCTGCCTCTTCGAGGTGGACGGAGGGTTCTGCTGCAGCAGTCCTGTGTCGGCTGTTTACTTCCCTTTGGCCATCATCTCGTCCTCGGGGTCGACCATCTGCTGCCTCCTTCCTGGATCTTGCAGCACTCCTTGGCCTGGACAACTGCTCTCGTAGGTCATTTACTGGGCCTAGCCTCTCAAAGGCCGACCCCCTGCTCAAGCGATCAAAAGCAGAGCCTCTTGGGTGATCATCAGGGTTCGGTCTCCCGCACTTTCCCCTACTGTCCTGGAGGGGCCGCACAGTGTTGTTGGAGACCTCGTAAGGTTCCCAGCACTCTATAGGAGCCTCCTCTCCCTCCAGATCTCCATACCTATTCTCAGGGCAAGGGTTTTCTTGCCTCCCCAGGCATAAACGCCGGGGGTCAGCAACATCCCTATGCCGCTGAGGGGGTGGAAGGTCTTTGCGTGGTGCCTGGGGTGGTCCCCTGGCCTCATGCTATCCTGGAGCTGCTGCCGGAGTAATCATCTCAGGCGAAACCCCTGGTGCTCTTAGTATGTTCTGGCTTAGAGCTGTGAACTGCTCCTGCATCATCCGCTGGCTTGCCGCCAGAGACTTTAGGGCTGCCGCCATATCAGCCATCTCAGACTGAGGCGGCGGCTGACTCGAACTGGATCTTCCCCCCTCATCCGGCGGGGGAAGTGGTGGCGGTGGCATCTTAGGTGCCATGTGCTTGAGCTATGAAAAGCTTAACTGAAGAAAATACTGGTTAGCTTGGGAGCCTTAGTGGGTCTCTTTCAATGGTGAAACACCTCCTCTTAGGGGGAGTGTTGGTTCACCACCAGAGTGCCCAGTGAGGTCAAGCTGTACAAAGGAAGAGATGTCTTCTTTCCCACAGACGGTGCCAAACTGATGATGCTTGGATTTAGCACCACCAGATAAGTGATAGTGAGCTCAAACAGTAGTAGCCATGGCAGCCATAGAGATGTATAGGTGTGTAAGTGTGCAGAAGAGGATGAGTATAAGAGGAAATAAGACAATAATGTATAGTGGTTCAGCCAATTTGGCCTACATCCACTGTGAGTGTGTGATCCACTAAGTATGGGCACTAATGGCCCTGGATACAATGTATATAACCCTCTCTCTCTACTGTGTGTGTACAAGCAGAGTTTTAGCTAGGGCTACTGCTCATGTATCGATCCCCTGTAAGGTTGTAGGTGACAAGTATATATAGGTCTTGGGGGGTGTAGTGTACCCCCCAAGTAAGCATGGTGCATGTGAATAATGATCTATCCAATCCCCTGTTGACACCTGTAGATGCCAAATGATGGAATAATATTCCCTCACGTGAGGGGTTGATTCTGTTATAACGGTCTGCCACGTGTCATATGAGCCTGACGCGCACTGTTCCACGCGTCTCCCAAACCACGCGCCGTCATGATATCACCCTCGGCCTATGAGCCGAGGCCGAGGGCAAAGCTCCTTCCGGTAGTGAGTCTGGATTAATTCTGGCCTCGTACTGTCGTACCCTCGTAGGGTCGTCCGGAGCCTGGGGAAGGGTCGACCCCTCGTATGGTCGTCTGGAGCTTGGTGGAGGGTCGGCCCCTCGTAGGGTCGGCTAGAGCCTGGTGGAGGGTCGGACCCTCGTAGGGTCGTCCGTTGTGGAGGCAATCCTTATCTAAGCTGAGGATATAAACGGGTATATCACTATAGTACTCTCCTCCTGCATACAAACCCCTACAAGTCCCCTCAAAGACGCATCTGTGAAGACCTTATAATCTATTCCTATCTGAGATTATTCCAAAATCGATGATGTAATCAGTATAGTCTTCAGATCATCAAACGCCTATTTTCACACATCAGTCCATTCAAACGGCACTCCCTTCCTTGTCAAATTTGTTAGGGGATCGGCCATCTTGGAGAACACATGAATGAATCGATGACAGTACCCTTCCAGTCCTAAAAATCTCCATACCTTCGTGGGTGTAGTGGGTTACCCCACTCCATCACTGTAGAAACATTTCTCGGGTCCACTGATATCCCCATCTCAGACACAATATGGCCCAAGAACCACACATCTCTCAGCCAAAAACCACAAATTTAGAACTTAGAAATGAAAGTGGTCACGTAGCATCTGTAAGACTACTCATAGATTCTATGCGTGCTACTCCGCAGTTCGAGAATAAATCGATATATCGTCGATAAACACTATGATGAACCGATGTAAATAATCTCTGAACACCCTATTCATCAAATCCATAAATACCATCGGCGCGTTGGTTAGCCCAAATGGAATCACCAAAAACTCATATGACCCATATCTCGTAAGAAATGTCATCTTCGAGATGACCTGCCCTCGCACTCTCAACTGGTGATAACCCGATCTCAAGTTAATCTTAGAGAAATACGCAGCACCCCTTAGTTGGTCAAACAAATCATCAATGTGGGATGATGAATATTTATTCTATATGGTGACTTTATTCAACTCCCTATAGTCGATACAAAGTCGCAAATATCCATCCTTCTTCTTGACGAATAAAACTGGGTCACCACATGGCGAAGTACTCCCCCCATTGAACACCTATCCCAATAACTGCTCAATCTGATACCGAAGTTCCCTCATCTTCTAAGGAGCCATCTGGTATGGTGTTCATGCAATGGGTCTCGTACCCAGAATCAAGTTGATCACAAAGTGTACCTCTCGACTAGGTGGCAACCATGGGATCTTCCCAAAAACATTCGAAAACTCGCTAACAACTGGGATGGAATCCAACGTCACCATAACCTCCAAAGAAGTATCCTCCTCGATATAGTATAAATGCATGCTCGACCCACCCCCAGGGTTAGGCATCACAACAAATTACATCTTCTGCCCTGGAATGGCGAAGACAGTGGACCTCCCATAACAAATAACACATGCTCTGTATGTAGCTAGCCAGTCCACTCAAAAAATAGCGTCGTTCTCGTGCATATCGAGTACCCGTAAGTCGGCTACAAAAGTAAGTCGCCCTATCTCAATCCATATGCCCTGACACACTGAACGTATGGGTAGCCCTCTACCCACCGGTGAATCTACATGTAGTACGATATCGAAAGAAAAGTCTACCATCCCAGTCTCCCATGTAAAACCCGTTATAATAAAAGAGTGAGATGCCCCCGTGTCAAATAAAATACTACCTACGTGTCCAAAAATAGGGAACATACCCTCAACTGCATGATTTGGCGCTGGCCCCTTTACGGGGGTAATATGATAAACCCGTTCATACTAGAGTGGCATTTATCCCTAAGGTGGGGCGACGGGTAATGGAGCGGCTAGTGCAGTAACTATCGGAGCTGGTAACGGTGGGTGTTGTCCTTGTGGCGCTGTTGTCCCGTCTGACCTACCTGATCCTGAGCTGTTTGGTTACCTCGAGGACACCGCCTCGACGTATGTCCTCTCTCTCTGTAAGTGAAGAAATTCCTATAAAATGTGCACCGCTCTGTATACCGGCCCTACTAGCCTCGACCCTACTGTCCTTGGCCCTAATGGCCTCTGTGCTGCTGGCCCTATCCCGACTTCCCCTGGCCCTGTTGGCCCTATTTGTTTTGATCATTAGAACCTATGAACTTATTATTCAGATGTACGGATTAATTACCCCTGAACTACTAGGTCTCAGATCCGCTACCCTCACTCGTCTTGCCCTATTGGCTCGACGACTCGGCTCTAGTTGCTTCTCACCCTTGTTCTTCTATAAAGACCTATGATCCTGACAATGGAGAAGTGCAACGTTCACTATCTGATTTTATTTGGTAAAGGTCGGGTTCCCCAGATGGGCCTTCCTAATGTGCCAAGTTGACCCCGCTATGAATTTGGCCATCCTCCTCTACTAAGTATTCACATCTTCCTTTGCAAAGTACGAAAGGGAAGTAAAATCCTCATCGTACTCAGCCACGATACGTCCCTCCTTCTTAATCTCCATAAATAGGCTCCTCATATCGAACTGCATAGCCTGGGGAATCTCTCCCTGAACTCATAAATTATTAAACTATCCCTCTCTACATCTGTCATAACCGCCTCCCACCATTAGAGCGCGACACCACTAATAGGAATGAAGCTAACATCTACTTTAGCACTGGCGTGCACTCTACCATCCATAAGTGACTCTGTATGTCTTTCTTCCTCCTGCTTACCACTAGTATATCTGGACTGACTGAGAACTCTGGAGGTTGTCCCTTCACGAAGGCCTCCCTATCCCTATCCTTATCCCAAAGCAACCCTGGTGCTTGGGCCAATACAGCCACCTACTGTGGTGGTGGTGGTGGTGGTGGCTGTTGTTGAACCTGTGATAGTGGAAAGTGCAGGAGCATAATCGCCATGGCAGTGGAAACTTCCTGGGTCATAATAGTGGCGATCTCTCCAAGTGTAATCAACTGTGGGGCTGGTGGGGCCTGTGGTTATCGCTATGGATCTGGATGAGCTTCCTCCTTGACAGCAGGTGAAACCACGCGCCTCGATCTACCTCTCTGTCCATTTGACATCTGATAGCAAACGAGGATCGAATTAGTAAAATCACAAGAATACAATGAACTCTAAGCATAGGCTCTACATATCAAAGGACGCAACGCATAACGTAATGAGTGAAACACATATCCTAAGGGACCTAGAACTTGGCTCTGATACCAACTGTAACAATGCCTATTTTCTCACATAAAGGCTGGCCAAGCACGATACACCGAAGATGGGACTTATTTCAATTAATACCATTCTCAACATCAACATAATATAAAACATAGATTAATGGCCCATAATTGAATCTAAAAGATACATTTCAATAATACTAAAATCCAATCCAACACCAAGCGTATAATAAGTATAACATAAATGTAAATATCTAAAATAAATATAAGATAAATAAATCTCTGGCTTATGCCCATGCAGTAACCCCGAATAAAATAAGTAACTAGAGCTACAAAGCACCTAAGTTGGAATCAATAGGTTTGAAATGTCTGAGGAGCAAAAAACTAATGTAAGAGGGCTACGTCAACAGTCCCTCTATCGCTACCTAGGAGTACCTAGGGGGAGAAAATATCTAAATTTGGGTCAGAGCCCTAGATGTGCAAGAATTAACTTAATCAATTTAAAATGTAATAAATACAGTCTATGCAAAGTAAATATCCCCCATCGCCGCTCACATGCAATTAATATCTCACCCCTCTACTAAGTGTAACATTTCACGCATCAAACCAAGTTCGATATAATATATGTGACAACCATGCAAATTTAATATTAAAAGAATTAGGTATAATCAATTGTTAAAATGGAGCCGACTATATTCAATTATAAATGCCCAAAGTATCCCGGTATTATATCTAATGAAAGAGGCATAAACATCTATTATTCAAAACATAGTAAGGGTCTGTAATTTACTGTCTACATTCTTAGACAAATTAATTATTCTCATTTAATTCGGGTAATGTATATATTTCCTTCATATATGCAACATGCAAAGGCATCTACCAGTGGTGTCTCGTTCGTTCTCTATCGACAAGTACTAAGGAATTTCTTATCCAGGTCAGACATCACAAAACACACATAAGTGGGGCGTTCCCTACGCAGTACACCAGTTCATGGCCCATACCCAGCGGTGACAAAGGATCCTAGCATCAACACCTACGTATCATAGAAGGCGTTGCTACGTAGTACCTAATTTACCTACATAACATCTAGCCCACCTGTCCCGACGTGTGCTACGGTCCTGAACGCACAAAACTCCAAGTCGATAGGACCGTCCACGAACTTTGGTATGTCCACATAGATACACATAAATACATATTATTATTCCCATATAATATGGATAGGTAACTAGTCTATAATTACCTAAATGTCTCACATGATGTCCACAATATTCATCGCTTAATTATTGACCATCGAGTTAATTATCAATTCCATCCTATTTAACAAATTATTTAACCATCTAGTTAAATGTAATGTCCCAGTTAATATATGTGTCACATTTACATTTTTAATAAATTCCTCGTTGGACCAAACATTGTTCTACCAACTCATACAGACTTCTAAAAACTAACCCTAGTCCCATCTCACTCAGCCCCTAGGACCGAATCGATTCGGTTGTAGGCCGAATCGATTTGCTGCCAAACCAAATCCATACGGAATGGGGCAGTAGCCCAGATCCACCAGTTCTTGTATATTATGAACTTTCTTAATTCTTCCCCAAAATTCATTCTACTCATGATTTCATTTTTATAAACATGTGAATGGGTCCTTACTACTTAGTTACACATTATAGAACAATTTATTCCATATAACAACATCAATTTCTATCCCCAAATCCCAGATTTGATATGAATGTATTAAGAATTTTAACCTAGATTTCTTTCACAATAACCACTAAGTGTAAATCAGGTTATGGGGCATATAATATGGAATTAAAATCTCAAATTTGCAGATCATAAACATGTATCAAAATCCTCTACATGTGATTCCAAGATTCTCCAATTTTACTCCAAGAACCCTAAGGCATCTATAATCAAATTTCAACAATTCGATTCCTAGATTTACGTATTAACACCCTATGTTATAATTAATCATCTACATGCATACGATTAATTCTTAACATTTAATCATCAAAACTCAACCTAAAACCCAAAAATCATATAGGGTCATTACAATGAATCGATAATCAAATTGGAAATTAAATCGAGGAAGAAAATTCTTTCCTCGATATGCAATTGATGGAATCCCCCTTTGAATCTCCCTCTTTAATCCTTATTGTGGTTTCTTGCCTTGTCTTTATCTTAGTGGTGTAGGCTAGTGTTCTTTGAGATAACCTCCTGGGATTTTACTAACTTCTTCATAAGAATGATTAACTCTAAAATCCCGAGTTGGGTTAATATCCTAAATTCTGGACCCCCAAATGGGCCCAAACCTATAACCGAACTAGCCCAAAAGTCTTCCAACTTATATACATATACCCCGGGGCTATTTCTAAATGTTTAAAACACTAAATGAGCCCATATACTTCCCGAAATACGTCCCAATTACTTTATCACAACATTACATTTCTATATAATCGTGCCCCACATCTTTTAAAACATTTATACTACACATGCAATTGTTAAAAATATTAACATAACAAAAATCAACCACACATGATTACAACATAACAACAATTTATTTGTTCGCAATTAATAAATTAAATTCACAGCTTTAATCCAATTTCCACTAATTTAATTTATTTTTTATTCCAAAAATGTAGTTTTATTTATTCTAGAAAAATACGGGGCATTACAGTCTCGAGCACTAAATAAAAAAGACAACATAATGATTATTAAAAAGAGAAAAATTCTTAGCAATGCATAAGTTTGTAACTCCCTCAATCCTTGCTTTGTATTCCTTTTCCCCTGCAAATTAATGAAAGATATTTTAAATAGTTATAGAATATTTAGAAAGTAATATATGCTAAAAATGTCGATTATTGAAAATAACATAATATTTTAAGTATACTTGGAACCTTTGTTTCTCTTTGAAAATTTAATGTTGTTGCAATCATCGCTATTTGGAAGTTCTGAAGAATGAGAGCTTTTTTTTAGTGATATTTATATCATGAGATCCGTCTTTTTCTATGTTTAGAGCAAGAACGGTTTCCTGAATGGAGATGTTTGCGTCCTGCATTTCCTCATGGATGGGAAGAAAGCGTTAGTAATTACAAATGAATTTTGAAGGCTTAAATATTATATGTTTTATATTGAATAAAATAGAAAGATAATGAATAGATGGATGAAATATTTATTAAAGAAGATTTATTCTAACGTTTTTTTATCAGAAATCAATGATGTGTGTAAATGTTAAAAATGTATGGTATGAATAAGATCAATATACAACTATAATGATAAATTGCAATCCTAATCAATCAAAGTCCCACACTATGAAAAAGTACACTTTTCCAATGATTAATAAAGTCACATTGTGCATTCCTCTACTCGGCCTTACTAATGACCGTGACAAAGAAATTACTAGGCGTGTGTTTTTAAGTGTAACATATGAAATTCTTATGATGATGTGTTTGTATGCAATAAAAAAAACATCAAACACACGTAGCTCAGTTATTGTAGAAAATATAGATGTATGATCAGAGAAAAATTGTATCAATTTAATATCTTCTATTCTTGGCAGCGTATGGAATTTAATATTTGTAAAAGTTTTAAAAACGAGCATTAGCGTAACAATGTGGTAATGTATGAATCGCTAAGACAAAACAAACGGCTAAAATTCTATCACTTTTTATCTCAAATGAAGGATGTGTAACAACCCGCGTAATTTTTGGGGCATTTTCAAAATAAAGAGGAAAAATAAATTTTGAGATAAAATGATTTTTATTGCTCAATTATGTTGGTTATGATTTTAGAAGAATAAAACTTCAAGCAGAATTGAAATCGGATTTAAAACGAATTTTTAATAGAATTTTTAATATTTTGCCTTACGGAATTTTTAAGGGAAACTGTCAGATTTTAGGCATGATCGATCGATCGATGATTTTCATAGATCGATCGATGGTCCCAGAAAATGTGAGCAGTAAGAAGTTTAAGGAGTTTGTTTTGTTTACAACTCTTTTGGTTTTGCCTTATAAATTAAGGTCATGGGTGACCCTTTTTGGTACAACTTTTTGGCAGCAAACATGTTTTTATTTCCTCTCTTTTATACACAAACAAGCCCTTTGATTTATGCTTTCAACCCTTAGGTTTTGAGGTGTTCTTGGGAGCTATTTTTGTGATTGTTCTTGGAGGTGTTTTTGATGATTTTTGGAGAAGATTTTGATTGTGTGTTCTGACTTTTCTGGGTAGATTTTTGTTGGTATCTTTTGCTGGTTTGAGGTATGGGGTTTTACACAATATGCTCCTTAATCTCGTGAGTATTATTCTCATTATTTTCTTGTGATTATTGACTCATATTTGAATTGCTAAATTCATTGAAATCTGGAATTTTTTGTCGGAATCTAATTTTGATTCATGTGGTATTATTATGGTGTTGGGCATATTGTCATGATATTTTAATATGGCACTGATGTTGGGCACCCGCCAGGATTCCTGTTCCGGCTAGTTGATAAAGTATGGCACGGTATGGTGAGGCCTGGTGACCCGGTTAATGTGTTGTTAAGAAATTTATTGGTAAAAATGCTTAAGATTCGCATTTGATTTGAATATTCGTATTCGTATTATTACGTTTTATTCGTGCTAATATTCGTTGAGCATCTTTCCTGTCGTATTGTGTACTTCCCCATATTCTCTTTTAGTGGAAGGTTAGCGTGTCTTTTTGGGCGCTTTGGATTTGATTGAGATGATTTTTAGCGTGAATGATTTTGGGAAGATTTTAATACAAGAGAGAAGACTTGTATTTATTTATTTTGATGTATAGAGCATTGGAGATTTATTTTGGTTGTTGTTGTATTTTTATTTGAAGAGATTGAGATTAGTGGTTTCTCTTTTGTTGTTGTGGTAATTAGATGCTATATACCTTGTTATATTGTGGATTTGGTTAGTTTTATCGATCAAGTAGCGCTTCGTTCGCTCTCCCAGGGCGGGCGGGGTGTTATAGGATGTATGTTATTATCGAAAATGTATGCTCTAAGAAACAAACTAAAAACAATCTATAAGAGATGATCTCAGGTCGTTGAAGTATCTCACTATTCAAAACATATGCAGTGAATAAGTTCAATTCTTAAATGTTGTGAGCAATTCAAAGCCTAATCAAGCAAAGTCATATAGTATTATATATTATAGTGATGAAAGTAATCCAAAAGCCGTTGTGTGCAATTGTAGACCGTACGGAATGTATCCCAAAAATCTTCATGAATTGAATAATGGTAAATGTTGTAAACATGGCATTTCATGTGGCACATGTGGCTGACTTAATCACCTATTAGCAGCAGTAAGATGCCACAGGTGAAACTAACTGACTAAGATTAATCTTGTTCTGAATTTCATGATAGGGCGCCAACCAAGTTCACAATGAGTGAAAACTAAGACTTAATGCATACGAAAATATGCAAGTTGGCACCCATTAATCTTTATCAATTGATTACCCCTTTTAGCAGAACTATTATTTCCTCACTTGCCATTCACATTGGAGCCAATCCCATGGTGAAATAGAAACAATCCCATCTGATGATTGTAAATTATATGTTCATCTGTCATTTGTAGGACTATAATGAAGGTAAGTGTTTTCCCATCCTATTTCAGAAATCTGCTCAAATTATTCTGAAAGTTGCAGTTCGTAATCCTCAACCAGACGACATGCTTCCCAAAAGTTATCATGAATTGAATAATGGTAACAGTCCCAAATTAAAGTCATTGGTTTATCAAAATTAGAATTTTAACAACATAATAGAAGAAAGTGAATTTTCAACTGTTAAGAATAGCTTGCATCAAAAGAAAACAACTGCAGACAATGGCAAACCGGAGACGGATAAAACGAAAGATAATACTGTAACCAAGAATTTCGAATAAACCAACCTCTATTCAATATGTATTGAATATATTAGTACATTTTAGACGAGATATCGTGTATTTTTTTGTTACATAGTTAATATGTATTGAATATTTTTTCATTATTTGTAAGTTATATATTTGCATTAAAAATTGAAGATAAAAGAGAAAAAGAACACCTGTACTGTTTCTTGGATTTTTATTTCAGTGCGAATTAAAATGACGATTTGTATTTATGAAAGATACATAAATTTTAGTCTACGTAATATGCGCTTCCGATTCAGAAGTTCCCGTGATGTGCTGAAACATGCAAAAAGCCAGTTAACAATATGTTAAACAAATATTTATGATTATTAATATCGAAAGACATCTCCAATCATTTATGTATGTAAATGTCCAAAAAGAATGCTATGAATAAGTTTAACTTGAATAAAGTGGTTATTACTCGTGATTGAAAAAATATTTAAAACAGTTAGTAGAATGTACATATCCTACCTAGACTAAGAAATATGAATGAATAGACACATAGTAGAATTGAAATATTTTCGAATAGCGAGGAATGATTTTGAGTTTGTATAGTGACGATTTCTTATCTCGTGAATAGTAAAACAAGTATTGTGTGTAGTGAATCAATTCCAAAATTCAGTAAGGTTGTGGACCAATTCAGTAATTTAAAAACTTTATTTTTTATTTTTACATTTTCTGGTTGGTAATGCAATTAAAAAAAGTGTGTTGTGTAAAGAATTCATGTTATACCCCGTAAATTTTAGAATAAAATATTACGATTAAATGTATTTAATAATTTTCGAATTTTAATTTTGAGAATAAATTAAATTGGGAAGATTTAAAATTTAAGCAAGTACAATTTTTAATTTAAGTAGGCATTTACGATTCTATTAAAAATAAAACTCAACTGGACGTAATTTTTGAGTGAAAAATAATAAATTTATAAATAAATTATTGGGCGTGCGTCGTTGGAATATATAAAAAATGTCTAAGTAAGATATAATAATTGGGATACGTTTGGGGAACCGTTAGAGACTCGTTTTGGGAACTGTTAAAGACTCGGTTTAATGTTTTTAATATTTAAAATTGGTCCTGGGTCATGGGTAAATGAGTTGGAAAACTTTTGGGCTAGTTGGGTTATGGATTCGAGCTTATTTGGAGGTCCAAAAGTTAGGCTTTTGACCCAACTCGGGATTAGCACTAACTGAGTGGTTAAGTGGGGGTAAACCACTCCCCCATTATCACAAATCAAAACCTAAAGTAGCATCCACGGGAGAGAAAAGGGAGAAATACCAAGATAAGGAAAAAGAGCAAGAACAAAGGAGGAATCAAGGGCTCTCAAAAAGGGTTTCTCCTCTACATAATCAAAGGCAAGAATTTCTTGCATAATTTATGTCTCTAATTAATTTCTCAATGCAGAATTTTATTCCCTCAGATTTTTGGAAAATAGGGTTTATTAGATATGATCTTATGATTGAATACCCGCATGTAGAGGAATAATTCACATGTAGAAATTATTTTCAGAAATTAGGAATCTATAAATCTAAATATTGGGGGTTATATTCCGTTAAACCAAACCGAACCCATATAGAAGAAAAGTATTGATTTTGTGTGGGTCAATTTTTAGTAAATATAGAACCGAACCGATGGAAATGAAAACAAACTGATCCGGTAGAGCAAAAACTTCCTGTAAATGGCGAACCGAACCAATGTATCTGGAACAAATCGATTCGGCTGAGTAGAAATTTGGGGATGAATGTATAGCTATTGTGGAGGTTATTGACGGTGAATAGTAAACTGAAATGTATATAAACTTCTTGATAAATAAAAAAAAGTTGGTTATGAGGATTAACTAATGGGTATCATTATGCATGTTTTGAAATTAATTTGGGACTTAACAATGTTATGGTTGGGTCAATTAAATTATGGAACAAAATTTTACCCATATCTAAACTAATAATAATTGCCAACGACTAGATGGTTAAGTAATTTATTTGAGGATAAATTATAGATGGATGAACGATGGTGTGGGATTTTGATTGGAACTTTATGGTAATTTTGGAATGATTACCTTACATATTATAGGAAAAATAATATGTATTACATTATATTTATGTGTGGACATACCAGTGGACTTTCCTATCAGCTCAGGGTGTCGTGCGTTAGGGCCATTGACCACACGTCGGCACAGGTGGGCTTGAAGATGTGTAGGCATATATGTACTATGTAGAGACTCCACCCACTAGAGGTAGGGCCGGCGCTAACCGTTCTTGTATTACCTATAGGTATGGTCCATATAAAGGTATCATGTATAGGGACCGCCCCCAAGTTATGTGTGTTTTGTGGTGTCCGCTTAGGATGTCAGGATTCCTTCAGACTGTCTGATTTGGATGTTAGGATTTCTTCGATAGAGCACGAATATGACACCAACGGTAGATGTCCTTGTGTGTCACATATATGTAAGAACATATATTATAATTTAGTCAAATTTTATGGAGCTAAATTAAATTGTCTAAGGATATGGACACCAAATAATATTTTGATCCTATAACGCATATTATATGTTTATGCCATACATTTGATATTAAGGAGGCTAGAATTAATGTAAGCTGATAATTTAAATGTAGGTATTGGATTTAATTAAAATAAATTAGGAATAAATTTCCATCTAGAATTGCGACGAAGTCATAAATCATTATTTGTATGTATTGGGGTGCGAATAATATCATGCTTAGTTGAAGGGTGAGGTGTTATATAAGTGTGAGGGATGAAGGGGGGGTACTCATTATGCATTGACTATAATATTGTAATCATAAATTATTCATGTTTATTATTGCACACCTCGGGCTCTAACCAAAATTATAAATATTTTTCCCCCAGGTTATTTCTAGAAAGGGATAGCAAGATTGTTGTTGTACCAGCTTTGCGAACTCTTGAGCTTATCAGTCTTTAGATTGATTGGTTATAGCCTAGGTTCTCTTTTGCCAGAGTTTAGTTATTTTATTTGGAAGTTTTATAAGGGCATAAGCCCAAGATTTATTCTTTATTTATGTTATAATGGAGTTTTGATTATTATCTTATTGTTGGTTTTATTATTCAGTTAATGTTGGTTTGGTTTTAATTATTGTCAGAGTTGTGCTCATAAAGTTTTAAAATATCGGCTTTTAAATTACCATATTTATGTTACATTGTGATGGAAATGGTATTAATTGCCAAGCAAGCCCTATCTTTGGCGTATCGAACCTGGTCAGCCTTTACGTGAGAAAATAGGGGTTGTTACAATTCATTGTTAACCATTACTTGTTATTGGTTTGTAATGTATCGAGAAGTTAGAATAGTTTAGTTTGTAAAGAATACAACAGTGCGCTTTATAACATTGCAATTTGTTTTAGGTTATCTTTAGTTGGATAGGATATCTTTAGTTGGATAGCAGCTATAGTTTTATTTGATTTTTTAGATTGGTAAAGTAACAATGTAGGTTTGAGATTTGTTTTCACGGTGATCTTTAGTCTACATTAACAAAATCAGATTGCTAATGTCTACAGCGTAGTTGGCCAGTGTAATGACATATTTACAACATACATGTCAACTGAATAAAAATAATGCATGATACAACAACTAGTTGAGATATTCGTCTTTGTCCATACTGGTGGAGTTTTATAAATTCACTGTTGGAATACTTGATAAAATGAACATAAAAATATAAGTAACCAAAATAATTTAAATATGTGAATTGTAAAAACTGCCAAGTGTATATCATTCACCTTTAATTCATTAGAATAAAATAATTTAAACGTCTGACTTGTAACAAGAAAACTCTAAAAGATAGCCACGTTTGAGGAAACCCCAAAATCCAAATTTCAAAACAAAACAAAAATAACACGATTGGTAAATAGAACCCTAATTATTGTAAGGCTTTGTCAAGTAGGTTTTGTGTTAGAGTTTGTTTGGTTGGGAGAGGGAGGGGTATTAATAAAGAACCCATGGTAGAGGAAGGGTGTGTGGACTTTGAAATGAGTAACGTTAAGTTCAAACTGTTATGAGAATTTTGTTTCATAACCAAGTAAAGTCAGACCCTATATTCAAAAAGTGCAGGCTGCAGACCTTATCTGACCCAACAGTGTGTTCAATGATTAAGATTAAGTTCCAACTATTATGAGTAATTCATATGATAAACAAGCAAAGAGAGGACCTATGTGAAATGACATTTCTTGAATAATTAACAAAGTGGAGGTGTGTAGAATTCAATAATTGGAAAACAGAGACAGAGACAAAGAGACTACTCTGCTCCCAATGGATTTTTTTTGCGACTACTAAATTGAGACTCATTCACTATGAATGATTAAAACTATTTTTGAAAAATTCAATCCTGATCTAGTTACAGTTCCGTACCGTTAATACACATTATCGACTATTAAAATTATCAGTGTTTATGAATACCCATTGAAAGAAAAAATACAATGCAAACAACTTGTTTACTTTTCAAATCAACCTTAAAATGACCCAAATGAAGTTTGTTTGTGTATGCTATTGCTGATTTGATACTCATTCACTATAAATGACTAAAAGAGTTTTGAAAAATTGAATCATTGTCCACTTAAAGTTCTGTATAGTTAATATGAACTATTGATTAATAAAATTATCGGTATTTAGGTATACTCAATTAAAGCAAAACAGAACTTAAACAACTTGTTCATTTTGCAAATAGATCTTAAAATGATGCAAAGGAAGTTCGTTTTTATATGCTACTACTGAATCGAGACAAAGTGATTATAAATGAGTAAGAATTGTTATGAAAAATTGAATCGTCCTCCACTTACGGTTCTGTACAGTGAACAAATGAACCTGAAAATAGAATCAAACTGTCATTCTCAATAAAATGATGAATTGACACTTATTTACTATGAATGAGTAAAAATATTTTCGAAAAATTGAAGGATCATACGGTTAGAGTTCCTTACAGTTAATACAGATTATCGACGAATAAAATTATCAGTATTTAGGAATATCCATTGAAATTAAAACACAACACAAACAACTTGTTTATTTTGCAGATCAACCTCAAAATAGATTCAAATAGTTACTCTTAATAACCACAGATAATCAAAACAAAGACTTATCATCCAAATGTCAATATGACAATTTATTTTTCCTATTTTCAAACAAATAACAATAATTAGAATTTTAAAGGAATGAAAATTACCTTCTTCTCAATGAGGGTTCAGTGCGCAACAACACCATGCTCCAAACAAAATCACTGTATAACATACATTTGTTAAGTATATGATGAACAAAAAATAAATATGAATTAATGTGGGGAAAAAATGCCATAACAATAAACATAAATAGATGAAAAACTAAAGAACGTGGAAATACATATCTAACATGTACTAAATTTAATAATTAATAAAAAAAATATAACTCTATATAGATTTTTAACAAAATATCCTAGATCGAATTTAGTTTGGAGGGATGAAATTATGCACATATTGATACTTAATTGATTTACCTCTTTCTCGTGCATACTACTAAATTCGACATAGTCTTTTCCTTATTATTTGGGATCAGTTATGTAGGTGCCCTACTTATGTGTGCTTTAGGTGATAATAATTTTTCTTTTCAAATTTTTTTTTCCAATTCTATTTAGCACCAAGTGTGAACCAATTTTACTTAACCCAATTTTATCTTGTTAAATCTTAAATATGCATCTAGCATGATTTAAGCAAGTAAAATAGAGTAAAGTCCACAACGCCAAATTTTATAAATATCATCCATTTTTAAATTGTTCCTAAGTTTATAATATTGTATTGGCTTTGAGTTATGTAGACCTCAAGGGGATTGTTCGGCCAAGTCGAACCCCACATATTCAGGAGGGATGATAATGGAGTGGGTATGGGTTGGGTTTTGCAATATTCTACCTTGTTTTGTCAAGAAAAGCATGAACCTATTAGGAAGACTGGGTTTTATTTTTAAAAAACAAATTCGTACAACATAAAAAATGATACATGATGGGATTTTTTTATAAATTAGAACAAAGAACAAAATAAATTAATACAAATTTTATAGACATCCAACATAGAACTATAGAACCACCAGTTTCAACTTTTTCTTTCTTTCTTTAGATTACCTTGTGACGTTGCTAAAAGATTTGAAAAACTAATAAGTGGCTCATTTTTTTTCGTGTGTGTGTTGGGGTGGGGGGTTGGTCTTTTGAATTTTCCTTTTGTCTCTAGATATAGCACTGTTGATCTCCCATTTACCCTTCTACCTTCATTATAATTTTTCTTTTGCTAATTAATAATAATATTTACTGATCAAATTAAAAATAATAATGTAAGGTTGGAGGTACAAATGTGGTTAATGTCTACTTGATGTGCATAGGTGCAGAAAAGAATTATAAACAGGAAATAAAAATAATCTAGGAATTCCATGTAAAATTCCTTAAGAATCACAACTAAAATATGGTCAATTAAGCATCACATAGCTTCATAAAATTTCAAACCTCATCAGTTCTGTTGAGATGATGGATTTAAATATAACACATATATTTTTGGTTGCCAGATTAATTTTAATTCTATGAGAAGTCTTGGAGTAAACTCCTAACCCGGGTTGTGATATGACACAAATATTGTATATTTCACCCGTTAACCTATACCTTATTAGCCCCCTCGGATACCTTAATCTCTATATTTTTGCTTGTTAACCAGGCAACCTCTATTTTATATGTTAACATGCTATTTGACGTATAATTGGGCTTTTTAAGGGATTACAGGTTCTTCGTATGAAGTTTGAATGCATTCCGGAGAATTTAAACATATCAAAACAGGGGAAACTTTTGGAAGACCTATTCAGTCGATCGATCGACTAAAAGGGTCGATTGATCGACCCTTCAGCTATTGAAAATCGATGGAAGACGATGGGATAATTTCTGATCAATCGATCGATCGACTAAAAGGGTCGATCGATCGATCCCCTACATATTTTGTCTTTTTTCCTTTTCATTTCTTTATTCTTATTTCTTTTCCAACTTACTACGTAAGGAAGTTTTTTTGTGATAATAAACACACTTATCTTTAGTTCTTACTTCTAGGTTAGAAGAGGGGATTTGTTGGGTGGAGCTTCTCTCTCCTAGGGTTTGTACCATTTGGATTGTTGTAAACATTATTTATCTTCTTCCTCATTTATTCATGTTGTTTAGCTTAGTTTTCTTGCTTATTCTCTAGTTTCCATGCTTTGTAGTTAGTTTAATTGCTTAATTTGTTGCTTTCCTTAGTTAATTAGTTTAATGCATGCTTAGTCCCTAGTTAAATAGGGTCGGGGTTGCTTTTCAGCCATTGGTAGGCACCGAGATCCAAAAGTTAGGTTTTCTGTAAAATCACATTTAATTGAAACCTCGTGTATTAAAATTCATTTATTATGCGTTTAACTTTATTTGTCACACAACGTTATTATTTATAGCGATAATCAGAATTTAATCCGTGTGTGATCATTTTTCGTTAAATGTTTAATCTCGCAACTTTGGGTTAAATTCCTTATTGCGTGATTTTTATGCTTAATTAAAAATGCTCGGTTAAATGTTTTCGAATCGAAATTCTAATTATTAATTATTTATCCCATGGAGGGTACACGATCCCGACTCTCATTTTAAATATTATTTTTTAGAGTTAACTTCTTTATTTTCTCCTTTCTCGGCATAATAACCAATCACCTTTTGCACTTTTATTCTTGAAATGATAAATCAATTAAGATCTATATCTCAAGTCTATCAATCCAGGTTATCTCATGTCGCAATATAATATGCACCTCTACAATATAGAATATAATAATCCAAAGTCATAAACATGTAACTATCTATTCCAACTATAAATCATATACATCTCTAGTATAACAAAATAACTGGCACAACCATCTCTAGTACCACAACACATAATCACATGTAGTATGAGTAAGACAATCTCTACGTCTAACATCCACAAATAGGTACAATATCTGGCATGTACAAGTTAATGGACTAATCGCACGCCCACATATAATGAAGGCCTATCCCTATTGCCTTTGGGGATCTCTTGAGCGTATTAGGCATAGTTATAGGCAATCTCGCCCATATAAGCTCAAAGAATCAACAAGGGATAATCACTACGCTTTCCCGACAACTACCCAGACTACCGTACCCAAGAATATACGATGACCATCAGTCGTAAATCAAATGACCATAAGTTGGAAACTATTGTTGACGTATGTACTCATGTCCCAAGGGATGGTACCCTATACTCTCCCTTGGGACACGAGTACGTAAGCAATAGGGTTCGGGTAAAATGACCAAAGTAAAGCTTATCGCTATCACCGGGGTACTATCATGGTCAACATAGTACACTCCCCATAAAGTATATTCTATCTATTAAACTACTCGCGAGCACTCTCACATGCTATGCATTGCACACAAAACATACAAACATATATAACCCTCGCTAACGGGTTGAAATAAACACATGCACAACCAACACTATCGGGACACACTTGGCATCACTATTATAAAATGGTAAATCACACTTTAGCCTTACATCGATCTCATACATCATTAACCCTAACTCACAGGGTTCCTAAATCTAGGTATATTCTTATGCCTAAATTATACTAGAAACACACAACATAACTATAGGCAATCTCATGTAACCCTAGCACGGTCTCCCATGGCTCCGCGTCTAGGTATCATTCGTGCTTAACTTATATAGGAATATCAAATATAGTAATTATCCTATTCTATGATTTTGCCTAAATCTTAGCCTCCCCAGAGGATACACGCCTTACTAAAATCTCGCGATAACCCTAACTAATCATACCAAATAACTCAATTTTCTAAACTTCTAAAATCCCATGTAACAATCCATCTTACTCCTGGATTTTGCAAACTAAAACAACAAATTCGATTCAACCCCTTCAAATTAATCAAGGTCAAAATATCCAACCAACCAAAATCTTAAAATATAACCATGGTCAAAATATCCAACCAACCAAAAAAAAAAATCCAAAATCTCAAAAATATAAATATTCACTTTCTTCTACAATTATAAGAAACTTTAAGACAAATCCAACCTAGCATTATGCTCCAAAATTATAAAAATCAACCAACCAATACCAAGTTGCTATTGATGATCATATTGATATCTCTTTTTGCTTGTTTACATTGGTATCTCTTTATTCATTGTGTATTCAAGTTGGTATCATTTTTGCATCAAAATTGGTATTAATTGATCATTGTCTATATTATTTATACCTTCGTTGCCAAGTTGTTTGTTGTTGCATTTTTCAATATAAATCATTGTATGATATACTTTATTTTTCCTTTCTGCCTACCCATATTTCATTTAGGGGTATATTGGATTATATTTGAGAGAAATTGTTTTATTATGAATCATTGTCTTTGTCTATTCTTGAACAAAAGGGAGAAAATGTTATCTCAATCTTTATGGTTCGAAGGAGATTTTTGCCTTGGGGGGGAGACGTCGTAACTTAGGTAGAGATTGTTAGACAAAGGCTAAAGGTTTATTATTATGGAGTTTATATTGTTATATATTCTAGTTTCACTTGAAGATGTGTTTAAGTGTGTAGGTTTGTAATGATGCGATGAAATTTACACCAGTGCAAAGTTACTCAACGTGAGTCTGTCAAGTGTCTATACGTTTTTCATTTGGGGTTGGGCATTGAGTATTTTATAAGATTTGACAACCCATGGATTTTTATTTTGTGTTTTGTCCGGGAATATCCAAAGGGGGAGATTTGTATGGAAAAATTTCAGACATAACCAATTTGTATGTATTTTGGCTTATTACGTGTTTGGGCAAAACATTTTAGTCATAGGTCAGGACTTGAGTATGTTTGACCTTTCAAGCCTATGTCGTGTTTGATTGAAGACATAGCGATCACGATATAATGTTCACCATCGTGTCTAGTTTCGTGCTGAGTTTTTTTCTTCATGTTTCGAGGATTTCTCACGTATGAATACTTACACTTCTTATCATTGGATATTTAATAATTGGGTATTGATTTTTCTAAAAAAATTTTATGACTTGTGTTTAAAAAAAATTCCAAGTCGTTCGAATGATTTTATAGTGTTCGTTCGAACGAGAATTGTATCTCGTTGGAACCTGATCCAACGAATTTCGAATGAGGCAAAATTGGCCTCCTTTGGTTTCTCATTGGAAATCTCGTTAGAAGATGGTTCGAATGAGAATCATGTCTTCGTTCGAATGAATTTGGGTACTTCGTTTAAAGAAATCGATATATTTTTCAAGAATTGGTTTGTCTTCAGTTGTTTCATTCTTAACTCTTTTTGAGAGACACCCAACATAAAGAGTAAGGTGGAATTAAAGTTTTTAAGGATGTTTTCATTGGTTTTGAGTTCTAAAACTCTTCCAAAAAGATCTCCAAAGTTTTTATCTTCCAAGATCACGTTTTTCAAACTAGAACCTTGATTTACACCAAAATGTTTAAAGATCCAAGTGTTTCATCATATATATGTCTCGAAATCTAGATTTTGGGAACCAAGGTCTATTCTTTTTATCTTGTTGAGATTCATTTCATACGGTGGAATTCATATTTATTATTTACTCACGATGGACTTTGTATTGTGTATTGCGATGAATAAGCGGTGGATTATGTGTTCTAATCCATAGATGGTTGTTGGGCCTTATTGTTGGATACCAAGTCATGTGTGGAGTCACACGTTATGGCAATTGTGAGGGTGGACTCTTGTATATAAATTTGTAAAGGTCGAAGGAATGATAAAACACTTTCGAGTAACGACCTAGTTGCCTCTAATTTCCATTATTCCACGATATGTGATGCACATGAGTTTTTGGTGGTAAGTCGAGGAAACAACATGCATGACGTGCAGCCACCCCTCCCAAGAATGGCATGATAGGGCGAGTTAATATCTACCACTAAGAACTCGATCATGTTTGAGATATATTCAGCCCTAACTGGTAGGACCACCTTTCCCAACGACAAAGTCATCTTTCCATCGCAGCCGACCAAAGGGATCGTCGTTTCCTTCGAATCTTCCATTTTCAGTTTTAGCTTGTGAAAAATTTCCAAGTACATGACTTTAGAGGAACTCCCTTGATCGACTAGTAGTTTATCCACGTCCTAGTTTTTAATTCTAAAAGTGATAATTAGCGCATCATAGTGAGGGGTCCTTACCCCGATCAAATCGTCTTCCATGAAAACTATACGCTTGTTATAGTCTACATCTTTTAGTCGTCTACGCTTGCCAGCTGGGCTTTTCACGGGGTCATTCTAGAAGTCCTCCATAAATGTAGTGACTTTTTTAAGCTCCATTCGAATAGCGTTGCCATGGATCTACTTGTAATTTGAGGCACCATGGATAATAGCAAACTCATGCCCCAACTCGTCTTTCAAAACATTATCTTGTTTTTGGTCAGCACTGGGGGTGCCCTTATCGCCTTTTTTTTCTACGTACTCATTTAAATGCCCTGCCTAGGCCAACTCCTTCAGATGGAATTTGAGGGCCTTACGGTTCTCCGTTTTGTGCTCATTTTCTTTGTGGTAGACGTATCCGAGTGAGATGGTTCTCTTACTTGGATTGCCACCCATCTTCTCTGCCCACTCAAGGAACTGTTGGTCTTTGACCTTACCCAAGATCTTGTATATATGTTCTTTAAAACAGTGTTGATCGCCTGAAAGGATTTGGATGGGTGTGCCTTGTCTCGATTCTTAGAACCACCATTCTGTTTCTTTCCCCCCTTCTTGGGGGTACTCTCTTTGTCGTTCCCTTTAATCACCTTCCTACCACTGTTATCACCTTAGTTGAGGGCGACCACATCTTCCACTTTGGCATACTTTTCTATGTGCAATATAAGATTATCGATGGTGTCGGCCTCCTTCTTGGTGATAGACTGGTGCATCATAGAGTTATGGTGTCGGCCTCCTTCTTGAATGATTCCACGAAAACTTGCTCCCAGTAATCTTCGACTTATTTGAAGGTTTCCCAGTCGCGTTTGTTTTAATCTCGTAAAAACTCTTAGGATTTCTTCCTCATAGTGAGGAGAGAATCCATTATCTTTGGGAGATAACTTCCTGTAATAAAGTGAGATGTGAAGGCCTCCGCGAGTGACTTGAAGTTCTTGATCAACCCATTTTGCATTCTCTCAAACCACTTTTGTGCAACATCCGCTAGATTGGATGTGAATATATGGCATATCAGGACTTTTTTGTGGCTCCATAAGGTCATTACTTGCCTATACTGATGCACTTGGTATATAGGATCGGTCTTCCCATTATATATCTTAAACCTTGGGGTGGAGAACTTCTTCGGGGGATCTTTATCCTCAATTCTCGTCGAGAAGGGGGACTGCATCTGAGTGATGAGTGCCCTTATAGCGAGTTCTTTGGTGGATCTAGACCTGCGATTTACTAGGTGTTGTTCTATTTTCCTTTGTACCAGACTTCGAATATTGTTTTTACGATGTCTTTTATTTTGGTTTTACCTTACTAGGCATCTTTATTACTCTGAATGCTCCTACTCGCGGTGCGAAATCCTTCCTCGACCGCGAGTTTTACTCGCTTGAGGGCTTGGCGTCTGACCACGACGCTTACGTTTATCTCCTCAAATCTCTCACTTCATATTTTCCAAGCATCAATGGAGACGTGCGTTTTACTCTATTTAGAGGCGTGTCACCTCCTATTGATGATGCAGTCGCTCTTCATACGCGTCAACCACCCGCGATATCTGAGTTGATTTGAGTTGCTCTTATGGTCGGTATCGTGGATGGCGGGTGACTTGACTTCTGTCGAGGTGGATCTCAGACTTGACTCTGTTCAATGATAGCCTGCCCGGCTGATTGCTTGCAATAGGTGCACTGTGAGGGTGATACATCGCTTAACTTGCTGATTTTAATTTGCTTAGGGAAAAAGAATCTTTTCCCACAGGCGACACCAATTGTGAGTGAAAATATTCACAATGAATGAATCTAAGCAATTGAAACCAAATGACGAATAAAACAACGTAATGAGAAAAAGTGTTTACGTGGTCCGATAATTGCCTACGTCCATGGGGTGTTTATCTCTGTTTATTACTTCCTTTAAATTTTCCAGTAAGAAGTTACATGCCCCTTTTTCTTAGGGTGAGGGTTACATTTATAGAGATGAAGTAGGTTGAATCATGTTGAACTTCTCACATGTGTTGGTTAAGCTTCCTCTTGATTTGCAGTAATCTCCTTCAAGATCTTTGGCAGGTAGATTGACCTCTTCATAATTATCTCTTGTGATGTTTATCATTTAATTCTAAATTGTCCTCCCTTCTGGATCTAGACCCATTTGGGCCACTATGTTTGGGTCGTTCGGTTTTCACCCCATAGAATCTGGGTTATTGGATCCACTATCGTGTCGTGTTCGTATTTAATTTTGGCCATGAAATTAACCCGAATTGGATTCGTTAAAGACACGAGAGTAACCTCATTAAGACCCATTATAGACCCGATTGAAAACCCATTATTGATCAGTTATTAACTCCATTAAGACCTAACATAGACCCATTAAAAAATAGAGAATTAAGGTCAGGGTCATGTTCTTTTCTATATTTGGATTTTTAGGACAGTTATTTTTGGGTTTATAAATCTAGTCCCGATGATATAATAACATTTATTTGGGTGATACCTTTAGAGTTAGGAGTACACAAAATAAGTAATTTCTTTTGTTTTAGTTAAAGAGGTATTTGTATTTATAACCTTAGTTATACTCATTTAAAATGTATTCTAAAAATAAACATATGACCGCACCTCTACCCACCCCACCTACCAAAATTCTAGTCGGAATGCCGAAATCCTTTTCGAAAACCGTCAAAATTCTCACCGGATTATTTATCTCTCCTCGATTAACTCTCCCTTCGTCTATTTCTTTCATTTTTTTGGTTCGCAACAGTGACACCATTGCCACGCCGAAGAATACGGTTTTTTTATGGGAAAAAATATAGTGTTCGCCAGAAAAAAGGGAGGTTTTAGTGAAATAGTAAATTTGTCGATTTCGATATTTTCGTAAAAAAATATCAAATATGGATGTTGTTGGATAGATCTCGACGAATAGATTTCAATTATAGAAATTTTGTGAATTTTAGATTTGTAGATTTGAAGTTATGGACTTTTAAAATTTTGACGGTTTTTTTTGTATGAGTTGTCAAATAACATATTGGTCATTTTTCATGTTTTTTTTAGTACATGGACTAAATTTATGAAATTATGTACAATGTCCTATTTTTATACACTTTGAATAAAATTGAACCTTTCCCCCAAACCCTCTTAAAAAAATAAAACGCTTTTTTTTTTGTAAACATTGAAAAGAAAAGGTTATAGGGGGACTACATCACATAGCGACAAGAGCCATAGAGGCAACATAGCACAATATAAAGCAAAGGCACAACAAGAAAAGGATAAACCACTTCCCAGCTACATTATAGGGTTGGCAAGGATCCACCACATGCCAATATGAACCTCTTTAATTTAAACAAAGGCCTCCTCCTGAACTTTCGCCTCACGTGCCAACCAATTCTCACCCCGAATCATGCTTGCATTGTCATAGATGAAGTCCATACCCACAATCCTCATGAGCTCATAGCATTCGACCCTAATGTTCTCAAAATCAGTCTCGTGGTATTGGACACATTTGAAAATCTCAATAAGCTCATGCGAGTTGGTTTCCACTAGAATATCCTTACACCGGCGCATCTTAACTATATTAAGGCATTGGTAAAGGCCTTTCATAAGTGCACGAAAAAGCGAGGGGGTACCTCTAATCCGTCCTTAGAAACCAACTTTTCAGTGGCCCCGATCATTAAGGACATAACCCCCAAATGTAGCAACACGGTAGGTGGGGTCAAGGCAAGCCTAGAGGGCTACCCTAGTCTTTCCCTGATCAACATGCTCAAGCAGGCTCAAGAGAGTTTCTGGGACGTCATCATACTTCGCGAAGTCGTGTGCCTGTCATCTTCCGAGTCGGGTAAGACCATCCACCCACAAGTTGTTAGAGCGTCTGATATGGGTGACCTTTGTATCCATTTCAGTCAAGATGGCCATACATTCCTCAATAATATTGGTCAGAGGGTGGTTCTGGTGGCCTTGTCTATTGAGGATATGCACAGCATCCAAACAGTCGCTATGTAAAAGTCACCCAGTCCAAAATGCGTTTATTACACGCAATCCAGATATGCCAAAGATTATATATAAATAGGTTGTTACCCTTCAGCACAAAATTATCCTATATGTTTACATTAATCCAATGAAGAAAATAAGAGTTTGTATGCTTGTTTTACTCATGAGGGGGGAAAGTGATTTCCCACACAGCAGCGACAAGATGATAGTTTCTAAGCACTTGTTCAACATCTTCATCATACTCACAAAACTCACATTTTTTAGAATTAGTAAGGCATCTTTTGAATCTCTGGCAATTAGTAAGTAACTTTCTGTGAAAGATAAGCCAGAGAAAGGTTTTAAATTTTGGGGGAATTTTAAGTTTCCAAATCCGAGCCTAGTTTAAGAGAGAGGAAGTATTAAGGTCAAACTTAACAAGGGAATCATAGGCCAATTTTATTATGAACTTACTATTGGCAGTGGGTCCCCAACTAAGGCTATTAATTTTTTCGGGAGTATGGGGAAGGGCGTTCCCAAGATTAAGTTGGTGGTGTCTATGACACCCCGCCTAATTAAATACCGGGCGATCATTCCTTTATTAAATTAAAATCAAGGTGAACAGTTGGTTCATTCTTAGCATCACTGTCGTGAAAATAAATATTTCCAAATTAACACCCTAATTAATTAAGCTAAGTGTCAAAACCATTTTTAACATTACTTTATAAATATTTTTTTTTTAAAGAAAACTTATTTATTTATTTGTTAACAACATTTTTAATAAGTAAGAATCATACTACAAACATCCTGGAGCACAATCCAATTAATTAAACATTCAACATTCAAAATCCCAACATTTAAAACTTAATGTAAAAATACATGTTGAATAAATCCCAAAGTAACAGTACTGGAAATAACTGAAATACAAATGTCCCAACAAAACAGATAAATAGTGAAAAGGGCGACACAGGCCCCAATAAATGAGAGTCATAGGAGTGGAATCAAGTAAATGAAATCGTCTAAGCAAGTGGCCTGCAACTCCCACCTAAGCTGCAGCACGTTCCTTCCAAGCGATCCTAAGCAAGACGCCCCTGTGGCTGGGCACCTGTAGTACATACATATATATACAAGAGAGAGAGAGAGAGAGAGAGAGAGAGAGAGAAACGGGTCAGAGCCCGATAGTGTATATGATTTAAAAATTTGTTTAGCAAGTATTTAAATTGATACAGGCCAATGCAACAACATATCAGTGCGACACTCTCTTGAGAAATTCTCACCTCTCTTCTAATGTGCACACCTATCGCACTAACCTTCCCAATGGTCTAACTCGTCATATACCACACTATCTTTCATCAATGATTTAACTTATCTTAAGTTATTCGCAGAATTTAAAACTGAACAATACAATTGTTTGAAAAGGAGATTTCAATTAGTATCCAAAATTCTCGTGTTAACTTTATTAATTTATAAAGTTTTCCAGTGTCATATTATACTTTCTCAAAACAAGTATTACAATTTGAGTCATCAATCATGTCCTACATATCAAATCACAGTAGGCAGTTCCAGATTCCAGAATTTCATATATATATATATACATATTTACTACTCGTATAATATATATATTACAACAGCACCCCAAATAAACTATGGTGCGGGCATACTCTACTATCCAAACCCAGTATCACTCGTATTAAGGGGAATACAAATTCGGAATCACTCTCGAATTGTATTAACACATACACAAACAATATTGAGGCGAAGCATAGATTCCAAGTCTCTAAGAGGATGGCACATACCCGCGTCTTTTAGGACCGTCTGAACTATCAAATCGATAGCCTGTACCAATGATATCTATCTCCTAGGGTACGAGTCAATTAACCCCATAAGGCAACACAGGATAAGATCGTCCCAGCGCGGCAACCTCAGGGATAGCAAGTAGCGTGGGTATGTTTTTCACAAGTATATAATATATGCATACACAATCATATAAATATACCGCTTTTATTATAGCAATTTAGGTTTATCCCATAACCCATGTTCACAACATTCATCCTTATTTTCCCATTATTATTTATCACGTAATAATGGTTCGTTTCTAACTTTAATTCGTTATTATTCTAACTTACCATATAATTCTCATGGCTTTATCCTCCCAATTATAAAATTCAGTAGGTATTCATCCATTCTCTATCATAACTGTTGACGTAATCTCTCACTTTAAATTCGTAGTTTCATCGTTCCTTTTGTAATTATCCCACACTTACAATTCTCGTCATATATTAGAGGTCCCAAAATTATTCATATGTCCTACTGGTCTTCCATAACTCCCAAAACATTTTATTAAGGATGTCCAAGAATTATTTCACGATAAATTGAATTTAACTCATTTAAAAAGGGAAATAGGAGTCTGCCAGGAGGGGTCGATCGATCGAACCTTCGATCGATCGAAGCTCTGGGCTCGATCGATCGATCAAGCAGGTCTGCGAAATCTGCAGAATTGCAGTTATGGGTTTCATCTCCTAACCTTCACCAAATCCATATTTTTCAATCCCAAACGTCTCAAAAATTTTACTATTAACATTATATCACCCTACTAGGTATTTCTAACGTGAAGCATGAGGATTTCTATCATTATACATGGATTAATAGCCCAAAAATTATTATAATTATCAAGAACCCTAGAATTCTCTTAAACATGGTTCTAACAAGTATTTCTAGAAATTTATGCTTATAAACATCATAATTTCGTGGGTAATTCCTCTACATGGCAAGGGTTTCTAGGATTATCATTTAAACCATAACTACATGCGATTCCTATCTCATATCTTTGGTTTTCTTCCATAAAAACTCATTCTAATTACTCCTAAACTAATATGAAAGATGCACCAACGAAATAATCAAGATAAACAATTTCCTGTGGTTTTTGGTGTTCTAATTTGTAGATGATTTTGGTGTGGTTGCGTTCCCCGTCGCGCGATCTACGCGTTGGTAGTGGTGGCGGTGCAAACAGATGGATTTTGGGCCTTGGATTGCCTTGGAAGCTCTCTCCTTCCCTCTCCTATGGCCGTCACTTGTCTTTGGTTGTTATAACCCTAGAAGACAACCTTAGACATCTGATATAACCCTTAGAATTTCGTGGGTTTAATTACCCATAATTGAGAAATGTCCAAAACGCCCTCCCGGGGTACCAATTAGGCCTATAAACGCCCCGAGACCCAAACTAAACCCCCGGGTACACTTTTCTAACTATCTCGACCCTTCCGGACGCATTGGCACACTCAAAACTACCATATGAACAACTTATAAAATATTCACTTTTATTTATCAATGTTTAGTCCCGACGCGACACGGACGCGTCCCGACTCAAATTTCCAAAATTGTCATTTTATTCACTCGTGACATTCAATATAACCAATATTACATATTACATTGCTCATTAGTAATATTCAACAAATTTCACATAATTACTAACTCTCGTCACGTTAATAATTATAACATATTTAATTTCCGGATTTTTATTAAATAATTTATTCACATTAAATTTAATAAATCCCCAAATCAATATAGCATAAAAATACGGGGTATTACAATGTCATGTGTGAAGGTATCTTTTATTAGTTTCCCATTTCGGACCCCGTCACTGATCAGGTCACAAACAAGAGACACATTGGAATCATCGTGGGTCTTAGGTATAATGGAATTACCCACCCACCAATATTTAAAAATATTAGTAGATTTCCCATTACCAATCACCCATTTAGTATTCTTAACAATATCAGGTTTGCACTAAAGGATGCCACTCCAGATATGGGAAACCTACGCTTTACTGGTCCAGTTACCAGGATTTTATGTGTCTTATACTTTGAACTAAGCACACGAACCCATAAGGAGTTTTTTTCATTGATAATTTTCCAACCGAGTTTGGATACAATGGAACAGTTGTTCTCTTTGCTAATTCTAAGCCCCAGACACCCCCCCCCCCCCCCCATATCTTTGGGACGGCAGGTGGTGTTCCAATTTATAAGGTGGATCTTCTTTTTGCCTTCCGTGTCACCCCAAAGGAAGTTCCATTTAAGGTTATCCAGTTTATCATTTATATTCTAGGGGAGAATAGAAGTTTGCATATTATAGACGGGGATGGTCGACGTGACAGTCTGGATAAGGGTAGATCTACCAGCCAGTGATAGGAGATTATCTTTCCAGCCTGAGAGTCTCTTTTGGACTTTGTCAATGATATGGGGGAAGTTCTTAGTAGTGACCCTCCCATGGACGAGGTTAGTACTGAGGTACATACCAAGATCCTTAGTGATATTAATCCCACATCTTCTACCAATGTTACAGGCACATTGTTTAGGGATATTGGGGGAGATGTAAATTCTAGATTTCGGGAGGCTAAGAGTTTGGCCAGAGATATCACAAAAATTCTGGAGTATTTTCATGACAACATTGCAGCTGGTGGGGGAGGCTTCCGTGAAGAGAATGAGGTCATCAGCGAAGAATAGGTGGGAGATGGTCAGGCTATTGGAGGAGGACCTAAGACCCTTCCAGTTTCCCTAATCCACCTGGGAGTTGATGGTGGCACCCAGGTACTCGATGCATATGACAAACAGATAGGGGGATAGGGGATCACCCTGACGAAGGCCTCTGGAGGGTTTAAACTTCGGGAGCGGTGCCCCATTCCACAGGACAGAAGTGGACGCACTGGTGATGCAGTTAAGAATAAGGTAGCTGAGATTAGGACTGACATTAAACCATTTGAGAACACGCTCCAAGAAATCCCAGTTAATCTTGTCGTAGGCTTTCTTGAGGTCGATTTTGAAGATGGCACCCCCTTTCTTACCTTTATTTTTATTAAGAGAGTGAATAATTTCCTGAGTGATGATAATATTATCCGAGGTCTGATGACCAGGTAGGAAGCTGGCTTGGTTAGGGCTGATAATCCTACAGAGAATTGGGTTCAGTCTATTCACAATGATCTTGGCCAGGACTTTATAAGGCACATTGCACAGGGTGATGGGCCTGAATTGGGTGATATTTTCGGGGTTGTCAATTTTGGGGATCACGGTGATGTGGCTAACGTTTATCTCTTTAGGGAAGGTGCGATAGTTTAAGGAATCGTCGAGAAAGTTAAACAGATTGATTTTGGTAGTCTCCTAAAAAGTATAGTAAAACATAGGTTGGATGCCATCCGGACCATGGGCCTTAAACCCATTCATGCTAAACACAACCCTCCTTAACTCCTCAAGGGAGAGAAGGTGGTCCAAGATATTATTATCGATAACTTCAAAGCATGGGTGGTTAAAATCTAAAAACCTATCATTATGGGTGGGGTTGCAGGTATTGGAAAAAAGCGACATAAAATAATTGTTAGTATGGAGGGAGATGGTAGCACTATTTTCAACCCAATCCCCGTTGATTTTTAACCGATCAATATTATTATGGCGTCTTCTGATAATAGTGGTCGTGTGGAAAATTTTTGTATTTTTATCTCCCTCGCAAAGCCATTTTATATAAGATTTATGTTTCCATAGGAGTTCCTCATGACACAAAATATCATTATACTCATCTTTAAGTTGTTTCTAGAGGAGTTTTTTTTCTTAATATTCTTAATAAAAAGCTTTTATTAAAAATCCCAATCCACAAAACATTTCAACTCCTTGTATTTATGAGAGAACAAAATAAACCCAAAACATTTTAGCTCCTTGTATTTACCCCAAAACAAAACAAACCCTAGGCTACAAAAAACATATCTTTTCCAAAAAAAAAATTATGTGCGGCTGTTCTTTTTCTTCTTGGCGGTTATGTCCTCCTCGGCGGTGTCATTTTCGGCAGTTCGTCTTGTTTCTCCATTTCCGGTCAGCTGTTTGTTTGTTTATTTTTTCTTTTCTTTTTTATGAAAACATTATAATGAAAGTTTGATTTTCATTTCAACTTTTTTATTTCTCATTTCAACTCATTTTGTTTTCTCATTTCAAACGTTGTTTGTTTCTCAATCTGAAAGTTTGATGTTAATGTTTTGTATAACATATAAAAATTAAGTTGGTCTCAGTAGCCCACTTTCCAAATTTTTTGAAAAAAATTGGACAGGAAATCCATTTTTTTTAAATTCGAATTTTCAATTTTTCCCTTGGATTAGTACATATTAAAAAACTAAATTAGAAAAAATCAAGAGCCCTTCCTTTATGTTGAATAAACACAACTATTAATATTCAACCAGAAACTAGGTGTACGTACTCATTCCATAATCCAAGGAATAAATTAATTCGGAAAATTCATCGTCTCACGGACATCCTCAATAATGTCCCAATTCACCGAATCATATGTCTTCATAAAATCAATATTTATACATATATATTAATTTTATTCGCACAAATTAATATATACTAATTTCACATTATTTCTCATTTATATTAAATTACGTCACACATGCGATTTAATTGCTAAAATGAATTACTCAAAATTACGAAATGTTACAACAAATGGAGGTAAAAAATTTGTTTTATCCAATCTGTACAAAAAAGTCATGGGTTTTGCAGCCTCCTCTTGGTGTACAAAATAGTCTATGTACATTTTTTCTTGGATGTTATCCAATCTGTATTCCCTTGTTAAGAATTTGATTCATAAAAAGGTTAAGAGGTATTGATGTTTTTTTACATGTTAACAGTTATTGATGTCTTTTTTACATAATATTTCAATTCTTTTTGAGTTAATACATTCTTCTTCTTTATCTTTACTGACTAACTCATTTTTTTTAGTTAAAACATTATTTTGTTTTGTACAAAACCAATGAAACATGAATTGAAAAAATATGATGCGATTTGTTTCGTTTCAATCGAATCGTGTCGTGTCGTGTTGTGTTAACGGGCTTTAATCAGATCAAAAAATTTAATTGTGTCAATCATGTCGTGTCGTGTTAATGGGCTTTAATCAGATCAAAAATTTTAATCGTGCCAATAGTGTCGTGTAGTGTTAAAAATGGGTCGTGTTCGGGTTGTAAAAAAATAACACGACATCGTGTCATGTCGCGTTCTTGTCACTAAAAAAATATTTTGTGTCGTGTCGGGTTGTACCTGAACCCGACCCAATAACACGATTTTCCACCCTTACGCACCACCCACCAAGCTCTTCTCCCCTCGAGTTAAGAATCTCTCTATTTCTCATATTTTATTCTCTTTAACTGATCGATGGTCATTTTTATTTTTGAAAATGGGCGTTTGTTATTAATAAATTTCTTATTTGCACCTATGAAGGTGTTTGAGTTAGTTGGAAGCCCTATCTCCCTAGCTTTCTTCACAGATGTCGCTAACTCCAAGTATAACTTCTCTCTCTCTCTCTCTCTCTCTCTCTCTCTCTCTCCCTCTCTCTCTCTCTCTCTCTCTATATATATATATATATATATATATATGTGTGTGTGTGTGTGTGTGTGTTGAAAGTTTGCAATATATTCTTCTTATATTCATGCACACCCACTTGTTTTGCCTTTTTTTTCGTTTGTTAGTTACCGCTAAATGGGGTAATTATTTAAGTGTTGGGTGCTAATCTGTAATTTGTCAGAGGACAAGAATCAGTTGCATACTGTGGGAGCTAATTATAGGATAATTTTATTTTGGGGGCAAAATTATAGTGTCTACAATTCTTAGATTTAAGTTTATCTAGTTAAGATTTTTGAGTTACCGTGCGTCAAAATTTGGAAATGTAGGTGTTTTTGTTTCATTATTTTCAATTTCTAAATGTTGATTGATCAATATGAACGTTAAACATTTTTTTATCTCAGGTATCAAATTCTCGGTGGATATTTACTTGTACATATTTGATCCTATATACTGTTAGAAAAATGGGGGTCATGTCTAACGAATTAGTAAAGTGGGGGTTAAGTCTAATACATGATTATAATGTGGAGGTTAAATAACGATTATAAAGTGGAGGTTAAATAAAAAAAACTCATGGTGTTATTTGGATTTTTTACCATTATCACATGCTTTTTTAGCAAAAACTATTAAGGGTAAAATTTTAAAGAATTTTCAATAGAATTCACCTGTCAACATTTGTCACTTTTCAACCAATGTTACTTATTTCGCTGAATGGACCTCCATTAGTATCTGATGATACACACAAACCCACCTTAATGATGCATAAAAAGCACCACCTTATTGTCACTTCTAGATAATGTGGCTTAGAGGTACTGTGTTGAATTGTATGTAGGTATATTCTAAAATATGGGGAAACTTTTGTCACCGAGCACCATTTTTGGCTATCAGTTGCATTTTATATAGTAATCTCAACTAAGTTCTGTAGGTTGATAAATTCAATCCGATTAGGTTTCATTAATCGTCGATTTGAACTATAACCAGTCATAAATTTAGAACTACCTCAATGTATAATCTTTTTGTTTATTCTATACAAGTCCCCAGCATAACATGTTTAGAGCATATGACATATGTTCCTACTGTCATTTCGAATGTATGTATTCCATATGTTCCTACTTTCATTCTGAATGTATGTATACCTTGTCACATTACACTACACTTTCTTTTAGCGTGGCTATGCGATGGCCCCAAGGAGTAACCTAGCTTAGAAATGCGAGATGTTATTGAAATGGTCTGCAGCACTTTTAATATGATATAGATTAAAGAGATATTGTGATTTAGTCATGTATTTCCTTTGCTAGAATGAGAAGGTCATCAAAATAGTACTCATGGTTATAATAGAAGGCTCCATTGATAGTTGGATGAAATTTTCAAATACCTTTGATACAAATAATGAAATTAAAGGTTTTCTTGATAGACAAATTGCAGGGAGGTATGAATTCAAACCCCAACTATTCGACCTTGCTTTTATTATGTAAAGCACAATGGTAAATCATTTAAATGTAAAAGTCCCCCAAATCACCAAAATAAACCTCTCTCTCTCTATCCTTCCTTGGAGTCATCAAGGAGTACTTCAATACCCAATGGAGGACATGCAACATCACCTTCATCATAAGGCAAGGTCAGATATGTTTCTATACACTCTTTTTTAACTGTTTATAAGTTTATAATATTGTATTAGCTTTGAGTTATGCAAAACTCAAGGGGTTTGTTCGGCCAAGTCGAACCCCGTATATTCAGGAGGGATGACAATGGAGTGGATATGGGGTGGGTTTTTCCATATTCTACCCTGTTCCGTCAAGAAAAGAATATACCTGTCTAGAAGTATGGGTTTTATTTTTCAAAAACAAATTCCTAAAACATAAAAAAATGATATATGATGGGATTTTTTTTTATAGATTAGAACAAAGAACAAAATAAAATAATACACATTTTATAGACATCAAACATAGAACTGTAGAATCGTCAGGTTCAACTTTTTCTTTTTTTCTTTAGATTACCGTGTGAAGTTGCTAAAAGATTTGAAAACCTAACGAGTGATTTATTTTTTAAAATTTTGCCTTCTAGCTTCATTGTAATTTTTCTTTTACTAATTAATAATATATATTGATCCAGATCAAATTAAAAATAATAATGTAAGGTTGGAGGTATAAATGTGGTTAATATCTACTTGATGTGTACACGTGTAGAAAATAATTTTAAACAAGAAGTAAAAACAATGTAGGAATTCCATCTAAAATTCCTTAAGAATCACCACAAAAATATTGTCAATTAAGCATCACATAGCTTCATACAATTTCAAACCTCATCAGTTCTGTTGAGATGATGGATTTGAATATAACACATATATTTATGGTTGTCACATTAATTTTAATTCAATTAGAAGCCTGGAAGTAAACTCCTAACCCAGGTTGTAGGACTATTTTTATCACATTGAGGAGTGTATTTACGTAATAGCATAATTGGACCCCAAAGTTGAGTTGACAATGGATCATGTGGTGTCGATTTTATGTTGTGTTTGAGCCGTGTCGTGTCAAGATTGACCTTGCCAATACTCAGTTTCATTGCTTGTCATCTATAGCTGGTTATCTTGTGTATAGTCGAGTTTATCCCTTATTTGCATGTGTGTGTAGAGGGTCAACTAGTTAACGATCTAGCTTGTCCAAAAATATGACCCACACAACAAAAGCTCATCTCTAACAATTGTGAAGCTACTGAAGTACCCTTTAACTATTGAAATCTAATAAAAAAAAAATAAATAAAATGATTTCTTATTTACCCGAAATTAACAAAAAGGAAGATCAAATTTTATCTGGCATCCTAAGTAACTCCCACATGGAATAATCAGTTTTCATCTCTCTCTCTTTCTCTCTCTGATGTGAATAAGCTTCAACTCTCTCAGTTTTATTCTGTTCAATATTGTCCGAAAAGAGATTACAAACTTCCTTTCAATAGGCGATTAAAAGAGTCTTAAAGCTACCAGAAGAAAACTATTAAGATAATTAGGGAAATAGATATAAGTATATATAACCCCCAAAATAATCCCATCCCTAACAAAACTCCAAAATCTCTCGCCAGTAACCCCTAAGGCCAACCAAACTTATCTCCCTCTAACCCCCTCTATGGTATGCCAACCAATGAAGAAAAATAATAAATAAGAATTATTGCGATGCCCCTACATTCTCATCACTCTCTCCCTTAATGAAAAAGCTCTTCCACAAGTTTTCAAGGTGGGACACCATCCATCTTTATTGTGACATTATGTTTTTTTATAAGGTGTTGGGTCTCTTCCTCTCCATTCGTAGGTTCACCTCCATTTCTTCAGTGATCAACATGCTATGCTTATTTGGATTCATACACATCGAAATACAATGTTAATCCACAAAAGTTTTGTTTCCGACACAAAAGGGCGAGCAACCAAAGAGGTACTCGCAAATAATTTTTAAACTCACAGTAGCGAGTGATCCTTAGGGTTGTTTGTAAGATTTCAAAAATTTCACAAGAAGTATTTTTATTCAAAGAAAAAATAATACTTTTTGGCCTACTAGTTGACAAGATCAAGTTTTTATCCACTAGTATATTAGGTATCACGCCACTAAAAGGTTATTCATAGTGGACAGTGACAAACAATCATAATGGATAAATGTTAAAGATAAATATTAAGAAAAAATATTCTTTGGTCAAGTTATGATGCACCAGTCCTAAAGTTTTGCTATAAATAGAGCATTAAGTGCACAATAAATGATAACGGCATAACAAGCACCATTATGCTGCAGAAAAATGTATGTTCTCCATTTTTCTAATAGTATATAGGGTTTCTCTCTCTCTCTCTCTCTCTCTATATATATATATATATATATATATATATATATATATATATATATATCTGTGTGTGTGTGTGTGTGTGTGTGTGTGTGTGTGTTTTTGTTTCGTTATTTTTAGGTGTTTTTGTTTCGTTATTTTTAATTTCTAAATGCTGATTGATCAATAGGAACGTTAAACATTTTTTTTATCTGAAGTATGAAATTTTCATTGGATATTTATTTATACCTATTTGATCCTATATACTATTAGAAAAATGGGGGTTATGTCTAACGAATTAGTAAAGTGGGGGTTAAGTCTAATACACTATTATAAAGTGGAGGTTAAATAACGATTATAAAGTGGAGGTTAAACAAAAAAAACTCATAATGTTATTTGGATTATTTTCCCATTATCACTTGCTTTTTTAGCAAAAACTATTAAGGGTAAAATTTTAAAGAATTTTTAATAGGATTCAACTGTCGACATTTGTCACTGTTCAACCAATGTTAATTGTTTCGTTGAATGGACCTCCATTAGTATCTGACGAAACACACAAACGCACCTGAATGATAAAATTAAAAAGCACCACCTTATTGTCACTTCTATATTATGTGGCTTCGAGTTATTGTATTGAACTGTGCGTAGGTGTAACAACCCGAGATTTTTGGGGCAATAACTAATTTATTTTTGGGAGAAATAAATATTATTTTATTTAGAGAATATTAAGTTGACAATTGAGGTCAAAGTTTGAAGTTGTTAGAAAGTGTTTGGAATGGCAATTCTGAGGGTCTAGTTGTTTTCGGAAGGGTCAAGAAAGTCGAAATGACTGTACTTGGGTTCTATTTAGGTTCCGAAATAATTTAAGCTCGTTTGGCTCGAATTAAAGTTACCGAGTCGTTTAAAGTGTGTATTATCATTTAAAGTTGTGTATCTTGGGAGACAAGACTTATTAAGCCTACAGGAGATTAAATCTCCTTAGAAAGAAAAAGAAAGAAAGAGAGAAATATAAGGGAAGAAGAAAGAAGAAGAGAAAGAGAGAGAAAGTGGATATTTTCGACCATTACGCGATCTCGAGGTCGGATCAGACTCTACGAACTTGAGACAAGTGATTAAACTTTCTAAATAATTGTTGTGTACCATTTATTGCATGATTTTTGGATCAAATTTATGGGTTTTAGGTTTAGTTTATCAAAACCTAACTTTTTCGAAAATCTAAGATTTGTAGTGTATAAATGATATTGAGGGTATAAAAATAGTTGGGTTGAATGTTATAATGATTTTTGATGATAATAATATGTTTGGGTTGAAAATAAATGAGTAGAGGATGATTAAAATGAATTTTTGGGATTTTTGGCTAAATAAAAAGTAGCCATTTTCGAGGTTTCTGACGAGCCGAATCGATTCGGCCCCTTACCAAATTGATTCGAATAGTTGCAGCTGCCTAGGTCTCAGTGATTGAATACCAGCCGAATCGATTCAGCCTAGGATAGAATCCCAGGTCTGATGACTCGAATCGATTCGCCTTGGAGGCCGAATCGATTCGCAAGGACGAATCGATTCGGATTTCCCCCGAATCGATTCGAAAACAGCGCATTTGGGGGGAATGTTTTCTAGGGAGAATTTCACTACGTTTCGTACGAGGTTATCGATTGGGAACTCTATAAGTTTTGGAGACTTTTAGAGAGTTTCCCTTATGAGAAATTATTGGAGTCATGTTGACTAAATTTGAGGAATACCGGTTAGAGAATATAGTATATGCTAAGTGGGAAAGCCCACTACCCTTGGGATTTCTATTTGGAGATAATTATGGAGATATATGAAAGAGTGAGAATTCGCTTAGTGACATTTGACTTTAGAATCAAACCCCAAAATTGGGATAACTTGCAAGGTTCATATGATTTATTGAACCATATTATGGATTGAGAATTATAAATGTTAATTGATGTGCATACAGATATAGAAATATCCTTAACGATGATTAATTTGGGAGATGTCTCACACAAAGAGAAATGCTAATCGAGGTACATTGGGATAGAGAGTATCCTTAATATAAATAGAATTGAGAGATAATTCATAATCAGAAGTGATGCGAAAACTTCAAGTGAGAAATGGTATAGTGTATACTAAGTGAGGAAGATGTGGGAGAATTGACGATTAGTATATCAAAAGAGAGAAATATATTAAATAATGATATTAATTCTACTACGCGTACTGCGAATATATAAACAATGTGATAGGTATACCTTATATGATGGTATATCTTTATATGATGTGATGATGTATGTATGCCTTATGTGATGGTATATATATATATAAGTGAAGCATACCCCCTTTTTGTTATCAGTGGGAAGTTGCGCGATGAGGGTGAGCATCCTGGCTCGTTGAGCAGGGTGTGGATATTCCCCAGGTCATTTTCGTCTATGGTGATTATTATGTGATATACATTATTATTTTGGGGGTGAGAAGTCATGGGTATGTGTCGTTCTCACTTGACTGGTTAGGAACTATGACCGCTTCTCGGACGTTGTGTGGGTGAGTTTATCACGAAGTAGGTGTCGTTTAGTCCTACGGGTGGTTCCCAATATGCTACGTGATTTGGGAACTGAAAGATTATAGAATTAAGAACCTGCGTCCTCGAGTTATAGCTCGTTTGGATGGTTATTATATTATTGATGTGATTGGTTACTTGGGTATCGAAGGCATAATGGACTTCAACGACCAACATTGCCAAGGAGTAGTGTAACGGGGGGGTTCCTTGTTTGGATTTCACTTTGCGAGACGTCCCACACACGAAACGCAAATTAATGTTGGGAGCGAGGAGAAGTTAGTCCTTAATGCTCATATATATATATAGTATATATATCTCGACGATCGACAGTGCCAGAAGTAGCGTATCGGGGGGGTTCCTTGTTTGGATTTCGCTTTGAGAGACGTCCCACACACGTAAAGCAGTGCACAGTTGAGAATTGGGAATAATAAATTAATTAATTGAATAATAAGAATTTGGGTTACATGCATCATGCATTGAGGGCATAATGAATCTCGAAAATCAATACTGTCAGGATTTGTGTAACGGGGGGGTTCCTTATTTGGATTTCTCTTTGCGAGACGTCCCACGCATGAAACGGAGTGCAGTATTGAGACTTGGGAGAAGTTTAGTCCTTATCACTTGGATGCTAATAACTCATATATGTTTATATGAATATTGATGGCATAACTATAATATGAGAAATTCTAGTAAAGAGAATGAGTATGTAAACTGTATATGTTAAGAAAGTGAACGAATAATTGTGATCTATAAAGATTTGTAATGGAAGTATGTTATTTAGATGGAATTTAGATAAGTGCAATTTGAGAGATAAGCTAAATGGTTTCAATTGAATATTAAAATGGGTTTAAGTTAGATAACCTTGCCTAATTAGATTTGGGGCATTTATTTGAAGATCACGTGCATACGTTTAGTTGCGCGCTATAGTTGAGAGGTGAGTTGGATTTTTAGGGAGAGTGTGACTCAACCTTAATCATGTAATAATGCATTTATAATTATTATGAATTTTAATGTACTTGCTATAAAATGTTTTTCAACTTGGGCTCTGACTCGTCTATATTTTCCCCTGCTATGTATATATATTGTATTACTTTAGGTGTTCCCCCGTAAGGACGCCATTGATGTCTATCCATCCAGTGTATTCGTGGATCTGTGGTAGTAGTGGACTATTGCGGCAACTCGCTTTAGTCGATTCCTATCTTTTGTATATATATATTAGGATTCAGTTTATATATTGAGTTTATACTCAAGTGTTGTAGATTAACACTTTTATATTTTCTTTTGAAGAATTTTGTATTATTTGTGACCTGACAGCATATTCGGGTATTTTACTGTGTACATTTTGTTGTACTCTTTTATACATTATTGGAGTTTGTATGTATTGCTCATCATAGTTATATGTAGTATTGTTGATTCTTGGGTGAATGGTTAGTTATATTTGGTGTTAAATAAAAGTTTTAAATTTTTGGCAATCCGCTTTTAATAGTTTTGGGTAGTTAGCCTTATATTATTTAGTATTTTCTGATGATGTTGAGACTGAGCCATCTGAGACACCTGATTTAATGTAGTATAGGGCTAGCCACCCGTTATTATTTTGAGTGGGTTGTTACAGAGTGTCTTGAGGATCTGTATGGGTTACTACGATCTTTCGTAAGCGTTCTTGATGTAGAGCCTTATTATTTGGACTGTTGTATTTATACGTCCATATTTCTTCTGTGATGAGAAACTATTTGAAAGGCATTCTGATACAATTATTCTTGTTTCAGATGCCACCGAAGATAGGTCGTTCAGTCAGGGCAAACAAAGGGGCTGAGAATGTGGAACCCCAATTGCTCCCAGGACTATAACTACAGATGAAGTTGTTAATATTATGGCACAAGCAGTAACTACTGCCATTTCTACGATGGTGCAGCAACCTGCCGTTCAAGTAGCCCAAACCCATTTAGGACTGTCTTTGTGGGAAATAGTGAAGGAATATTTTAGTAAGGGGCATCCTCCAGAGTTTTCATGGGGAGTTGATGCAATGGCTGCAAGTCAATGGAAGAGTAGTATGCAGAGTCACCTCCATTTGGTTGAGTGTAGTGAGGTGAGAAACAATTTTTAGCCACCTTTAAGTTAATGGGAGAAAATCTCCAGTGGTGGGAGTCTGTCACCACATTAGAACAGAGAGATACTTTGACTATAATAGAATTTTGGGAACTTTTTGATCGAAGATATTTTCCTTCCCTAATTTCGAAGGAAATGAGGAGGAAACCGATAGATGTGTTTCAAGGTAATAGAACGGTGGTAGAATATGAAGAAGAATTTACTCGATGGGAGAAATTAGTACCTGATGAGGTAAATACGGAAGAGGAGCGTATACTGAAGTTCATGTGAGGGTTATATTGGAGAATTCGGCAGCATTTGTTAAAGAGCCCAGCGTTAGAGACTTTCGCCGAGGTAGTGAATGTGGCACTGTTAAAGTGTCATGACAATCGTCTTCGTTTGCAAGAGGGTAAGAACTTTAGAGATTTGAGTTCATCAATTAGGTTAGGCGAAGAGAATTCCAGTAATGCCAGTGGGTATAAGTCAGACTGTAAAGAGTCACAACAGCGTTTTGTTCCTCAGGATGGGCAGAGAGGATTTGCAGGTAGATGTTTCTATTGTAAAGAAATAGGTCATAGAAAGAGTGATTGTCCTAAAAGAGGTAAAGGACCACGTTTTGATGAAGTTTTGGAAGTGCAACCCCTACAAAATATTCGAGGTCATTTTAGACCAGGAGACTTTGTTTGGGAGCCCAATGATGAGGAAGGGTAATCGGACTAGAGATTGGATGATGTAAGTAGTTTTCCTTTGTGAATAGGAATATTAATATTTGAAGTTTTGGGAATATCGTATGGGAGATATTAATGAGATGGTAGTACTATAACCCTATTATTTATGGAATGACCCTAAAGGGGATTTTGAGCCAGTGAGGCTCTTATGTTGTTATCTTTTGAGAGAATAGATAATTTTGTGATGTGCTCAAAGAGAGCTATAATCTTATTATTAATGTAAGAATTGTTATTTTGTGTTAAGTAGTAATGATAAATCTACTCATTTTATATAGTCATGTTAAACTTATATAATTGTTGTATTCCAGCTATGGAAGAGCCTAATGAATGGCAATATATTAATATGAGATAAGATATTATTACTGAAAAGAGTTCAGAATTTGTGGATTTTTGGGATGCAGGAAAATTTAGCTCATAATTATGCTAATTTTTATGCGTTGTATGTTGTTATGTGTATGATGATTGTTAAGACCTTGTGTTATGGGCATAAGGTATCTTATATAAGTATCGTGAGACATAAATTGTTTTTAAAATAAACTGTTTTCAAAATCAAACATTTTATAGGCCTTTGGGCCATCTCAAAATGATTTACACAAAAATATTTTCAGACTCTAGTCCGGATTTAACAAACTCTCAATCCGCGATGTCGCTAAATATTAGTGTATTGGGAGGGTTCCTTGTTTCGATTTCGCTTGCGAGACCTCTCCCGCATGAAAGTGGTGAATGTCGGGAATTAAGAGGAGTTATTTCCTTTGACCATTCAAAATTTTTATACCATTAATATTGCTAGTATTATATATACATATTTAGAATTATGGAACTTTGGAGGTAAATGAAGCCACATTTTTATTGTTACGAGAAAAGATCGAATAAAGGGTGTATGGGCGCCCTAGTTGTAATTGGTTTTATAAAACTTAAAATAAATTAAAATAATTCATCGTGGGAAGTTAGAGGTTCGAGTATAGTGTTAGGGAGGATAAGAGTTGTAGGAACTAGTTGAGCTTTGGAGAATTAGTCTTAGCTAAATTTCGAGGACGAAATTCTTATAAGTGGGGAAGTTTGTAACAACCCGATATTTTTGGGACAATAACTAATTTATTTTTGGGAGAAATAAATATTATTTTATTTAGAGAATTATTAAATTGGCAATTGAGGTCAAAATTTGAAGTTATTAGAAAGTGTTTCGAATGGAAATTCTGAGGGTGTAGTTGTTTCCGGAAGGGTCGAGAAAAGTCGAAATGACTGTACTTGGGGTCTATTTAGGTTCCGAAATAATTTAAGCTCGTTTGGCTCGAATTAAAGTTACTGAGTCATTTAAAGTGTGTAATATCATTTAAAGTTGTGTATCTTGGGAGACAAGGCTTATTAAGCCTACGTGAGATTAAATCTCCTTAGAAAGAAAGAGAAATAAAGAGAGAAATAGAAAGGAAGAAGAAAGAAGAAGAGAAAGAGAGAGAAAGTGGAGATTTTCGGCCATTACGCGATCTCGAGGACGGATCAGACCCTACGAACTTGAGGCAAGTGGTTAAAATTGCTAAATAATTATTGTGTATCATTTATTGCATGATTTGTGGATCAAATTTATGGGTTTTAGGTTTAGTTTATAAAAAACCTAACTTTTTGGGAAATCTTGGATTTGTAGTGCATAAATGATATTGAGGGTATAAAATTAGTTGGGTTGAATGTTATAATGAGTTTTGAGGATAATAATATGTTTGGGTTGAAAATAAATGAGTAGAAGATGATTAAAATGAATTTGGGGGATTTTTGGCTAAATAAAAAGTAGCCATTTTCGAGGTTTCTGAGGAGTCGAATCGATTTGGCCCCTTACCGAATCGATTCGGATAGTTGCAGGTGCCCAGGTCTGAGTGACCGAATCTATTTGGATCCCAGACGAATCGATTACTCCTGAGAAAGAAACCCAGGTCTGATGACCCGAATCGATTCGTCTTGGAGGCCGAATCGATTCGCAGGGACGAATCGATTCAGAATTGGCCCGAATCGATTCGAAAACAAGGCATTTTGGGGGAATGGTTTCTAGGGAAAATTTCATTCCGTTTTTTTCGAGGTTATCGATTTGGAACCTCAATAGGGATTATATGAAGTATGTTTTGGAGACTTTTAGAGAGTTTCCCTTATGAGAAATTAATGGAGTCATGTTGACTAAATTTGAGGAATACCGATTAGAGAATATAGTTTATTCTAAATGGGGAAGCCCACTGCCCATAGGATTTCTATTTGGAGATAATTATGGAGATATATAAAAGAGTGAGAATGCGCTTAGTGACATTTGACTTTAGAATTGAATCCCAAAATGGGATAACTTGCAAGGTTCATATGATTTACTGAACCATATTATGGATTGAGAATTATAAATGCTAATTGATGTGCATACGGATATAGAAATATCCTTAACGATGATTAATTTAGGAGATGTCTCACACAAAGATAAATGCTAATCGAGGTGCATTGGGAAAGAGAGCATCCTTAATATAAATAGAATTGAGAGACAATTCATAATCAGAAGTGATGTGAAAACTTCGAGTGAGAAATGGTATAGTGTATACTAAGTGGGAAAGATGTGTAAGAATTGACGATTAGTATATCAAGAGAGAGAAATATACTAAATAATGATATTAATTCAACTACGCCTAAGAGCGTACTACGAATATATAAACAATGTGATAGGTATACCTTATATGATGGTATATCTTTATATGATGTGATGATGTATGTATGCCTTATGATATGGTATATATATATAAGTGAAGCATACCCCCTCCTTGCTATCAGTGGGAAGTTGCGCGATGAGGGTGAGCATCCTGGCTCAAGGAGCAGGGTTTGGATATTCCCCAGGTCATAGTCGTCCATGGTGATTATTATATGATATACATTATTATTTTGGGGGTGAGAACTTTCTTTTGTTGTCCTTCCTCTGAGCCTTGCCGAACTTTCTTTTGTTGTCCTTCCTCTGAGCCTTACCACCATCTTCTCTCTCGACATATCCCACCCGTGGGGCCTGAGACCTTCCCCCGATGGGTTGTATCGGCTGTCTGAACATCATGGGGGCTGCTACCGTGCTAGGTCGCACCACCAAAGATATATTTCTTGCGGATTTTAAGAAAGCTGAAAAAGTTCCTTCGCGTGTCTCATTGATCAGGTGACAGATATACTCAGGAAGTAATCCCTCAGCACAGATTTGTAGTAACCTGGCCTCCTTAGCTTCTTCCCTCACGTACAGGGACCTTTCCCTAAACCTTCGGATATAGGCCACTACCTCCTCTCCTGGCCTTTGCCTCTCCCTGCCAAGTTGGGTTAGGGTGAACTCATCTTCTGCCAAGAAGAACTTTCGGACAAACAATACGTGCATCTCCTCCCACGTGGAGACACTATTGGGAGGCAGGTGAGAGTACCAAGTGTAGGCTTTATCAGTTAAGGATTTGGAAAACTCCCTCAGCCTAAGCTTTTTGTCATTGCAATGCGCCCCCAGGTGTTCAACGAAACGCTTGATGTGCTCCTTCGGGTTCCCACCCTTCCCTGAGTATTTTTCAAAGGTAGGGGGAATATAGTCCTTCGGGTAGGGTTCGTCGTTGTACTCCTGGGGGTAAGGTGTTCGAAAGTCATCATAGACCGAAGCCACCTCGCCCACAGCCTGCGAGGAAGACTGCATGAATTTCAGCATCTCCTTCTGCATCTCTTTTCTCATTTCTACCAAGGGCGAGGCTACTGGGGCCACCTGCAACGGGGCAGACGGTTGAGCGCTCGTTGCAACCGGGGGGAACGTTATCGGTTGCGCCATTGAAACTCCTGAGCCGCCTATGGTGGGATTCACAACAGAGGGCACGCTTGCTAGGACTGCTCCTGTAATGCCTGCCCCTGATGGGGCCCCTGAGGCCACTCCTGGTGTCACAAAGGTATTAGTCTCCAGTCCTCCCAGCATAGTGGAAGCTACTGGGGTTTGCAAAAACTCGTAAAATTTGCTCATGAGGAGCGCCATCTGGGCAGGTCCCACCCCTGCGCTCGTGGAAGGTTGTGCAGCCCCTGGGACCCCCATCGTTGCTGGAGCCAGCGGTGCCTCTACTCGAGGAGCCCCCTCTCTTAGGGCCTCCTGCTCCCTCGTAGCTTGCTCTTCATTATGCTGTATGTCATCGAAGTTGAGTCTCCTAGTCGCATTATCCTGCGCCATACTCCTTCTTTAGAAGGATGCCTCCCCAGCAGAGTCGCCAAATGTAAGAGGGTACTTTAGATTATAAATGGAGGCGGGACCCCCTATTGGGTATGGTAATGATAAATCAGTTGGCTAGAGCTTAGAATCAATGACAGGACATATAAACATGAACCCCATGAAGATAGACTCAGTTTAAACTCACAAAGCCTCTCGTGTATAACTCAGGGAATAATAATGAACTTTAGAAGTGGCTTAGCTAGAGGGAGAGGGAAATAAGCACCCTAGATACACCCTGATAGGCAGGTAGCAACACACCAAACACCCTCAAGAATCTCTGTCAAATATTAAAAGCTTCGCAATAAATGACAATGGTGAGTTAGTGAACTCTCTAGTTTGCCATAACTCCTTTTTAATTCTCCCAAGAAAACAGGATCCCCTCCTCAAAGGTGGTTGGGGTCCTTAAATAGCCCCCCACACCACCCCCGAGGCAACTCAGTCATTAAAGACTATGAAAAGACATCCCTCATACTTTATGTCACAACATTAAATGCCTGATGCACTAGTTGTCTCCATGTCATAAACATTAAATGCCAAGACATGCCTTTTGCCTATCCACTGTGTGTCAGGGGGTTGTTATCGCAGAGGTGGTTCACCAACTACCTGACAGCCCCAAATACCACAGCGGTTTACTCAAGTGTATGTCTGACAACGTTTAGATGGCTAGTGACATCACCCATAATAGATGCGACATTAAGTATAGGGTTGTTTGGTCCATAACTTAATGCCCGATAGAACTCCAAGCTGCTCCGCTTGAGGTTCCACGGTCGGGGTCTTTCGGTGTTTTACCAGGTGTATCTAAGATGGTCAGGACAAGCCCCAACGGTGCCTTACTTCTCAATCCTCCAAACCAGGTCCCTCTAAAGTTCCCACGGTGAGGTCATTCGATAGAGCATGAAAGCTCTCCCAGGCCCTGCCAAGCCTGGTCTCTCGCAAGTACCGTTTGACCTCATACAAACCCTTCAGTTATTATCGTTACGTCGTTAAAATCGTTAAAGCTTACAGAAATCAATAATGAAAGTACGATGTGATTAAAACCACAAGCTAAAATATGAGTTGCCACGCTGAGCTGCCTCCCCAAGCTGCCACGCTGAGCTGCCTAACCAAGGTGTCACGCTTGAGTTGCCTCACCAAGATGTCACGCTTGAGTTGCCACGCTGAGCTTCAAGCCCCCTTTACAGTGGTTATGTGTCGTTCTCACTTGACAGGTTAGGAACTATGACCGCTTCCCAGACGTTGTGTGTGTGAGTTGATCACGAAGTAGGTGTCGTTTAGTCCTACGAGTGGTCCCCAGTATGCTACGTGATTTGGGCACTGGAAGATGATAGAATTAAGAACCTGCATCCTCGAGTTATAACTCGCTTGGAGGGTTATTATATTATTGATGTGATTGGTTACTTCGGTATCGAGGGCATAATGGACCTCAACGACCAACATTGCCAAGGAGTAGTGTAACGGGGGGGTTCCTTGTTTGGATTTCGCTTTGCGAGAGGTACCACGAATGAAACGCAGAGTAATGTTGGGAGTGAGGAGAAGTTAGTCCTTAATGCTCATATATATATAGTATATATATCTCGACGATCGACAGTGCCAGAAAGAGTGTATCGGGGGGGTTCCTTGTTTGGATTTCGCTTTGCGAGACGTCCCACGCACGAAACGCAGTGCACTGTTGAGAATTGGGAATAATAAATTAATTAATTGAATAATAAGAATTTGGGTTACATGCATCATGCATCATGCATTGAGGGCTTAATGAATCTCTAAAATCAATACTGTCAGGAGTAGTGTAACGGGGGGGTTCCTTGTTTGGATTTCGCTTTGCGAGACGTCCCACGCATGAAACGCAGTGCAGTATTGAGACTTAGGAGAAGTTTAGTCCTTATCACTTGGATGCTAATAACTCATATATGTTTATATTCATATTGATGGCATAACTAGAATATGAGAAATTCTAGTAAAGAGAATGAGTATGTAAACTGTATATGTTAATAAAGTGAACGAATAATTGTGATCTATAAAGATTTGTAATGGAAGTATGTTATTTAGATGGAATTTAGATAAGTGCAATTTGAGAGATAAGCTAGATTTTTTTAATTGAATATTAAATTGGGTTTAAGTTAGATAACCTTGCGTAATTAGATTTGGGGCATTTATTTGGAGATCACGTGCATACGTTTAGTTGCGTGCTATAGTTGAGAGGTGAGTTGGATTTTTAGGGAGGGTGCGACTCCACCTTAATCGTGTAATAATGCATTTATAATTATTACAAATTTTAATGCACTTGCTATAAAATGTTTTTTAACTCGGGCACTTACCCGTCTATATTTTCCCCTGCTATGTATATATATTGTATTACTTTAGGTGTTCCCCTGCAAAGACGCCATTGATGTCTATCCATCCAGTGTATTCATGGAGCTGTGGTAGTAGCGGACTGTTGCGGTAACTCGCTTTAGTCGACTCCTATCATTTGTATATCTAGATTATGATTCAGTTTCTATATCGGGTTTATACTCAAGTGTTGTAGATTAACACTTTTATATTTTCTTTCTCATAATTTTGTATTATTTGTGACCCGACAGTATATTCGGGTATTTTACTGTGTACATTTTGTTGTACTCTTTTAAACATTATTGGAGTTTGTATGTATTGCTCATCATAGTTAGCTGTAGTATTGTTGATTATTGGTTGAATGGTTAGTTATATTTGGTGTTAAATAAAAGTTTAAAATTTTTGGCAATCCACTTTTAATAGTTTTGGGTAGTTAGCCTTATATTATTTAGTATTGTCTGATGATGTTGAGACTGAGCCATCTGAAACACCTGATTTAATGTAGTATAGGGCTGGCCACCTGTTATTATTTTGAGCGGGTTGTTACAGTAGGTATATTCTAAAATATAGGCAAACTTTTGTCATCGAGCACCATTTTTGGTTGTCAATTGCATTTTATATTGTAATCTCAACTAAGTTTTGTAGGTTGATAAATTTAACCCCATTAGGTTTCATTAATCATTGATTTGAACTATATCCAGTCATAAATTTAGAACTACCTCAATGTTTAATCTTTTTGTTTAATCTATACAAGTCCCCAGCATAACATGTTTAAAGCATATGACATATGTTCCTACTTCCATTCCGAATGTATGTGTTCCATATGTTCCTACATCCATTCCGAATGTATGTATTCCTCGTCACATTGCATTACGCTTTGTTTGAGCATGGGTATGCAATGGCCCCAAGAAGTAACCTCGCTTAGAAATGCGAGATGTTATGTAAATGGTCTACAACACTTTTTATAGTATATAGATTAGAGAGATATTGTGATTTAGTCATGTATTTCCTTTGCTAGAATGAGAAGGTCATCAAAATAGTACCCATGTTTATAGTAGAAGGCTCCATTGATAGTTGGATGACATTTTCAAATACCTTTGATATGAATAACGAATTTAAAGGTTTTATTGATAGACAAATTATAGGGAGGTATGAATTCAAACCCCAACTATTCGACCTTGCTTTAGTATGTAAAGCGTAATGGTAAATCCTTTAAATGTACAAGCCTCCCAAATCACTAAAATAAACCTCTCTCTCCTTGGAGTCATCAAGGAGTGCTTCGATACCCAATGGAGGGCATGCAACATCACCTTCATCATAAGGCAAGGTCAGATATGTTTCTCTACACCTTTTTTAACTGTCACTGAGTTTATAATATTTTATTGGCTTTGAGTTATGCAAAACTCAAGGAGTTTGTTTGGGCTAGTCGAGCCTCACATATTCATATTCAGGAGGGGTGACAATGGAGTGGGTATGGGGTGGGTTATGCCATATTCTACCCTGTTCCGTCAAGAGAAGCGTGTATCTGTTCGGAATTATGGGTTTTATTTTTCAAAAGAAAATTCCTACACATAAAAAAATGATACATGATGGGATTTTTTATATAAATTAGAATAAAGAACAAAATAAATAACTACACATTTTATAGACATCAAATATAAAACTATCAGTTTCAACTTTTTCTTTCTTTTTAAAGATTAACTTGTAAAGTTGCTAAAAGATTTGAAAAACTAATGAATGATTTTTTTTATTATGCGTGTTGGGGTGGGGGGGTGATCTTTTGAATTTTCCTTTTATCTCTAGATCTAGCACTGTTGGTATCCCATTTTCCCTTATACCTTCATTGTAATTTTTATTTTGCTAATTAATAATAATATTTACTAATCCAGATCAAATTAAAAATAATAATGTAAGGTTGAAGGTACAAATGTGGTTAATGTCTACTTGAAGTGTACACGTGTAGAAAAGAATTTTGAACAGGAAGTAAAAATTATCTAGGAATTCCATGTAAAATTCCTTAAGAATCACCACTAAAATATGGTCAATTAAGCATCACATAGCTTCATACAATTTCGAACCTCATAAGTTCTGTTGAGATGAAGGATTTGAATATAACACATGTATTTGTGGTTGTCAGATTAATTTTGATTATATTAGAAGCCTAGAAGTAAACTCCTAACTTGAGTTATAGGACTATTTTTATCACATTAAGGACTATATGTACGTAATAGCATAATTGGACCCAAAGTAGAGTTGACAATGGATCATGTGGTGTCGGTTTATGTTCTGTTTGAGCCATGTGGTGTCAAGATTGACCTTGCCAATACTCGATTTCATTACTAGTCGTATATAGTTGGTTATGTTGTGTATAGTCAAGTTTATCCATTATTTTCATGTGTGTGTAGAGGGTCAACTAGTTAACGATCTAGCTCTTCCAAAAATAAGTCCCACATAGCAAAACCTCATCTCCAACAATTGTGAAGCTACTGAAGTACCCTTTAACTCTTGAAATCTAACAAAATATAATTAAAATGATTTCTTATTTATTGAAATTAACCAAAAGGGAGATAAAATTTTATCTGGCATCCTAAGTAACTCCTACATGGAATTATCAATTTTCATCTCTCTCTCTTTCTCTCTCTGATGTGAATAAGCTTCAACTCTCTCAGTTTTATTTTGTTCAATATTGTCCCAAAAGTGATCACAAACTTCCTTTTGATAGGCGATTAAAAGAGTCTTAAAGCTACCAGGAAAAAACTATTAAGATAATTAAGGAAATACAGATAAGTATACATAACCCCCAAAAGAATCCCATCCCTAACAAAACTCCTAAATCTCTCGCAAGTAACCCCTAAGGCCAATCAGACTTATCTCCCTCAAACCCCCTCTATGATATTCGAACTAGTGAAGAAAAATAACAAATAAGAATTACTGTGATACCCCTACATTCTCATCACTCTCTCCTTAAATGAAAAAGCTCGTCCACAAGCTTTCGAGGTGGGACACCATCCATCTTTGTTTTGACATTATGTTTGTTGATAAGGTGTTGGGTATCTTCCTCTCCATTCATAGGGTCACCTTCCATTTCTTCAGTTATCAACATGCTATGCTTCTTTGGATTCATGCACTTCGACATACAATGTCCAAGTTCTCCACAGTGGAAACAATCAAAACTGGCCTTGCCCCGATAGTTACTTATTGCCTTTGTCTGGGTAGACAGGGTGCAGGTTCATTGCTTTTGTCGATTGGTGCAGCAACCATGAAAAATCATCCCACCTTCATTATATACTCAATGGCTTGGCCTAAAGTCTCTGTTTTCCACAATTCTAACTCGATTGAATGTGCATTTAAACTCCTTGAATAAACCCTACATCTTTTGCTCGATACTTACTCGAAGCTTTGAATTACCTAAAAGATAATCCCCACCCTAACAGAACTCCTAAAGTCTTTCCCAAGAAACCTCTGACAACTGAGAGTATCATTTTGGTATCTTATGTATGTAAAAATTCTAATTTAATGCATGGGGCAGTTGGATGTACAAAATGTTACATGGGACATATGATTTGATGTGAAACACAACGGAAATATCACAAATAACAAATCACTCCAATCTTTAGAAAACTAAAAATATCGTTAATAGCAAAAGTGGATAAAAGGGGGAGCCCTGAGACTTTATTTATAGACTTCCTACGACTTGTTGGGCAAGTCTCCTTATTAAGTTAGGAGTCTATCCAACCTAAATAACTAACTAAAAGATATTTACTAAAAATAAATAAATAAACATGTGTTGAAATAAAAAAGCTAATAAAGAAAAGAGGATCCCCACGAAGGGGACCCGATTGCGCCGCACTCCACTACGCCTTGCCAAGATAATCTCATCCCTAGCGCTAAGGTGATATGTCGTCCGTCTTAGGCGGCACATGGATGCATGTCGTAAGGACCTTCGCGTACCCCGGTGGTTGCTCTATCTCCTACTCACATTACCAAACCAATATTGAATTTTTCTTCTTGTTAGGATAATCTGAAGCTTAATTCCTGAGCACTTCGTAGTCATATCACTTGAAGTGGACTCCTGAAGTAGTTATCAGAGAAGATTGAATTAGAGATTACTAAGTTTAAAACTTTCTATTAGATATTTATTCCAACTAGTATTTGGGTGTTGTGCTTGAGCTGTACGATATAAAAGTCTCATATACGTATCTCGAAGGGGGAGTCCCGCCTATCTCAATAAAGTTTATGATTGGTTTGAAGAACGTTTTGATATTCAGGCGATTGTGGATGATAAAACTGTAAATAAGTTCCTCCTTATGTCAACATATTTTATTTTCTAGGAGGAATTACGCTTACTTATTTTTTACTACAAGTGTCTACGAGGTTTGCTATGACATTTTATTATCGTCCGACCGTTACTGGCGCGAAGTGGTGGTAGGTGGTGCAGTCTCTGTCACATGTGTCTTAGCGCATATCCCACCTCTCGCCTCTCCACCTTTCGTGTGTACTTGATAACTTGTCCGTCCATAGTTTTGTCTCAGATTTAGGCTAGAGTCTCTGCATGTAACGTCCAATCTACTATTTTGTGCTCTCCTTCTGCCTAGCCCGAGTGCAAAGTCACTGAAACTACTCTGAATACTCTTTCATGGGCATATAACCCTGCTTGAGACCTTGAACACGTGCAAACAGGTCTCTCTCGAAAATCTCGGGAATGAAGGCAACCACCATCTCTGCCTTTATAAAGTATTTAGGTCTAAATCACTCGTGGCCCTATTGTGCACCAACTGATCCCACCATACTAATGCATAACTCTATATTTTGCAGCTACATATTTAACAGGCCTACAGCCCCGGTATTCTTTAGATTAAAAAAAAACGCGCTTTAACCAATCTGTAAATTTGTTGGGATTTATCTTTCCATCAAACATACTCACATCTATCCGAACATCACCATGCATGTCCTTGCCAAACAACTGAATCAGGGTATTAAAGTTGTCCTCCATGAATCCCCTTATCCTGTAATACATCTTCGGGGTACTCATCTTGACCCATATTGGCTCCTTAGGCTGCCCAACATGGTTGTTTAGGGGGCTGATTTTTTGGACCCGTGTTATGATGTTTTTCTATCGTTTTGAATGGACAGTTATTATTCACACGCCCTTTATTTCCACACCCATGACACACATTCATTGGGTGGAACATAAAGGGGTTTACCACCATACATTAAATCGTGGCATAAACCGTCATGGTAAGACTCTATTTGTTTAATCGGTCACTCATCGGCGTACAACGAGTGGGGGGTGAGTGGAATTCCATCCTATTCATCACTTTCCTCCCCATCGACCCTTAATTTTAATGGGCCGGTCTGAATTCCTTGTACCCATTGTGACACCTCCTTGAACTCTTTATACCCCAACGACACCTATTGCGGGGCCGAATGAATAGATGTAGCATTTCCCAGGTGTTTATCAAATTTTGGAGTAAGGATTACTTCCTTTTTTGGGTGCAACAATTGTTTACTCATGGCCTTTTCCACCTAGGCTTGTTCCCAAGTTTCCATCTTGGCATCAAACACATTAACGAACTTCTTTACGTCATCTCAAAAGTTTGCGTGGGCTGTTTGGACGAATTATCGTGGCAAATCTGTACGAGCTTCTTCGAATATTTTGTCGAAAAATTCTAATGAGTCCACCGGAGGAATTTCGACGAAATTTTTGATGGATTGCTAAATGTTACGATGGAATGCTAAATTAATTCATAACTAGCATTTCGTTACACGATTGAACATGCTATATTTTGGTTGCGAATCATTTTGTTCTATATAATTTGACGGGTCTTATAGTTGTCTTATAAAACATATGATTTAGCTTTACAAGTGTAAGCTAATCACATAGTATTCCACCAGCATCTAACATTAGATCTATTTATTTATACAAAAATATGATCTGAGTGTATGTGTTGTGGGTGGGTGGGAGAGAGAGAGATTCACGGCTAATAAATTTTAATTATTTTACAGGCAACTTCTGGATTTAATGCAAGCTGGAACGCTGGAACCAGAAGTAGCATTTCTCAATGCATCACTTGTAGGCATACTTTACATGCCTTGCATATACTTCAATATCTTCCTGTTCATATAGTTTTTCTCTTGCGTGGATTATCTTTGTTAAGGCATCTAGAATATGACTTACATTAAAAACTAAGACAGATCCCCGACGTTTTCCCTCTTCTAGCAGCTGCACATAAGACACTTCTTACTAAATCGCATGACTCATTAACAGCATGTACTCTTCATTCTGAGCTTGCACTACACCAAAACTGGCGATTGGTCATGGCCAAAATCCCTGACCAAAGCTGTGGGTCGCGGACTTGGGCCGTGACCATTTTGGGCGTGATCATTTTCGTGGGTCGCTGCCCAAGTCCGTGACCAAAAAATGGTCACTCCCAAGAGGGTTCACGGCAGATGGTCGCGGACTTGGGTCGTGACGGGTCGCGGTCCTCATCCGTGACCCACAACTGTGAAAAAATTGGTGGCGGCCAAAGTCCGTGACCGACGACCATGACAAAAAAATAAAAAAAAATTGGTCGCGGTCCTCATCCGTGACCCACAACCGTGACAAATTGGTCGCGGACAAAGTCCGCGATCCACAACCGTGACCAAAATAAAAATAAAAAAATTGGTCGCAGTCCAAGTCCGTGACCCACAACCATGACGAAAAAAAGGAAAAAAAATGGTCGCGGACTTTGACCATGACCCATAACGGTGACCAAAAATATTAAAAAATGGTCGCGGCCCAAGTCCACGACCATTTTTGTGTGTGTCGAAAAAAATAAAAATGGTCATGGACAAAGTCCATGACCATATTTAACTATAATTTTTTTTAAAAATGTTTTTTTTTGGTCCAATCCTAAAATTGGGGGTCCTGTGAGTGCACCTAAAATTGGGGGACCAATCACAAACAGCGAATCGAGAACGTTGTTAATAAACAAATATATATAAAAACTTATAAATATTACACCTCTTAATAATTCACAGACCAAAAAAAAACAAATTGGGCAGAGTTTCCTCTATTTTCTTGACATTCCAAAACCTGTAAATGTAAAACCTACTTATTATAAAGCCCGCACGGGCATAAAATTCAACAATCAAATTATAAAAGTCCGCACGGACATAAAACTAAACAATAAAAGCCAGCACGGCTGTAACACAAAAAACAAAATCCTGAATGTCCACAACGTATAAACAATTCTCATGCAGTAGACCAGTGCCTTCTTCGTTTGTTCCGGGTGCAAAAATCCTACAAATAATAGGATATATAAAAAAAATATCAGTAACCAAGTAGTTTTACAAAAAAATTAATCAAGCTGAAAAATTGCATATATGAGTTAAAATTATCAGTAACCAAGCAGAAATATGAAAATTACCGTCGTTTTGAGATCCGCGACTGCGGGTTCAGTTCCTATGAGTTACATTCGTCCCGTGGGAGGTGTTGGTGCCACCAACGGGGACGTTCGGGGGCTGTTTTGAGTTTTCACCCTCTAACGCCATGTTTTTAAGCCTAGGTCAAGAAATATGCAAATTATCGTCGTATTCTCAAACCGGGAATCCCGCGGCTACGGGGTCAGTTCCCACAAGTTATATTGGTTCCGTGGGAGGTGTTGGTGCCACCCACGGGGACGTTCGGGGGCTGTTTCATGTTCTCACCCTTTAACGCTATGTTTTTAAGCCTAAGTCTAGAAATATGCAAATTACCTTTGTATTCTGATACCGGGAGTCCCGCGGCTACGGGGCCAGTTCTTACAAGATACATTGGTCCCGTGGGAGGTGTTGGTGCCACCCACGGGGACGTTCGAGGGTTGTTTCGATTTCTCACCCTCTAATGCCAAGTTTTTAAGGCGAAGTCTATAAATATACAAATTACCTTCGTATTCTCATACCGGGAGTCCCGCGGCTGCGGGGTCAGTTCTTACGAGTTACATTGGTCCCGTGGGAGGTGTTGGTACCACCCACGGGGACATTCGAGGGCTGTTTCAAGTTCTCACCCTCTAACACCATGTTTTTAACCCTAAGTCTAGAAATATGCAAATTATCGTCGTATTCTCAAACCGGGAGTCCCGCGGCTGCGGGGTCAGTTCCTACGAGTTACATTAGTCCCGTGGGAGGTGTTGGTGCCACCCACGGGGACGTTCGGGGGCTGTTTCGAGTTTTCACCCTCCAACACCATGTTTTGCTTAAGTCTAGAAATATGCAAATTACCATCGTATTCTCAAGCCGGGAGTCCCGCGGCTGCGGGGTCAGTTCCTACGAGTTACATTGGTCCCGTGGGAGGTGTTGGTGCCACCCACGGGGACGTTCGGGGGCTATTTCGGGTTCTCACCCTCTAACGCCATGTTTTTAAACCTAAGTCTAGAAATACGCAAATTACCTTCGTATTCTCAAACCGGGAGTCCCGCGGCTGCGGGGTCAGTTCTTACGAGTTACATTGGTCCCGTGGGAGGTATTGGTACCACCCACGGGGACATTCGAGGGCTGTTTCGAGTTCTCACCCTCTAACGCCATGTTTTTAACCCTAAGTCTAGAAATATGCAAATTATCGTCGTATTCTCAAACCGGGAGTCTCGCGGCTGCGGGGTCAGTTCCTACGAGTTACATTTGTCCCGTGGGAGGTGTTGGTACCACCAACGGGGACGTTCGGGGGCTGTTTCGGGTTCTCACCCTCTAACGCCATGTTTTTAAGCCTAGGTCAAGAAATATGCAAATTATCATCGTATTCTCAAACCGGGAATCCCGCGGCTACGGGGTCAGTTCCTACAAGTTACATTGGTTCCGTGGGAGGTGTTGGTGCCACCCACGGGGACGTTCGGGGGCTGTTTCATGTATTCACCCTTTAACGCTATGTTTTTAAGCCTAAGTCTAGAAAAATATGCAAATTACCTTTGTATTCTGATACCGGGAGTCTCGCGGCTACGGGGTCAGTTCTTACGAGTTACATTGGTCCCGTGGGAGGTGTTGGTGCCACCCACGGGGACGTTCGAGGGCTGTTTCGATTTCTCACCCTCTAACGCCAAGTTTTTATGGCGAAGTCTATAAATATACAAATTACCTTCGTATTCTCATACCGGGAGTCCCGCGGCTGCGGGGTCAGTTCTTACGAGTTACATTGGTCCCGTGGGAGGTGTTGGTACCACCCACGGGGACATTCGAGGGCTGTTTCGAGTTCTCGCCCTCTAACCCCATGTTTTTAACCCTAAGTCTAGAAATATGCAAATTATCGTCGTATTCTTAAACCGAGAGTCCCGCGGCTGCGGGGTCAGTTCCTACGAGTTACATTAGTCCCGTGGGAGGTGTTGGTGCCACCCACGGGGACGTTCGGGGGCTGTTTCGAGTTTTCACCCTCCAACACCATGTTTTGCTTAAGTCTAGAAATATGCAAATTACCATGGTATTCTCAAGCCGGGAGTCCCGTGGCTGCGGGTTCAGTTCCTACGAGTTACATTGGTCCCGTGGGAGGTGTTGGTGCCACCCACGGGGACGTTCGGGGGCTATTTCGGGTTCTCACCCTCTAACGCCATGTTTTTAAACCTAAGTCTAGAAATACGCAAATTACCTTCGTATTCTCAAACCGGGAGTCCTGCAGCTGCGGGGTCAGTTCCTACGAGTTACATTAGTCCCGTGGGCGGTGTTGGTGCCACCCACGGGCTCGTTCGATGGCTGTTTCGAATTTTCACCCTCCAACGCCATATTTTTCTTAAGTCTAAAAATATGCAAATTACCGTCGTATTCTCAAAGCGGGAGTCCCGTGGCTGCGGGGTCAGTTCCTACGAGTTACATTGGTCCCGTGGGAGGTGTTGGTACCACCAACGTGGTCGTTCGGGGGATGTTTCAAATTCTCACGTTCTAATGTCATGTTTTTAAGCCTAAGTCTAAAAATATGCAAATTACCTTCGTATGATCAAACCGGGAGTCCCGCGGCAGCGGGATCAGTTCCTACAAGTTACATTGGTCCTGCGAGAGGTGTTGGTGCCACCCACGGGGACGTTCGGGACTGTTTCGAGTTCTCACCTTCTAACACCATGTTTTAAGCCAAAGTCTAAAAATATGCAAATTACCTCCGTCTTCTCAAACCAGGAGTCCCGCAACTACGGGGTCAGTTCCTACGAGTTTCATTGGTCCCGTGGGAGGTGTTGGTGCCACCCACGGGGACGTTCGAGGGCTGTTTCGAGTTCTCACCCTTTAACGCCATGTTTTTAAGCCTTAGTCTAGAAATATGCAAATTACCTTCGCATTCTCATACCGGGAGTCCCGCGGCTGCGGGTCAATTCTTACGAGTTACATTGGTCCCGTGGGAGGTGTTGGTGCCACCCACGGGGACGTTCGGGGGATGTCTAGAGTTCTCACCCTCTAACGCCATGTTTTTAAGCCTAAGTCTGGAAATATGCAAATTATCGGCGTATTCTCAAACCGGGAGTCCCACGGCTGTGGGGACAGTTCCTACGAGTTACATTGGTCCGGTGGGAGGTGTTGATGCAACCCACGGGGACGTTCGGGGGTTGTTTCGAGTTCTCACCCTCTAACGCCATGTTTTTAAACCTAAGTCTACAAATATGCAAATTACCTTTGTATTCTCATACCGGGAGTCCCGCGGTTGCGAGGTCAGTTGTTACGAGTTACATTGGTCCGTGGTAGGTGTTGGTGCCACCCACGGGGACGTTCGGGGGCTGTTTCGAGTTATCACTCTCTAACGCTATGTTTTAAGCCTAAGTCTAGAAATATACAAATTATCGTCGTATTCTCAAACCGGGAGTCCCACGGCTGCGGGGTCAGTTCCTACGAGTTACATTGGTCCCGTGGGAGATGTTGATGCCACCCACGGGGACGTTCGGGGGATGTTTCGAGTTCTCACCATCTAATGCCATGTTTTTAACCCTAAGTCTAGAAATATGCAAATTATCATCGCATTCTCATACCGGGAGTCCCGCGGCTGCGGGGTCAGTTCCTACGAGTTAAATTGGTCCCCTGGGAGATATTGGTGCCACCTACGGGGACGTTCGGGGGATGTTTTGAGTTCCCACCCTCTAACGCCATGTTTTTAAGCCTAAGTCTAGAAATATGCAGATTACCTACATATTCTCAAACCGAGAGTCCTGCGGCTACGGGGTCAGTTCCAACGACTTACATTGGTCCCGTGGGAGGTGTTGGTGACACCCACGGGGACGTTCGGTGGCTGTTTTGAGTTTTCACCCTCCAACGCAATGTTTTGCTTAAGTCTAGAAATATGCCAATTACCGTCATATTCTCAAACCGATAGTCCAGCGGCTGCGGGGTCAGTTCCTACGAGTTACATTGGTCCCGTGGGAAGTGTTGGTGCCATCCACGGGGACGTTCGGGGGCTATTTCGAATTGTCACCGTCTAACGCCATGTTTTAAGCCTAAGTCTAAAAATATACAAATTACCTTCGTATTCTAAAACCGAGAGTCCCATGGCTATGGGGTCAGTTCCTACAAGTTACGTTGGTCCCGTGGATGGTGTTGGTGCCACCCACGTGGACGTTCGTGGGCTGTTTCGAGTTCTCACCCTCTAACGCCATGTTTTTAAGCCTAAGTCTAAAAAAATACAAATTATCGTCGTATTCTCATACCGGGAGACCCGCTGCTGTGGGGTCAGTTCCTACGAGTTACATTGGTCCCGTGGGAGGTGTTGGTACCTCCCACAGGGCTGTTCGGAGGCTGGTTCGAGTTTTCACCCTCTGAAGCCATGTTTTCCTTAAGTCTAAAAATATGCAAATTACCTTCGTATTTTCAAATCGAGAATCCCGCAACTGCGGAGTCAGTTCCTATGAGTTACGTTAGTCCCGTGGGAGGTGTTGGTGCCACCCACGGGGCCGCTCGAGGGTTGTTTCGAGTTGTCACCCTCTAACGAAATGTTTTTAACCTTAAGTATAGAAATATGAAAATTACATTCGTATTCTCAAATCAGGAATCCCGCGGCTGCGGGATGAACTCCTACGAGTTACATTGGTCCCGTGGGAGGTGTTGGTGCCACCCACGGGGACGTTCGGGTGCTGTTTCGAGTTCTCACCCTCTAACGCCATGTTTTTAAGCCTAAGTTGAGAAATATGCAAATTACCTTCGTATTCTCAAACCGGGAGTCCCGCGGTTGCGGGGTCTGTTCCTACATGTTACATTGGTCCCGTGGGAGGTATGGGTGCTACCCACGGGGACGTTCGGTGGCTGTTTCAAATTTTCACCCTCCAACAACATGTTTTGTTTAAGTTTAGAAATATGCAAATTACCGTCGTATTCTCAAATAGGGAGTACCGCAGCTGCGGGGTCAACTCCTACGAGTTACATTGGTCACGTGGGAGGTGTTGGTTCCACCCACGGGGACGTTTGGAGGCTGTTTTGAGTTCTCACCCTCTAACGCCATGTTTATAAGCCTAAGTCTAGAAATATGCAAATTATTTACATATTCTAAAATCGGGAGTCCCGCGGATGCGGGGTCATTTCCTACGAGTTACATTGGTCCCATGGGAGGTGTTGGTGCCACCCACGGGGACGTTCGGTGGTTGTTTCCAGTTTTAAACCTCCAATGCCATGTTTTGCTTAAGTCTAGAAATATGCAAATTACCGTCGTATTGTCAAACCGGGAGTCCCGCCGCTGCGGGGTCAGTTCCTACGAGTTACATTTGTCCCGTGGGAGGTGTTGGTGCCACCTACGGTGTCGTTCGGGGGCTGTTTCGAATTCTCACCCTCTAACGCCTGTTATTAAGCCTAAGTTAAAAAATGTGCAAATTACATTCGTATTATCAAACCGGGAGTCTTGCGGTAGCGGGGTCAGTTCCTACAAGTTACACTGGTCCCGTGGGAGGTGTTGGTGCCACCCACGGGGACGTTCGGGGGCTGTTTCGAGTTCTCACCCTCTTACACCATGTTTTTAAGCCTAAGTGTAGAAATATGCAAATTACCTACGTATTGTCAAACCGGGAGTCCCGCGACTGCGGGGTCAGTTCTTACGAGTTACATCGGTCCCGTGGGAGGTGTTGGTGCCACCCATGGGGACGTTCGGGGGTTGTTTCGAGTTCTCACCCGCTAACGCCATGTTTTTAAGCCTAAGTCAAGAAATATGCAAATTATCATCGTATTCTTAAACCGGGAGTCCCGCGACTGCGGGATCAGTTCCTACGAGTTACATTGGTCCCGTGGGAGGTGTTGGTGCCACCCACGGGGACATTCGGGGGCTATTTCGAGTTTTCACCCTCCAACGCCATGTTTTGCTTAAGTCTAGAAATATGAAAATTACCATCGTATTCTCAAGCCGGGAGTCCCGCGGCTGCGGGGTCAGTTTCTACGAGTGACATTGGTACCCGTGGGAGGTGTTGGTGCCACCCACGGGGACGTAAGGGGGTTGTTTCGAGTTCTCACCCTCTAATGCCATGTTTTTAACCCTAAGTCTAGAAATATGCAAATTATCATCGTATTCTCAAACCGAGTGTTCCGTGGCTGCAGGGTCAGTTCCTACGAGTTACATTGGTCTCGTGGGAGGTGTTGGTGCCACCCACGGGGACGTTCGGGTGCTGTTTCGAATTTTCACCCTCCAACGCCATGTTTTTCTCAAGTCTAGAAATATGAAAATTGCCATCGTATTCTCAAGTCGGGAGTCCCGCTGCTGCGGGGTCAGCTCCTACGAGGTACATTGGTCCCGTGGGAGGTATTGGTGCCACCCACGGGGACGTTCAGGGGCTGTTTCGAGTTCTCACCCTCTAACGCCATGTTTTTAAGCCTAAGTCTAGAAATATGCAAATTACCTATGTATTCTCAAACCGGGAGTCCCGCGGCTGCGGGGTCAGTTCCTACGAGTTACATTGGTCCCGTAGGAGATGTTGGTGCCACCCACGGGGACGTTCGGTGGCAGTTTCGAGTTCTCACCCTCCAACGCCATGTTTTTAAGCCTAAGTCTAGGAATACACAAATTACCTCCGTATTATCAAACCGGTAGTCCCGCGGCTGCGGGGTCAGTTCCTACGAGTTACATTGGTCCCGTGGGAGGTGTTGGTGCCACCCACGGGGACGTTCTGGGGCTTTTTCGAGTTCTCACCCACTAACACCATGTTTTTAAGCCTAAGTTTAGAAAACGCAAATTACTGTCGTATTCTCAAACCGAGAGTCCCGCGGTTGCGGGGTCAGTTCCTACGAGTGACATTGGTCCCGTAGGAGGTGTTGGTACCACCCACGAGGCCGTACGGTTTTTTTTTTGAGTTTTCACCATCTAACGACATGTTTTTAAGCCTAATTCTAGAAATATTCAAATTATCGTCGTATTCTCAAACCGGGAGCCCCGCGGCTGCGTTGTCAATTTCTACAGGGTACATTGGTCCCATGGGAGGTGATGCTACCATCCACGGGGTCGTTAGAAGGCTGATTCGAGTTTTCACCCTGTAACGCCATGTTTTTAAACCTAAGTCTATAAATATGCAAATTATCATCGTATTTTCATACTGGGAGACCCGCTGCTGCGTTGTCAGTTCCTACGAGTTACATTGGTCCCGTGGGAGGTGTTGGTGCCACCCACGGGGCCGTTCGGAGGCTGTTTCGAGTTTTCACCCTTTAATGCCATGTTTTACTTAAGTCTAAAAAAATGAAAATTACCTTCGTATTCTCAAATCGGGAGTCCCGCGACTGCGGAGTCAGTTCCTACGAGTTACATCGGTCCCGTGGGAGGTGTTGGTCCAACCCACGGGGCAGTTCGGGGGCTGTTTCGAGTTCTCAACCTCTAACACCATATTTTTAAGCCTAAGTATAGAAATATAAAAATTACATTTGTATTCTCAAATCGGGAGTCCCGTGGCTACGGGGTCAACTCCTACGAGTTACATTGGTCCAGTGGGAGGTGTTGGTGCCTTCTACGGGGACGTTCGGGGGCTGTTTCGAGTTCTCACCCTCTAACGCCATGTTTTTAAGCCTAAGTCTAGAAATATGCAAATTACCTACGTATTCTCAAACCAGGAGTCCCGCGACTGCGGGGTCAGTTCCTAGGAGTTACATTGGTCCCGTGGGAGCTGTTGGTGACACCCACGAGGACGTCTGGTGGCAGTTTCGAGTTTTCACCCTCCAACGCCATGTTTTGCCTAGGTCTAGAAATATGCAAATTACCGTCGTATTCTCAAATCGGGAGTACAGGGGCTGCGGGGTCAGTTCCTACGAGTTACATTGGTCCCGTGGGAGGTGTTGATGCCACCCACGGGGCCGTTCGGGGGCTGTTTCGAATTCTCACCCTCTAACGCCATGTTTTTAAGACTAAGTATTAAAATATGCAAATTACCTTCGTATTCTCAAACCGGGAGTCCCGCAACTGTGGGGTCTGTTCCTACAAGTTACATTGGCCCCGTGGGTGGTGTTGGTGCCACACACGGAGACATTCATGGGCTGTTTCGAGTTCTCACACCGTAACGCCATGTTTTTAAGCCTAAGTCTATAAATATGCAAATTATCTTCGTATTCTCATACCAGGAGACCCGCTGCTGCGGGGTCAGTTCCTATGAGTTACATTGGTCCCATGGGACGTGTTGGTGCCACCCACGGGTCCGTTCGGAGGCTGTTTCAAGTTTTCACCCTTTAACGCCATGTTTTGCTTAAGTCTAAAAATATACAAATTACCTTCGTATTCTCAAACCGAGAGTCCCGCGACTACGGAGTCAGTTCCTACGAGTTACATTGGTCCCGTGGGAGGTGTTGGTGCCACCCACGGGGCCGTTCGTGGGCTGTTTCGAGTTCTCACCCTCTAACGCCATATTTTTAAGCCTAAGAATAGAAATATGCAAATTACATTCATATGCTCAAATCGGGAGCCCTGCGGCTGCGGGGTCAACTCGTACGAGTTACATTAGTCCCGTGGGAGGTGTTGGTGCCACCCACGGGGACGTTCGAGGGCTGTTTCGTGTTCTCCCCCTCTAACGCCATGTTTTTAAGCCTAAGTCTAGAAATATGCAAATTACCTTTGTATTTTCAAACCGGGAGTCTCGCGGCTGCGGGGCCTGTTCCGACAAGTTACATTAGTCCCGTGGGAGGTTTTGGTGCCACCCATGGGGACGTTCGGTGGATGTTTCGAGTTTTCACCCTCCAACTCCATGTTTTGTTTAAGTCTAGAAATACGCAAATTACTATCATATTCTCAAACCGGGAGTCCCGCGGATACGGGGTCAGTTCCTACGAGTTACATTGGTCCCGTGGGAGGTGTTGGTGCCACCCACGGGGACGTTCAGGGGTTGTTTCGAGATCTCACCCTCTAACGCCATGTTTTTAAGCCAAAGTCTAAAAATATGCAAATTACCTTCTTATTCTCAAACCAGGAGTCCCGCAGCTACGGGGTCAGTTCCTACGAGTTACATTGGTCCCGTGGGGGGTGTTCGTGCCACCCACGTCGCCGTTCAGGGGATGTTTCGAGTTTTTCGCCTCTAACACCATGTTTTTCCTAAGTCTAGAAATATGCAAAATACCTTTATATTCTCATATCGGGAGTCCCGCGGTTGCGGGTTCAGTTCTTATGAGTTACATTGGTCCCGTGGGAGGTGTTGGTGCCGCCCACGGGTACGTTCGGGGGATGTTTTGAGTTCTCACCCTCTAACGCCATGCTTTTAAACCGAAGTCTACAAATATACAAATAATCGTCGTATTCTCTAATCGTGATTCCCGCGGCTACGGGATCAGTTCCTACGAGTTACATTAGTCCCGTGGGAGGTGTTGGTGCCACCCACGGGGACGTTCGTGGGCTGTTTCGAGTTCTCTCCCTCTAACGCCATGTTTTTAACCCAAAACCTAGAAATATGCCAATTATCGTCGTATTCTCAAGCCGAGTGTCCCGCGCCTGTGGGGTCAGTTCCTACGAGTTACATTGGTCCCGTGGGAGGCGTTGCTGACACCCACGAGGACTACCGGTGGCAATTTCGAGTTTTCACCCTCCAACGCCATGTTTATCCTAACTCTAGAAATATGAAAATTACCGTCGTATTCTCAAACCGGGAGTCCCACGGTTGCGGGGTCAGTTCCTACGAGTTACATTGTTCACGTGGGAGGTGTTGGTGCCACCCACGGGGCCGTTCGAGGGCTGTTTCGAATTCTCACCCTCTAACGCCATGTTTTTAAGACTAAGTCTAAAAATATGCACATTACCTTCGTATTCTCAAACCGGGAGTCCCGCTGCTGCGGGGTCTATTCCTATAAGTTACATTGGCCCCGTGGGTGGTGTTGGTGCCACTCACGGGGATGATCATGGGCTGTTTCGAGTTGTCACACCATAACGCCATGTTTTTAAGCCTAAGTCTATAAATATGCAAATTATCTTCGTATTCTCAAACCCGGAGACCTGCTGCTGCGGGGTCAGTTCCTATGAGTTACATTGGTCCCATGGGAGGTGTTGGTGCCACCCACGGGTCCGTTCGGAGGCTGTTTCGAGTTTTCACCCATTAACGCCATGTTTTGCTTAAGTCTAAAAATATACAAATTACCTTCGTATTGTCAAACCGAGAGTCCCGCGACTGCGGAGTCAGTTCCTACGAGTTACATTGGTCCCGTGGGAGGTGTTGGTGCCACCCACGGGGCCGTTCGTGGGCTGTTTCGAGTTCTCACCCTCTAACGCCATATTTTTAAGCCTAAGAATATAAATATGCAAATTACATTCATATTCTCAAATCGGGAGTCCCGCGGCTGCGGGGTCAACTCGTACGAGTTACATTAGTCCCGTGGGAGGTGTTGGTGCCACCCACGGGGACGTTTGGGGGCTGTTTCGAGTTCTCCCCCTCTAACGCCATGTTTTTAAGCCTAAGTCTAGAAATATGCAAATTACCTTCGTATTTTCAAACCGGGAGTCTCGCGGCTGCGGGGCCTGTTCCGACAAGTTACATTAGTCCCGTGGGAGGTTTTGGTGCCACCCATGGGGACGTTCGGTGGCTGTTTCGAGTTTTCACCCTCCAACTCCATGTTTTGTTTAAGTCTAGAAATACGCAAATTACCATCGTATTCTCAAACCGGGAGTCCCGCGGATACGGGGTCAGTTCCTACGAGTTACATTGGTCCCGTGGGAGGTGTTGGTGCCACCCACGGGGACGTTCGGGGGCTGTTTCGAGTTCTCACCCTCTAACGCCCTGTTTTTAAGCCAAAGTCTAAAAATATGCAAATTACCTTCTTATTCTCAAACCAGGAGTCCCGTAGCTACGGGGTCAGTTCCTATGAGTTACATTGGTCCCGTGGGGGGTGTTCGTGCCACCCACGGCGCCGTTCAGGGGCTGTTTCGAGTTTTCCGCCTCTAACACCATGTTTTTCCTAAGTCTAGAAATATGCAAAATACCTTTATATTCTCATATCGGGAGTCCCGCGGTTGCGGGTTCAGTTCTTATGAGTTACATTGGTCCCATGGGAGGTGTTGGTGCCGCCCACGGGTACGTTCGGGGGCTGTTTTGAGTTCTCACCCTCTAACGCCATGTTTTTAAACCGAAGTCTAAAAATATACAAATAATTGTCGTATTCTCAAATCAGGATTCCCGCGGCTACGGGGTCAGTTCCTACGAGTTACATTAGTCCCGTGGGAGGTGTTGGTGCCACCCACGGGGACGTTCGTGGGCTGTTTCGAGTTCTCTCCCTATAACGCCATGTTTTTAACCCAAAGCCTAGAAATATGCCAATTATCGTCGTATTCTCAAACCTAGTGTCCCGCGCCTGTGGGGTCAGTTCCTACGAGTTACATTGGTCCCGTGGGAGGTGTTGGTGACACCCACGAGGACGACCGGTGGCAGTTTTGAGTTTTCACCCTCCAACGCCATGTTTAGCCTAAGTCTAGAAATATGCAAATTACCATCGTATTCTCAAACCGGGAGTCCCACGACTGCGGGGTCAGTTCCTACGAGTTACATTGGTCCCGTGGGAGGTGTTGGTGCCACCCACGGGGCCGTTCGAGGGCTGTTTCGAATTCTCACCCTTTAACGCCATGTTTTTAAGACTAAGTCTAAAAATTTGCAAATTACCTTCGTATTCTCAAACCGGGAGTCCCGCAGCTGCGGGGTCTATTCCTATAAGTTACATTGGCCCCGTGGGTGGTGTTGGTGCCACCCACGGGGATGATCGTGGGCTGTTTCGAGTTCTCACACCGTAACGCCATGTTTTTAAGCCTAAGTCTATAAATATGCAAATTATCTTCGTATTCTCAAACCGGGAGACCCGCTGCTGCGGTGTCAGTTCCTATGAGTTACATTGGTCCCATGGGAGGTGCTGGTGCCACCCACGGGTCCGTTCAGAGGCTGTTTTGAGTTTTCACCCCTTAATGCCATGTTTTGCTTAAGTCTAAAAATATACAAATTACCTTCGTATTCTCAAACCGGGAGTCCCGCGACAGCGGAGTCAGTTCCTACGAGTTACATTGGTCCCGTGGGAGGTGTTGGTGCCACCCTCTAATGCCATATTTTTAAGCCTAAGTGTAGAAATATGAAAATTCCATTCGTACTCTCAAATCGGGAGTCCCAATGCTGCGGGGTCAACTCGTACGAGTTACATTGGTCCCGTGGGAGGTGTTGGTGCCACCCACGGGGACGTTCGGAGGCTGTTTCGAGTTGTCACCCTCTAACGCCATGTTTTTAAGCCTAAGTCTAAAAATATGCAAATTACCTTCGTATTCTCAAACCGGGAGTCTCGCGGCTACGGGGTCTGTTCCTACGAGTTACATTAGTCCCGTGGGAGGTTTTGGTGCCACCCATGGGGACGTTCGGTGGATGTTTCGAGTTTTCACCTTCCAACTCCATGTTTTGCTTAAGTCTATAAATATGCAAATTACCGTCGTATTCTCAAACCGGTAGTCCCGCGGATACGGGGTCAGTTCCTACGAGTTACATTGGTCCCGTGGGAGGTGTTGGTGCCACCCACGGGGACGTTCGGAGGCTGTTTCGAGTTCTCACCCTCTAACGCCATGTTTATAAGCCTAAGTCTAGAAATATGCAAATTACCTACGTATTCTAAAACCGGGAGTCCCGCGGATGCGGGGTCAGTTCCTACGAGTTACATTGGTCCCGTGGGAGGTGTTGGTGCCACCCTCGGGGACGTTCGGTGGCTGTTTCATGTTTTAAACCTCCAACGCCATGTTTTGCTTAAGTCTAGAAATAAGCAAATTACCGTCGTATTGTCAAACCGGGAGTCCTGCTGCTGCGGGGCCAGTTCCTATGATTTACATTGGTCTCGTGGAGGTGTTGGTGCCACTCACGGGGACGTTCGGGGGCTGTTTCGAGTCTCACCCTCTAATGCCATGTTTTTAAGCCAAAGTCTAAAAATATGCAAATTACATTATTATTCTCAAACCGGGAGACCCTCATCTACGGGGTCAGTTCCTACGAGTTACATTGGTCCCGTGGGAGGTGTTGGTGCCACTCATGGGGCTGTTCGGGGGCTGTTTCGAGTTTTCAGCCCCTAACGCCTTGTTTTTCCTAAGTCTAGAAATATGAAAATAACCTTTATATTCTCATACCGGGAGTCCTGCGGTTGCGGGGTCAGTTCTTACGAGTTACATTGGTCCCGTGGGAGGTGTTGGTGCCGCCCACAGGTACGTTCGAGGGCTGTTTTGAGTTCTCAACCTCTAACGCCATGTTTTTAAGCCTAAGTCTAGAAATATAGAAATAATCATCGTATTCTAAAATCGGGAGTCCCGCGGCTACGGGGTCAGTTCCTACGAGTTACATTAGTCCCGTGGGAGGTGTTGGTACAACCCACGGGGACGTCCGGGGGCTGTTTCGAGTTCTCACCCTCTAACGCCATGTTTTTAACCCTAAGCCCTAAAATTTGTCAATTATCGTCATATTCTCAAACCGATAGTCCGGCGGCTGTGGGGTCAGTTCCTACGAGTTACATTGGTCCCGTGGGAGGTGGTGGTTCCACCCACGGGGACATCGGGGGTTGTTTCGAGTTTTCACCCTCCAACGCCATGTTTTGCTTAAGTCTAGAAATATGCAAATTAAAGTCGTATTCTCAAACCAGGAGTCCCGCGGCTGCGGGGTCAGTTCCTACGAGTTACATTGGTCCCGTGGGAGGTGTTGGTTCCACCCATGGGGCCGTTTGGGGGCTGTTTCGAATTCTCACCCTCTAACGCCATGTTTTTAAGCCTAAGTCAAAAAATATGCAAATTACCTTCGTTTTCTCAAACCGGGAGTTCCGCACCTACGGGGTCTGTTCCTAGAAGTTACATTGGCCTCGTGGGTGATGTTGGTGCCACCCACGGGGGCGTTCGTGGGATGTTTCGAGTTCTCACCCTCTAACCCCATGTTTTTAAGCCTAACTCTATAAATATGCAAATTATCTTCGTATTTTCATACCGGGAGACCCGTGCTGCGGGGTCAGTTCCTCCGAGTTACATTGATCCCGTGGGAGGTGTTGGTGCCACCCACAGGGCCGCTCGGAGGCTGTTTAAAGTTTTCACCCATTAACGCCATGTTTTGCTTAAGTCTAAAAAGATACAAAATACCTTCGTATTCTCAAACCGGGAGTCCCGCGACTGCGGAGCCAGTTCCTACGAGTTACATTGGTCCCGTGGGAGGTGTTGGTGCCACCCTCTAACGCCATATTTTTAAGCCTAAGTATAGAAATAAGAAAATTCCATTCGTATTCTCAAATCGGGAGTCCCGCGGCTGCGGGGTCAACTCGTACGAGTTACATTGGTCCCGTGGGAGGTGTTGGTGCCACACACGGGGGCGTTCGGGGGCTGTTTTGAGTTCTCACCCTCTAACGCCATGTTTTTAAGCCTAAGTCTAGAAATATGCAAATTACCTTTATATTCTCATACTGGGAGTCCTACGGTTGCGGGGTCAGTTCTTACCAGTTACATTGGTCCCGAGGGAGGTGTTGGTGTCGCCCACAGGTACGTTCGGGGGCTGTTTTGAGTTCTCCACCACTAACGCCATGTTTTTAAGCCTAAGTCAAGAAATATAAAAATAATTGTCGTATTCTATAATCGGGAGTCCCGCGGCTACGGGGTCAGTTCCTACGAGTTACATTAGTCCCGTGGGAGGTGTTGGTACCACCCACGGGGACGTTCGGGGGTTGTTTCGAGTTCTCACCCTCTAACGCCATGTTTTTAACCCTAAGCCCTGAAATATGTCAATTATCGTCGTATTCTTAAACCGAGAGTCCCGCTCCTGCGGGGTCAGTTCCTACGAGTTACATTGGTCCCGTGGGAGGTGTTGGTTCCACCCACGGGGACGTTCAGGGGTTGTTTCGAGTTTTCACCCTCCAACGCCATGTTTTGCTTAAGTCTAGAAATATGCAAATTAAAGTCGTATTCTCAAACCAGGAGTCCGCCGGCTGTGGGGTCAGTTCCTACGAGTTACATTGGTCCCGTGGGAGGTGTTGGTTCAACCCACGGGGCCGTTTGGGGGCTGTTTCGAATTCTCACCCTCTAACGCCATGTTTTTAAGCCTAAGTCTAAAAATATGCAAATTACCTTCGTTTTCTCAAACCGGGAGTTCCGCAGCTCCGGGGTCTGTTCCTACAAGTTACATTGGCCCCGTGGGTGGTGTTGGTGCCACCCACGGGGACGTTCGTTGGCTGTTTCAAGTTCTCACCCTCTAACCCCATGTTTTTAAGCCTAAGTCTATAAATATGCAAATTATCTTCGTATTCTCATACCGGGTGAACCGCTGCTGCGGGGTCAGTTCCTCCGAGTTACATTGGTCCCGTGGGAGGTGTTAGTGCCACCCACGGGGCCGTTCGGAGGCTGTTTAAAGTTTTCACCCCTTAACGCCATGTTTTGCTTAAGTCTAAAAAGATACAAAATACCTTCGTATTCTCAAACCGGGAGTCCCGCGACTGCGGAGTCAGTTCCTACGAGTTTTATTGGTCCCGTGGGAGGTGTTGGTGCCACCCTCTAACGCCATATTTTTAAGCCTAAGTATAGAAATATGCAAATTCCATTCGTATTCTCAAATCGGGAGTCCCACGGCTACGGGGTCAACTCGTACGAGTTACATTGGTCCCGTGGGAGATCTTGGTGCCAACCACGGGGACGTTCGGGGGCTGTTTCGAGTTCTCACCCTCTAACGCCATGTTTTCAAGACAATCTCAAAAAATATGCAAATTACCTTCGTATTTTCAAATCGGGAGTCCCTCAGCTATGGAGTCAGTTCCTACGAGTTACATTGGTCCCGTGGGAGGTGTTGGTGCCACCCACGGGGCCGTTCGGGGGCTGTTTCGAGTTTTCACCCTGCAACGCCATGTTTTGCCTAAGTCTAGAAATATGCAAATTACCTTCGTATTCTAATACCAGGAGTCCCGCGGCGTTGGGGTCAGTTCTTACGAGTTACATTGGTCCCGTGGGAGGTGTTGGTGCCACCCATGGGGATGTTCGGGGGTTGTTTGTAGTTCTCACCCTCAAACGCCATGTTTATAAGCCTAAGTCTATAATTATGAAAATTACCTACGTGTTCTCAAATCGAGAGTCCCGCAGATGCGGGATCAGTTCCTACGAGTTACATTGGTCCCGTGGGAGGTGTTGGTGCCACCCACGGGGACGTTCGATGGATGTTTCAAGTTTTCAACCTCCAACGCCACGTTTTGCTTAAATATAGTAATATGCAAATTATCATCGTATTCTCAAATCGGGAGTCCCGAGGTTGCGGCTTCAGTTCCTACTGGTTACATTGGTCCCGTGGGAGGTGTTGGTGACACCCACGGGGACGGTCGGGGGCTGTTTCGAGTTATCACCCTCTGAAGCCAAGTTTTTAAGCTAAAGTTTAAATATATGAAAATTATCTTTGTATTCTCAAACCGGGAGTCCCGCAGCTACGGGGTCAGTTTCTATAAGTTACATTGGTCCCGTGGGAGGTGTTGGTGCCACCCACGGGGCCATTCGGGGGCAGTTTCGAGTTTTCACCCTCTAACGCCATGTTTTACCTAAGTCTAGAAATATGCAAATTACATTCATATTCTCATACCGGGAAACCTGCGGCTGCGGCGTCAGTTCTTACGAGTTACACTGGTCCCGTGGGAGCCGCCCACAGGGACGTTCGGGAGCTGTTTCGAGTTCTCACCCTCTAACGACATGTTTTTAAGCCTAAGTCAGGAAATATACAAATTATCATCGTATTCTCAAATCGGGAGTCCCGCGGCTACGGGGTCAGTTCCTACGAGTTACATTGGTCCCGTGGGAGGTATTGGTGCCACCCACGAGGCCGTATGGGGGTTGTTTCGAGTTTTCACCATCTAACGACATGTTTTTAAGCCTAAGTCTAGAAATATGCAAATTATCATTGTATTCTCAAACAAGGAGTCCCGCGGGTCCGTGGTCAATTCCTACGAGTTACATTGGTCCCGTGGGAGGTGTTGGTGCCACCCACGGGGCCGTTAGAAGGTTGTTTCGAGTTTTCACCCTCTAATGCCATGTTTTGAAGCCTAAGTATAGAAATATGAAAATTATCATCATATTCTCAAACCGGGAGTCCCGCGGCTGCGGGGTCAGTTCCTATGAGTTATATTGGTCCCGTGAGAGGTGTTGGTACCGTCCACGGGTACGTTCAGGGCCTGTTTCGAATTCTCACCCTCTAACGCCATATTTTTAAGACTAAGTCTATAAATATGCAAATTATCGTTGTATTCTCATACCGGGAGACCCGCAGCTGCGTGATGAGTTCCTACGAGTGACTTTGGTCCCTTGGGTGGTGTTGGTGCCACCCATGAGGCCGTACGGGGGTTGTTTCGAGTTTTCACCATCTAACTACATGTTTTTAAGCTCAAGTCTAAAATCTACAAATTCCCTTCGTATTCTCAAACCCGGAATCCCGCGGCTGCGCGATCAGTTCCTACGAGTTACATTGGTCCCTTGGGAGGTGTTAGTGCCACCCACGGGGACGTTCATGGGCTGTTTCGAGTTGTCACCCTCTAATGCCATGTTTTTAAGCCTAAGTCTAAAAATATGCAAACTACATTCATATTCTCAAATCGGGAGTCCCGCGACTGCAGAGTCAGTTCCTACGAGTTACATTGGTCCCATGGGAGGTTTTGGTGCCACCCACGGGGACGTTTGGGGGCTATTTCGAGTTCTCACTCTCTAACACCATGTCTTTAAGCCTAAGTATAGAAATATGAAAATTACATTCGTATTCTCAAACCGGGAGTCCCGCGGATGCGGGGTCAACTCCTACAAGTTACATTGGTCTCGTGGAAGGTGTTGGTTCCACCCAGGGGGACGTTCAGGGGATGTTTCGAGTTTTCACCCTCTAATGCCATGTTTTTAAGCCTAAGTCTAAAAACATGCAAATTACTTTCGTATTCTCAAACCAGGAGTCGCGCGGTTGCGGGGTCAGTTCCAACGAGTTACATTGGTCCCGTGGGTGGTGTTGGTGCCACCCACGGGGACGTTCGTGGGTTGTTTCGAGTTCTCATCCTCTAACGCCATCTTTTTAAGCCTAAATATAGAAATATATAAATTTTCGTCATATTCTCATACTGGGAGACCCGCTACTGCGGGGTCAGTTCATACAAGTTACATTGGTCATGTGGGAGGTGTTGGTGCCACCCACGGGGCGGTTTGGAGGCTATTTCGAGTTTTCACCCTCTAGCGCCATGTTTTGTTTAAGTCTAAAAATATGCAAATTACCTTCGTATTATCAAACCGGGAGTCTCACGACTGCGGAGTCAGTTCCTATGAGTTACATTGGACCTGTGGGAGGTGTTGGTGCCACCCACGGGGCCGTTCGGGGGCTGTTTTGAGTTCTCACCCTGTAACGCCATGTTTTTAAGCCTAAGTATAGAAATATGAAAATTATATTAGTATTCTCTAATCGGGAGACCCGCGGCTGCGGGGTCAACTCCTACTAGTTACATTGGTCCCGTGGGAGGTGTTGGTGCCACCCACGGGGACGTTCGGGCTCTGTTTCGAGTTCTCACCCTCTAACCCCATGTTTTTAAGCCTAAGTCTAGAAATACGCAAATTACCTTCGTATTCTCAAACCGAGAGTCCCGCGGCAGCGGGTTCAGTTCCTACGAGTTACATTGGTCCCGTGGGAGGTTCTGGTGCCACCCACGGGGACGTTCGGTCGCTGTTTCAAGTTTTCACCCTCCAACGCCATATTTTGCTTAAGCAAGAAATATTCAAATTATTGTTGTATTCTCAAACCCGGAGTCCCACGGCTGCGGGGTCAGTTCCTATGAGTTACATTTGTCCCGTGGGAGGTGTTGGTGCCACCCACGGGGTCGTTTGGGGGTTGTTTCGAATTCTCACCCTCTAACGCCATGTCTTTAAGCCTAAGTCGAACAATATGCAAATTACCTTCGTATTATAAAACCGGGAGTCCCGCGGCAGTGGTGTCAGTTCCTACGAGTTACATTGGTCCCGTGGGAGGTGTTGGTGCCACCCACGGGGACGTTAGAGGGTTGTTTCGAGTTATCACCTTCTAACGCCATGTTTTTAAACCTAAGTCTAGAAATATACAAATTACCTACGTATTCTCAAACCGGGAGTCCCGCGGCTGCGGTGCCACCCACGGGGACTTTCGGGGGCTATTTAGAGTTCTCATACTCTAATGCCATGTTTTTTATCCAAATTCTAAAAATATGCAAATTACCTTCGTATTCTCAAACCGGGAGTCCCGCAGCTACGGGGTTAGTTCCTACGAGTTACATTGGTCCCGTGGGAGGTGTTAGTGCCACCCACGGGGACGTTCGGCGGCTGTTTCGAGTTCTCACCCTCTAACGCCATGTTTTTAACCCTAAGTCTAGAAATATGAAAATTATCGTCGTATTCTCAAACCGAGAGTCCCGCGGCTATGGGGTCAGTTCCTACGGGTTGCATTGGTCCCGCGGGAGGTGTTGGTGCCACCCACGGGGACGTTCGGGGGCTGTTTCGAGCTCTCTACCTCTAACGCCATTATATTAACCCTAAGTCTAGAAATATGCAAATTACCTACGTATCCTCAAACCGGGAGTCCCGCGACTGCGGGGTCAGTTCCTACGACTTACATTGGTCCCGTGGGAGGTGTTGGTGACACCCACGGGGACGTTCGGTGGTTGTTTCGAGTTTTCACCCTACAATGCCATATTTTGCTTAAGTCTAAAAATAAGAAAATTAATGTTGTATTCTCAAATCGATAGTCCCACTGCTGCGGGGTCAGTTTTTACGAGTTACATTGGTCCCGTGGGAGGTGTTGATGCCACCCACGCGGTCGTTCGGTGCCTATTTCGAGTTTTCGCCCTCCAACGCCATGGTTTGCTTAAGTCTAGAAATATGCAAATTACCATCGTATTCTCAAGCCGGGAGTCCCCCAGCTGCGGGGTCCGTTCCTACGAGTTATATTGGCATCGTGGGTGGTATTGGTGCCACCCACGGGGTCGTTCGGGGGATGTTTCGAATTCTCACCCTCTAACGCCATGTTTTTAAGCCTAAGTCTAGAAATACGCAAATTACCTTCGTATTCTCAAACCGGGAGTCCCGCGGCAGCGGGTTCAGTTCCTACGAGTTACATTGGTCCCGTGGGAGGTTCTGGTGCCACCCACGGGGACGTTCGGTCGCTGTTTCGAGTTTTCACCCTCCAACGCCATATTTTGCTTAAGCAAGAAATATTCAAATTATTGTTGTATTCTCAAACACGGAGTCCCACGGCTGCGGGGTCAGTTCCTATGAGTTACATTTGTCCCGTGGGAGGTGTTGGTGCCACCCACGGGGTCGTTTGGGGGTTGTTTCGAATTCTCACCCTCTAACGCCATGTCTTTAAGCCTAAGTCGAACAATATGCAAATTACCTTCGTATTATAAAACCGGGAGTCCCGCGGCAGTGGTGTCAGTTCCTACGAGTTACATTGGTCCCGTGGGAGGTGTTGGTGCCACCCACGGGGACGTTAGAGGGTTGTTTCGAGTTATCACCTTCTAACGCCATGTTTTTAAACCTAAGTCTAGAAATATACAAATTACCTACGTATTCTCAAACCGGGAGTCCCGCGGCTGCGGTGCCACCCACGGGGACTTTCGGGGGCTATTTAGAGTTCTCATACTCTAATGCCATGTTTTTTAGCCAAAGTCTAAAAATATGCAAATTACCTTCGTATTCTCAAACCGGGAGTCCCGCAGCTACGGGGTTAGTTCCTACGAGTTACATTGGTCCCGTGGGAGGTGTTAGTGCCACCCACGGGGACGTTCGGGGGCTGTTTCGAGTTCTCACCCTCTAACGCCATGTTTTTAACCCTAAGTCTAGAAATATGAAAATTATCGTCGTCTTCTCAAACCACGAGTCCCGCGGCTATGGGGTCAGTTCCTACGGGTTGCATTGGTCCCGCGGGAGGTGTTGGTGCCACCCACGGGGACGTTCGGGGGCTGTTTCGAGCTCTCTCCCTCTAACGCCATTATATTAACCCTAAGTCTAGAAATATGCAAATTACCTACGTATCCTCAAACCGGGAGTCCCGCGGCTGCGGGGTCAGTTCCTACGACTTACATTGGTCCCGTGGGAGGTGTTGGTGACACCCACGGGGACGTTCGGTGGCTGTTTCGAGTTTTCACCCTACAATGCCATATTTTGCTTAAGTCTAAAAATAAGAAAATTACCGTTGTATTCTCAAATCGATAGTCCCACTGCTGCGGGGTCAGTTTTTACGAGTTACATTGGTCCCGTGGGAGGTGTTGATGCCACCCACGCGGTCGTTCGGTGCCTATTTCGAGTTTTCGCCCTCCAACGCCATGGTTTGCTTAAGTCTAGAAATATGCAAATTACCATCGTATTCTCAAGCCGGGAGTCCCCCAGCTGCGGGGTCCGTTCCTACGAGTTATATTGGCATCGTGGGTGGTATTGGTGCCACCCACGGGGTCGTTCGGGGGATGTTTCGAATTCTCACCCTCTAACGCCATGTTTTTAAGCCTAAGTCTATAAATACGCAAATTATCATCGTATTCTCAAATCAGGAGACCCTCAGCTGCGGGGTCAGTTCCTACGAGTTACATTGGTCCCGTGGAAGGTGTTGGTTCCACCCACGGGGCCGTTCGGGGGCTGTTTCGAGTTTTCACCCTCTAACGCCATGTTTTTAAGCCTGTCTAGAAATATGTCAATTATCGTCGTATTGTCAAACCGGGAGTCTCGCGGCTGCCGGTTCAGTTCCTACGAGTTACATTGGTCCCGTGGGAGGTGTTGGTACCACCCACGGGGACGTTCGGGGGCTTTTTCGAATTCTAACACTCTAACGCCATGTTTTTAAGCCTAAGTCAAAAAATATGCAAATTACCTTCGTATTCTCAAACTGGGAGTCCCGTGGCTGCGGGGTCAGTTCCTAGGAGTTACATTGGTCCCATGGGTGGTGTTGGTGCCATCCACGGGGACATTCGTGGGCTGTTTCGAGTTCTCATCCTCTAACGCCATCTTTTTAAGCCTAAGTCTAGAAATATACAAATTATCGTAGTACTCTCATACCGGGAGACCCGCTACTGCGGGGTCATTTCCTACGAGTTACATTGGTCCCGTGGGAGGTATTGGTGCCACCCACGGGGCCGTTCGGAGGCTATTTCAAGTTTCACCCTCTAACGCGATGTTTTGCTTCACTCTAAAAATATGAAAATTACCTTCGTATTCACAAACCGGGAGTCCCATGACTGCGGAGTCAGTTCCTCTGAGTTACATTGGTCCCGTGGGAGGTGTTGGTGCCACCCACGGGGCCGTTCGGGGGCTGTTTCGAGTTCTCACCCTATAACGCCATGTTTTTAAGCCAAAGTCGAAAAATATGCGAATTACCTTCGTATTATCAAACCGGGAGTCTCGCGACAGCGGGGTCAGTTCCTACGAGTTACATTGGTCCCGTGGGAGGTGTTGGTGCCACCCAGGGGGACGTTTGAGGGCGGTTTCGAGTTCTCACACTCTAACTCCATGTTCTTAAGCCTAAGTCTTGAAATATGCAAATTACCTACGTATTCTCAAACCGGGAGTCCCGGGGCTGCGGGGTCAGTTCTTATGAGTTACATTGGTCCCGTGGGAGGTGTTGGTGCCACCCACGGGGACGTTCGGGAGCTGTTTCGAGTTCTCACCCTCTAACGCCATGTTTTTAAGCCTAAGTCCACAAATATACAAATTATCGTCGTATTCTCAAATCGGGAGTCCCGCGATTGCGGGGTCAGTTCCTACGAGTTACATTGGTCCTGTGGGAAGTGTTGGTGCCACCCACGGGGACGTTCGTAATCTATTTCTATTTTTCACCCTCCAACGCCATGTTTTGCTTAAGTCTAGAAATATGGAAATTACCATCGTACTCACAAGCCGGGAGTTTCGTTGCTGTGGGGTCAGTTCCTACGAGTTACATTTGTCCCGTGGGAGGTGTTGGTGCCACCCATGGGGATGTTCAGGGGATGTTTCGAGTTCTCACCCTCTAACGCCATGTTTTCAAGCCTAAGTCTAGAAATATGCAAATTACCTATGTATTCTCAAACTGGGAGTCCCGCCGCTGCGGGTTCAGTTCCTACAACTTACATTGGTCCCGTGGGAGGTGTTGGTGACACCCACGGGGACGTTTGGTGGCTGTTTTGAGTTTGCACCCTCCAACGCCATCTTTCGCTTAAGTCTAGAAATGTGTAAATTACCGTCGAATTCTCAAACCGATAGTCCCGCGGCAGCGAGGTCAGTTCCTATGAGTTACATTGGTCCCGTGGGAGGTATTGGTTCCACCCCCGGGGCCGTTCGGGGCCTGTTTCAAAATCTCACCCTCTAACGCCATGTTTTTAAGCCTAAGTCTAGAAATATGCAAATTACCTTCGTATTCTCAAACCGGGAGTCCCCCATCTTCGGGGTCAGTTCCTACGAGTTACATTGGCAGCGTGGGTGGTGTTGGTGCCACCCACGGGGCCGTTCGGGGGCTGTTTCGAATTCTCACCCTCTAACGCCATGTTTTTTAGCCTAAGTCTATAAATACGAAAATTATCGTCGTATTCTCAAACCGGGAGACCCGCAGCTGCGGGGTCAGTTCCTACGAGTTACATTGTTCCCATGGGAGGTGTTGGTGCCACCCACGGGGCCGTTCGGAGGCTGTTTCGAGTTTTCACCCTCTAACGCCATTTTTTAAGCCTAAGTTTAAAAATATGCAAATTACCTTCGTATTCTCAAACCGGGAGACCCGCTGCTGCGGGGACAGTTCCTACGAGTTACAATGGTCCCGTGGGAGATGTTGCTGCCACCCACGGGGCCACTCGGGGTTTGTTTCGAGTTTTCACCCTATAACGCCATGTTTTGCATAAGTCTAAAAATATGAAAATTACCTTCGTATTCTCAAACCGGGAGTCCCTCGATGGAGGAGTCAGTTCCTACGAGTTACATTGGTCCCGTGGGAGGTGTGGGTGCCACCCACGGGGCCGTTCGGGGGCTGTTTCGAGTTCTCACCCTCTAACGCCATGTTTTTAAGCCTAAGTATAGAAATATGCAAATTACATTCATATGCTCAAACTGGGAGTCCCGCGGCTACAGGGTCAACTCCTACAAGTTACATTGGTCCCCTGGGAGGTGTTGGTGCCACCCACGGGGACGTTCGGGGGCAGTTTCGAATTCTCACCCTCTAACGCCGCGTTTTTAAGGCTAAGTATAAAAATAGCCAAATTACCTTTGAATTCTCAAACCGGGAGTCCTACGGCTGCGGGGTCAGTTCCTACGAGTTACATTGGTCCGGTGGGAGGTGTTGGTGCCAACCACGGGGACGTTCGGGGACTGTTTCGAGTTCTCACCCTCTAACGCCATGTTTTTAAGCCAAAGTCAAGAAATATTCAAATTACCTTCGTATTCTCTAATCGGGAGTCCCGCGGCTGCGGGGTCAGTTCCTACGAGTTACATTGGTCCCGTAGGAGGTGTTGGTGCCACCCACGGGGACGTTCGGTGGAAGTTTCGAGTTTTCACCCTCCAACGCCATGTTTTGCTTAAGTCTAGAAATATGCAAATTATCGTCGTATTCTCAAATCGGGAGTCCCGCGGCTGTGGGGACAGTTGCTACGAGTTACAGTGGTCCCGTGGGAGGTGCTGTGCCACCCACTGGGCCGTTCGGGGGCTGTTTTGAATTATCATCCTCTAACGCCATGTTTTTATGCCTAAGTTTAAAAATATGCAAAATAACTTTGCATTTTCAAACCGGGAGTCTCGCGGCTGCGGGGTCAGTTCCTACGAGTTACATTGGTCCTGTGGGAGGTGTTGGTGCCACCCACGGGGCTGTTTCGAGTTATCACCCTCTAACGCCATGTTTTTAAGCCAAAGTCTAGAAATATGCAAATTACCTATGTATTCTCAAACCGGGAGTCCCCCGAATGCGGAGTCAGTTCCAACGAGTTACATTGGTCCCGTGGGAGCTGTTGGTGCCACCCACGGGGACGTTCGGTGGCTGTTTCAAGTTTTCAACCTCCAACGCCATGTTTTGCTTAAATCTTGAAATATGAGAATTATCGTCGTATTCTCAAACTGGGAGTCCCGCGGTTGCGAGGTCAGTTCCTACGAGTTACATTGGTCCCGTGGGAGGTGTTGGTGCCACCCACAGGGACGTTCGGTGGCTGTTTCGAGTTTTCACCCTCCAACGTCATGTTTTGCTCTAGTCTAGAAATATGCAAATTACCATCGTATTCTCAAACCGGGAGTCCCGCGGCTGATGGGTCAGTTCCTACGAGTTACATTGGTCCCGTGGGAGGAGTTGGTACCACCCACGGGTAGGTTCGGGGGTTGTTTCGAGTTCTCACCCTCTAACGTCATGTTTTTAAGCCAAAGTCTAAAAATATGCAAATTACCTTTGTATTCTCAAACCCGGAGTCCCGCAGCTACGGAGTCAGTTCCTACGAGTTACATTGGTCCTGTGGGAGGTGTTGGTGCCACCCACGGAGCTGTTCGGGGTTTTTCGAGTTTTCACCCTCTAACGCCATGTTTTGCCTAAGTCTAGAAATATGAAAATTACCTACTTATTCTCAAACCGGGAGTCCCGCGGCTGCGGGGTCAGTTCCTACGACTTACATTGATCCCGTGGGAGGTGATGGTGACCCCCACGGGGACGTTCGTTGGTTGTTTCGAGTTTTCACCCTCCAACGCCATGTTTCGCTTAACTCTGGATATATGTAAATTACCATCGTATTTTTAAACTGATAGTCCCGCGGCTGCGGGTTCAGTTCCTACGAGTTACATTGATCCCGTGGGAGGTGTTGGTGCCACCCACGGGGACGTTCGGGGCCTGTTTCGAATTCTCACCCTCTAACGGCATGTTTTTAAGCCTAAGTCAAGAAATATGCAAATTACGTTCGTATTCTCAAACCGGGAGTCCCCCAATTGCGGGGTCAGTTCCTACGAGTTACATTGGCACCGTGGGTGGTGGTGGTGCCACCCACGGGGCCGTTCGGGGGCTGTTTTGAATTCTCACCCTCTAACGCCATATTTTTAAGCCTAAGTCTATAAATATGAAAATTATCATCGTATTCTCAAACCGGGAGACCCGCAGCTGCGGGGTCAGTTCCTACGAGTTACATTGGTCCCCTGGGAGGTGTTGGTGCCACCCACGGGGACGTTCTGGGGCTGTTTCGAGACCTCACCCTCAAACGCCATGTATTTAAGCCTAAGTCTAAAAATATGGAAATTACCTATGTATTCTAAAACCGGGAGTCCCGCGGATGCGGGGTCAGTTCCTACAAGTTACATTGGTCCCGTGGGAGGTGTTCGTGCCACCCACGGGGACGTTCGGTGGCTGTTTCTAGTTTTCAACCTCCAACGCCATGTTTTGCCTAAATCTATAAATATTAAAATTATCGTCGTATTCTCAAACCGGGAGTCTCGCGGCTGATGGGTCAGTTCCTACGAGTTACATTGGTCCCGTGGGAGGTGTTGGTGCCACCCACGGGTTCGTTCGGGGGTTGTTTCGAGTTCTCACCCTCTTACGTCATGTTTTTAAGCCAAAGTCTAAAAATATGCAAATTACCTTCGTATTCTCAAACCGGGAGTCTCGCAGCTACGGAGTCAGTTCCTACGAGTTACATTGGTCCTGTGGGAGGTGTTGGTGCCACCCACGGGGCCGTTCGGGGCTTTTTCGAGTTTTCACACTCTAACTCCATGTTTTGCCTAAGTCTAGAAATATGCAAATTACCTACTTATTCTCAAACCGGGAGTTCTGCGGCTGCGGGGTCAGTTCCTACGACTTACATTGGTCCCGTGGGAGGTGTTGGTGACCCCCACGGGGACGTTCGTTGGCTGTTTCGAGTTTTCACCCTCCAACGCCATGTTTCGCTTAACTCTGGAAATATGTAAATTACCATCGTATTTTTAAACTGATAGTCCCGCGGCTGCGGGGTCAGTTCCTACGAGTTACATTGGTCCCGTGGGAGGTGTTGGTGCCACCCACGGGGACGTTCGGGGCTTGTTTCGAATTCTCACCCTCTAACGCCATGTTTTTAGGCCTAAGTCTAGAAATATGCGATTTACCATCGTATTCTCAAACCGGGAGTCCCCCAATTGCGGGGTCAGTTCCTACGAGTTATATTGGCACCGTGGGTGGTGGTGGTGCCACCCACGGGGCCGTTCGGGGGCTGTTTTGAATTTTCACCCTCTAACGCCATATTTTTAAGCCTAAGTCTATAAATATGAAAATTATCGTCGTATTCTCAAACCGGGAGACCCGCAGCTGCGGGGTCAGTTCCTACGAGTTACATTGGTCGCGTGGGAGGTGTTGGTGCCACCCACGGGGACGTTCTGGGGCTGTTTCGAGACCTCACCCTCAAACGCCATGTTTTTAAGCCTAAGTCTAAAAATATGGAAATTACCTATGTATTCTAAAGCCGGGAGTTCCGCGGATGCGGGGTCAGTTCCTACAAGTTACATTGGTCCCGTGGGAGGTGTTCGTGCCACCCACGGGGACGTTCGGTGGCTGTTTCTGGTTTTCAACCTCCAACGCCATGTTTTACCTAAATCTAGAATTATGAAAATTATCGTCGTATTCTCAAACCGGGAGTCCCGCGGCTGATGGGTCAGTTCCTACGAGTTACATTGGTCCCGTGGGAGGAGTTGGTGCCACCCACGGGGACGTTCGGGGGTTGTTTCGAGTTCTCACCCTCTAACGTCATGTTTTTAAGACAAAGTCTAAAAATATTCAAATTACCTTCGTATTCTCAAACCGGAAGTCCCGCAGCTACGGAGTCAGTTCCTACGAGTTACATTGGTCCGGTGGGAGGTGTTGGTGCCACCCACGGGGCCGTTCGGGGCTTTTTCGAGTTTTCACCATCTAACGCCATGTTTTTAAGCCTAAGTCTAGGAATATGCAAATAATCTACGTATTGTAAAACCGGGAGTCCCGCGGCTACGGGGTCAGTTCCTACGACTTACATTGGTCCCGTGGGAGGTGTTGGTGACCCCCACGGGGACGTTCGTTGGCTGTTTCGAGTTTTCACCCTCCAACGCCATGTTTTTAAGCCTAAGTCGAAAAATATGGAAATTACCTATGTATTCTAAAACCGGGAGTCCCGCGGATGCGGGGTCAGTTCCTACAAGTTACATTGGTCCCGTGGGAGGTGTTCGTGCCACCCACGGGGACGTTCGGTGGCTGTTTCTCGTTTTCAACCTCCAACACCATGTTTTGCCTAAATCTAGAAATATGAAAATTATCGTCGTATTCTCAAACCGGGAGTCCCGCGGCTGATGGGTCAGTTCCTACGAGTTACATTGGTCCCGTGGGAGGAGTTGGTGCCTCCCACAGTTACGTTCGGGGGTTGTTTCGAGTTCTCACCCTCTAACGTCATGTTTTTAAGCCGAAGTCTAAAAATATGCAAATTACCTTTGTATTCTCAAACCGGAAGTCCCGCAGCTACGGAGTCGGTTCCTACGAGTTACATTGGTCCTGTGGGAGGTGTTGGTGCCACCCATTGGGCCGTTCGGGGCTTTTTCGAGTTTTCACCATCTAACGCCATGTTTTTAAGCCTAAGTCTAGGAATATGCAAATGATCTACGTATTGTCAAACCGGGAGTCCCGCGGCTGCGGGGTTAGTTCCTAGGACTTACATTGGTCCCGTGGGAGGTGTTGGTGACCCCCACGGGGACGTTCGTTGGCTGTTTCGAGTTTTCACCCTCCAACGCCATGTTTCGCTTAACTCTGGATATATGTAAATTACCATCGTATTTTTAAACTGATAGTCCCACGGCTGCGGGGTCAGTTCCTACGAGTTACATTGGTCCCGTGGGAGGTGTTGGTGCCACCCACGGGGACGTTCGTGGCCTGTTTCGAATTCTCACCCTCTAACGCCATGTTTTTAAGCCTAAGTCTAGAAATATGCAAATTACCTTCGTATTCTCAAACCGGGAGTCCCCCAGCTGCGGGGTCAGTTCCTATGAGTGACATTGGCACCGTGGGTGGTGGTGGTGCCACCCACAGGGCCGTTCGGGGGCTATTTTGAATTCTCAGGGTCTAACGCCATATTTTTAAGCCTAAGTCTATAAATATGAAAATTATCGTCGTATTCTCAAACCCGGAGACCCACTGCTGCGGGGTCAGTTCCTACGAGTTACATTGGTCCCGTGGGAGGTGTTGGGGCCACCCACGGGGCCGTTCGGAGACTGTTTCAAGTTTTCACCCTCTAACGCCTTGTTTTTAGGCCTAAGTCTAAAACTATGCAAATTACCTTCGTATTCTCAAACCGGGAGACCCGCTGATGCGGGGTCAGTTCCTACGAGTTACATTGGTCCCGTGGGAGGTGTTGGTGCAACCCACGGGGCCGTTCGGGGGCTGTTTCGAGTTTTCACCCTCTAACGCCATGTTTGACATAAGTCTAAAAATATGCAAATTACCTTAGTATTCTCAAACCGGGAGTCCCGCGACTGCGGAGTCAGTTCCTACGAGTTACATTGGTCCCGTGGGAGGTGTGGGTGCCACCCACGGGGTCGTTCGGGGACTGTTTCAAGTTCTCACACTCTAACGACATGTTTTTAAGTCTAAGTATAGTAATATGAAAATTGCATTCATATTCTCAAACTGGGAGTTTACATTGGTCCCGTGGGAGGTGTTGCTGCCACCCACGGGGACGTTTGGGGGCTGTTTTGAATTCTCACCCTCTAACGCCATGTTTTTAAGCCTAAGTATAAAAATATGCAAATTACATTCGTATTCTCAAATCGGGAGTCCTACGGCTGCGGGGTCAGTTCCTACGAGTTACATTGGTCCCGTGGGTGGTGTTGGTGCCACCTCGGAGGCTGTTTCGAGTTCTCACCCTCTAACGCCATGTTTTCAAGCTTGTCTAGAAATATGCAAATTATCGTCGTATTCTCAAACCGGGAGTCCCGCGGCTACGGGGTCATTTCCTACGACTTACATTGATCCCGTGGGAGGTGTGGGTACCACCCACGGGGACGTTCGGGGGTTGTTTTGAGATCTCACCCTCTAACGCCATGTTTTTAACCCTAAGCATAGAAATATGTAAATTATCGTCGTATTCTCAAACCGGGAGTCCCGCGGCTGCGGGGTCCATTCCTATAAGTTACATTGGTCCCGTGCGAGGTGTTGGTGCCACCCACAGGGACGTTCGGTGGCATTTTCGAGTTTTCACCCTCCAACGCCTAGTTTTGCTTAAGTCTATAAATATGCAAATTACATTCGTATTTTCAAACCGGAAGTCCTGCGGCTGCGGGGTCAGTTCCTACTAGTTACATTGGTCCCGTGGTAGGTGTTGGTGCCACCCACGGGAACGTTCTAGGGCGGTTTCGAGACCTCACCCTCAAACGCCATGTTTTTAAGCCTAAGTCTAAAAATATGGAAATTACCTATGTATTCTTAAACCGGGAGGTCCGCGGATGCGGGGTCAGTTCCTACAAGTTACATTGGTCTCGTGGGAGGTGTTCGTGCCACCCACGGGGACGTTCGGTGGCTGCTTCTAGTTTTCAACCTCCAACGTCATGTTTTACCTAAATCTAGAAATATGAAAATTATCGCCGTATTCTCAAACCGGGAGTCCCGCGGCTGATGGCTCAGTTCCTACGAGTTACATTGGTCCCGTGGGAGGAGTTGGTGCCACCCACGGGGGCGTTCGGGGGTTGTTTCGAGTTCTCACCCTCTAACGTCATGTTTTTAAACCAAAGTCTAATAATATGCAAATTACCTTCGTATTCTCAAACCGGGAGTCCCGCAGCTACGAAGTCAGTTCCTACGAGTTACATTGGTCCCGTGGGAGGTGTTGGTGCCACTCACGGGGCCGTTTGGAGCTTTTTTGAGTTTCACCCTCGAACGCCATATTTTTCCTAAGTCTAGAAATATGCAAATTGCCTACGTATTCTCAAACCGGGAGTCCTGCGGATGCGGGGTCAGTTCCTATGACTTACATTGGTCCCGTGGGAGGTGTTGGTGACACCCACGGGGACATTCGGTAGCTGTTTTGAGTTTTCACCCTCCAACACCTTGTTTCGCTTAAGTCTTGAAATATGAAAACTACCGTCGTATTTTCAAACCGATAGTCCCGCGGCTGCGGGGATAGTTCCTACGTGTTACATTGGTCCTGTGGGAGGTGTTGGTGCCACCCACGGGGACGTTCGGGGCCTGTTTCGAATTCTCACCCTCTAACGCCATGTTTTTAAGCCTAAGTCTAGAAATATGCAAATTACCTTCGTATTCTCAAACCGGGAGTCCCCCAGCTGCGGGGTCAGTTCCTATGAGTTACATTGGCACCGTGGGTGGTGGTGGTGCCACCCACGGGGCCGTTTGGGGGCTGTTTTGAACTCTCACCCTCTAACGCCATGTTTTTAAGCCTAAGTTTATAAATATTAAAATTATCGTCGTATTCTCAAACCGGGAGACCCGCAACTGCGGGGTCAGTTCCTACGAGTTACATTGGTCTCGTGGGAGGTGTTGGTGCCACCCAAGGGGCCGTTCGGAGACTGTTTCGAGTTTTCACCCTCTAACGCCATGTTTTTAAGCCTAAGTCTAAAACTATGGAAATTACCTTCGTATTCTCAAACCGGGAGACCCGCTGCTGCGGGGTCAGTTCCTACGAGTTACATTGATCCCGTGGGAGGTGTTGGTGCCACCCACGGGGCCGTTCGGGGGCTGTTTCGAGTTTTCACCCTCTAACACCATGTTTTGCATAAGTCTAAAAATATGCAAATTACCTTCGTATTCTCAAACCGTGAGTCCCGCGACTGCGGAGTCAGTTCCTACGAGTTACATTGGTCACTTGGGAGGTGTGGGTGCCACCCACGGGGCCGTTCGGGGACTATTTCGAGTTCTCACCCTCTAACGCCATGTTTTTAAGCCTAAGTATAGTTATATGCAAATTGCATTCCTATTCTCAAACTGGGAGTTTACATTGGTCCCGGGGGAGGTGTTGGTGCCTCCCACGGGGACGTTCGGGGGCTGTTTCGAATTCTCACCCTCTAACGCCATGTTTTTAAGCCTAAGTATATAAATATGAAAATTACATTCGTATTCTCAAACCGGGTGTCCTGCGGCTGCGGGGTCAGTTCCTACGAGTTACATTGGTCCTGTGGGTGGTGTTGGTGCCACCTACGGGGTCGTTCGGGGGCTGTTTCGAGTTCTCACACTCTAACGCCATGTTTTTAAGCCTATGTCTAGGAATATGCAAATGATCTACGTATTGTCAAACTGGGAGTACCGCGGCTGCGGGGTCAGTTCCTACGAGTTACATTGGTCCCGTGGGAGGTGTTGGTGCCACCCACGGGGACGTTCGGTGGCTGTTTCAAGTTTTCACCATCCAACGCCATGTTTTGCTTAATTCGATAAATATCAAAATTATCGCCGTATTCTCAAAACGGGAGTCCCGCGGCTGATGGGTCAGTTCCTACGAGTTAGATTGGTCCCGTGGGAGGTGTTGGTGCCACTCACGGGGCCGTTCGGGGCTTTTTTGAGTTTTCACCCTCTAACGCCATGTTTTGCCTAAGTCTAGAAATATGCAAATTACCTACGTATTCTCAAACCGGGAGTCCCGCGGCTGCGGGGTCAGTTCCTACGACTTACATTGGTCCCGTGGGAGGTGATGGTGCCACCCAAGGGTTACCTTGGGGGGTTGTTTCGAGTTCTCACCCTCTAACATCATGTTTTTAGGCCAAAGTCTAAAAATATGAAAATTACCTTCGTATTCTCAAACCGGGAGTCCCGCAGCTACGGGGTCAGTTCCAAAGAGTTAGATTGGTCCTCTGGAGGTGTTGGTGCCACCCACAGGGACGTTCGGGGGTTGTTTCGAGTTCTCACCCTCTAACGCCATGGTTTTAACCCTAAGCCTAGAAATATGTAAATTATTGTCGTATTCCAAAACCGGGAATCCCGCGGCTGCGGGGTCAATTCCAACGAGTTACATTGGCCCCGTGCGAGGTGTTGGTGCCACCCATGAGGATGTTCGGTGGCAGTTTCGAGTTTTCACCATCCAACGCCAAGTTTTGCGTAAGTATAGAAATATGCAAATTACCGTCGTATTCTCAAACCGGGAGTCCCGCGGCCGCGAGGTCAGTTCCTACGAGTTACAGTGGTCACGTGGGAGGTGCTAGTGCCACCCACGGGGCCATTCGGGGGCTGTTTAGAATTCTCACCCTCTAACGCCATGTTTTTATGCCTAACTGGAAAAATATGCAAATTACCTACGTATTTTCAAACCGGAAGTCCCGCGGCTGCGGGGTCAGTTCCTACTAGTTACATTGGTCCCTAAGGAGGTGTTGGTGCCACCCACGGGGACGTTCTGGAGCTGTTTCGAGACCTCAGCCTCAAATGCCATGTTTTTAAGCCTAAGTCTAAAAATATGGAAATTACCTATGTATTCTAAAATTGGGAGTTCCGCGGCTGATGGCTCAGTTCCTACGAGTTACATTGATCTCGTGGGAGGTGTTGGTGCCACCCACGGGGCCGTTCGGAGGCTGTTTCGAGTTTTCACCCTCTAACACCATGTTTTGCATAAGTCTAAAAATATGCAAATTACCTTCGTATTCTCAAACCAGGAGTGCCGCGACTGCGGAGTCAGTTCCTACGAGTTACATTGGTCACTTGGGAGGTGTGGGTGCCACCCTTGGGCCGTTCGGGGACTGTTTCGAGTTCTCACCCTCTAACGCCATGTTTTTAAGCCTAAGTATAGTTATATGCAAATTGCATTCGTATTCTCAAACTGGGAGTTTACATTGGTCCCGTGGGAGGTGTTGGTGCCTCCCATGGGGACATTCGGGGGCTGTTTCGAATTCTCACCCACTAACGCCATGTTTTTAAGCCTAAGTATATAAATATGAAAATTACATTCGTATTCTCAAACCGAGCATCCTGCGGCTGCGGGGTCAGTTCCTACGAGTTACATTGGTCCCGTGGGTGGTGTTGGTGCCACCTATGGGGACGTTCGGGGGCTGTTTCGAGTTCTCACCCTCTAACGCCATGTTTTTAAGCCTATGTCTAGGAATATGCAAATGATCTATGTATTGTCAAACTGGGAGTACCGCGGCTGTGGGGTCAGTTCCTACGAGTTACATTGGTCCCGTGGGAGGTGTTGGTGCCACCCACGGGGACGTTCGGTGGCTGTTTCAAGTTTTCACCTTCCAACGCCATGTTTTGCTTAATTCTATAAATATCAAAATTATCGTCGTATTCTCAAAACGGGAGTCCCGCGGCTGATGGGTCAGTTCCTACGAGTTAGATTGGTCCCGTGGGAGGTGTTGGTGCCACTCACGGGGCCGTTCGGGGCTTTTTTAAGTTTTCACCCTCTAACGCCATGTTTTGCCTAAGTCTAGAAATATGCAAATTACCTACGTATTCTCAAACCGGGAGTCCCGCGGCTGCGGGGTCAGTTCCTACGACTTACATTGGTCCCGTGGGAGGTGATGGTGCCACCCACGGGGACGTTCGGGGGGTGTTTCGAGTTCTTACCCTCTAACATCATGTTTTTAGGCCAAAGTCTAAAAATATGCAAATTACCTTCGTATTCTCAAACCGGGAGCCCTGCGGCTGCGGGGTCAGTTCCTACGAGTTACATTGGTCCCATGGGAGGTGTTGGTGCCACCTACGGGGACGTTCGGGGGCTCTTTCGAGTTCTCACCCTCTAACGCCATGTTTTTAAGCCTATGTCTAGGAATATGCAAATGATCTACGTATTTTCAATCTGGGAGTACCGCGGCTGCGGGGTCAGTTCCTACGAGTTACATTGGTCCCGTGGGAGGTGTTGGTGCCACCCACGTGGACGTTCGGTGGCTGTTTCAAGTTTTCACCCTCCAACGCCATGTTTTGCTTAATTCTATAAATATCAAAATTATTGTCGTATTCTCAAAACGGGAGTCCCGCGGCTGATGGGTCAGTTCTTTTGAGTTAGATTGGTCCCGTGGGAGGTGTTGGTGCCACTCACGGGGCCGTTCGGGGCTTTTTTGAGTTTTCACCCTCTAACGCCATGTTTTGCCTAAGTCTAGAAATATGCAAATTACCTATGTATTCTCAAACCGGGAGTACCGCAGCTGCGGGGTTAGTTCCTACGACTTACATTGGTCCCGTGGGAGGTGATGGTGCCACCCACGGGGACGTTCGGGGGTTGTTTCGAGTTCTCACCCTCTAACATCATATTTTTAGGCCAAAGTCTAAAAATATGCAAATTACCTTCGTATTCTCAAATCGGGAGTCCCGCAGCTACGGGTTCAGTTCCAAAGAGTTAGATTGGTCCCCTGGAGGTGTTGGTGCCACCCAAAGGGACGTTCGGGGGTTGTTTTGAGTTCTCACCCTCTAACGCCATGTTTTTAACCCTAAGCCAAGAAATATGTAAATTATCGTCGTATTCTCAAATCGGGAGTCCCGCGGCTGCGGGGTCAATTCCTACGAGGTACATTGGCCCCGTGCGAGGTGTTGGTGCCACCCATGAGGATGTTCGGTGGAAGTTTCGAGTTTTCACCATCCAACGCCAAGTTTTGCTTAAGTATAGAAATATGCAAATTACCGTCGTATTCTCAAACCGGGAGTCCCGCGGCCGCGAGGTCAGCTCCTACGAGTTACAGTGGTCACGTGGGAGGTGCTGGTGCCACCCACGGGGCTATTCGGGGGCTGTTTAGAATTCTCACCCTCTAACGCCATGTTTTTATGCCTAACTGGAAAAATATGCAAATTACCTACGTATTTTCAAACCGGAAGTCCCGCGGCTGCGGGGTCAGTTCCTATTAGTTACATTGGTCCCATGGGAGGTGTTGGTGCCACCCACGGGGACGTTCTGGAGCTGTTTCGAGACCTCACCCTCAAATGCCATGTTTTTAATCCTAAGTCTAAAAATATGGAAATTACCTATGTATTCTAAAACTGGGAGTTCCGCGGATGCGGGGTCAGTTCCTACAAGTTACATTGGTCCCGTGGGAGGTGTTCGTGCCACCCACGGGGACGTTCAGTGGCTGTTTCGGGTTTTCAGCCTCCAACGCCATGTTTTGCCCAAATCTAGAAATATGAAAATTATCACCGTATTCTCAAACCGAGAGTCCCGCGGATGATGGCTCAGTTCCTCCGAGTTACATTTGTCCCGTGGGAGGAGTTGGTGCCACCCACGGGGATGTTCGGGGGTTGTTTCGAGTTCTCACCCTCTAACGTCATGTTTTTAAGACAAAGTATAAAAATATGCAAATTACCTTCGTATTCTCAAACCGGGAGTCCCGCAGCTATGGAGTCAGTTCCTACGAGTTACATTGGTCCAATGGGAGGTGTTGGTGCCACCCACGGGGCCGTTCGGGGCTTTTTCGAGCATTCACCCTCTAACGCCATGTTTTGCTTAAGTCTAGAAATATGAAAATTACCTACGTATTCACAAACCGGGAGTCCCGCGGCTGCGGGGTCAGTTTCGACGACTTACATTGGTCCCGTGGGACGTGTTGGTGACACCCACGGGGACGTTCGGTGGCTGTTTCGAGTTTTCACCCACCAACGCCATGTTTCGCTTAAGTCTAGAAATATGTAAATTACCGTCGTATTTTCAAACCGATAGTCCCGTGGCTACTGGGACAGTTCCTACGAGTTACATTGGTCCCGTGGGAGGTGTTGGTGCCACCCACGGGGATGTTCGGGGCCTGTTTCGAATTCTCACCCTCTAACGCCATGTTTTTAAGCCTAAGTCTATAAATATGAAAATTACCTTCGTATTCTCAAACCAGGAGTCCCCCAGCTGCGGGGTCAGTTCCTACGAGTTACATTGGCACCGTGGGTGGTGATGGTGCCACCCACGGGGCCGTTCGGGGGCTGTTTTGAATTCTCACCCTCTAACGCCATGTTTTTAAACCTAGTCTATAAATATGAAAATTATCGTCGTATTCTCAAACCGGGAGACCCGCAGCTGCGGGGTCAGTTCCTACGAGTTACATTGGTTCCGTGGGAGGTGTTGGTGCCACCCACGGGGCCGTTCAGAGACTGTTTCGAGTTTCCACCCTCTAACGCCATGTTTTTTAAGCCTAAGTCTAAAACTATGCAAATTACCTTCGTATTCTCAAACTGGGAGACCCGCTGCTGCGGGGTCAGTTCCTACGAGTTACATTGGTCCCGTGGGAGGTGTTGGTGCCACCCACGGGGCCGTTCGGGGGCTGTTTCGAGTTTTCACCCTCTAACGCCACGTTTTTCATAAGTCTAAAAATATGCAAATTACCTTCGTATTCTCAAACCGGGAGTCCCGCGATTGCGGAGTCAATTCCTACGCGTTACATTGGTCATGCGGGAGGTGTGGGTGCCACCCACGGGGCCGTTCGGGAACTGTTTCGAGTTCTCACCCTCTAACACCATGTTTTTAAGCCTAAGTATAGTAATATGCAAATTTCATTCGTATTCTCAAACTGGGAGTTTACATTGGGCCCGTGGGAGGTGTTGGTGCCACCCACGGGGACGTTCGGGGGCAGTTTCGAATTCTCACCCTCCAACGCCATGCTTTTAAGCCTAAGTATAAAAATATGCAAATTACCTTTGTATTCTCACACCGGGAGTCCTACGTTTGGGGGTCAGTTCTTACGAGTTACATTGGTCCAGTGAGTGGTGTTGGTGCCACCTACGGGGACGTTCGTGGGCTTTTTCGAGTTCTAACCCTCTAACGCCGTGTTTTTAAGCCTAAGTCCAGAAATATACAAATTATCATCGTATTCTCATACCGGGAGACCCGCTGCTGCGGAGTCCGTTCCTACGAGTTACATTGGTCCCGTGGGAGCTGTTTGTACCACCCACGGGGACGTTCGGGGGCTGTTTCGAGTTCTCACCCTCTAACGCCAAGTTTTGCATAAGTCTAAAAATATGCAAATTACCTTCGTATTCTCAAACCGGGAGTCCTGCGACTGCGGAGTCAGTTCCTACGAGTTACATTGGTCCAGTGGGAGGTGTTGGGGCCACAAACGGGTCTGTTTGGGAGCTGTTTCGAGTTCTCACCCTCTAACGCCAAGTTTTTAAGCTTGAGTATAGAATACGCAAATTACATTCGTATTCTTAAACCGGGAGTCCCGCGGCTGCGGGGTCAACTCCTGCGAGTTACATTGGTCCCGTGGGAGGTGTTGGTGCCACCCATGGGGAAGTTCGGGGGCTGTTTCGAGTTCGTATTCTCAAACCGGGAGTCCCGCGCCTGCGGAGTCAGTTCCTACGAGTTACACTGGTCCCGTGGTAGGTGTTGGTGCCACCCACAGGGACGTTCGATGGTAGTTTCAACTTTCACCCTCCAACGCCATGTTTTGCTTAAGTCTAGAAATATGAAAATTATCGTCGTATTCTCAAACCGGGGAGTCCCGCGGCCGCGGGGTCAGTTCCTACGAGTTATAGTGGTCCCATGGGAGGTACTGGTGCCACCCACGGGGCTGTTTCGAAATGTCACCCTCTAACGCCATGTTTTTATGCCTAAGTGGAAAAATATGCAAATTACTTTAGTATTTTCAAACCGGGAGTCCCGCGGCTGCGGGGTCAGTTCCTACGAGTTACATTGGTCCCCTGGGAGGTGTTGGTGCCACCCACGGGGCCGTTCGGGGGCTATTTCGAGTTCTCACCCTCTAACGCCATGTTTTTAAGGTTAAGTCTAGAAATATGCAAACTACCTATGTATTCTAAAACCAGGAGTCCCGCGGATGCGGGGTCAGTTCCTACGAGTTACATTGGTCCCGTGGGAGGTGTTGGTGCCACCCACGGGGACGTTCGGTGGCTGTTTCAAGTTTTAAACCTCCAACGCCATGTTTTGCTTAAATCTAGAAATATGAAAATTATCAACGTATTCTCAAACCGGGAGTCCCACGGCTGATGGGTCAGTTCCTGGGAGTTACATTGGTCCCGTGGGAGGTGTTGGTGCCACCCACGGGGACGTTCGGGGGTTGTTTCGAGTTCTCACCCTCAAACGTCATGTTTTTAAGCAAAAGTCTAAAAATATGCAAATTACCTTCATATTCTCAAACTGGGAGTCCCCCAGCTACGGGGTCTGTTCCTACGAGTTACATTGGTCCCGTGGGAGGTGTTGGTACCACCCACGGGGCCGTTCGGGGGTTGTTTTGAATTCTCACCCTCTAACGCCATGTTTTTAAGCCTAAGTCTAAAAATATGCAAATTACCTTCGTATTCTCAAATCGGGAGTCCTCCAGCTGCGGGGTCAGTTCCTACGAGTTACATTGGCACCGTGGGTGGTGTTGGTGCCACCCACGGGGCCGTTCGGGGGCTATTTGGAATTCTCACCCTCTAATGCCATGTTTTTAAGCCTAAGTCTATAAATATGAAAATTATCGTCGTATTATCAAACCGAGAGACCCGTAGCTACGGGGTCAGTTCCTACGAGTTACATTGGTCCCGTGGGAGTTGTTGGTGCCACCCACGGGGCCGTTCGGAGGCTATTTCGAGTTTTCACCCTCTAACGCCATGTTTTTAAGACTAAGTCTAAAAATTTGAAAATTACATTTCTATTCTCAAACTGGGTGACCCGCTGTTGCGGGGTTAGTTCCTACGACTTACATTGGTCCTGTGGGAGGTGTTGGTTCCACCCACAGGGCCGCTGTTTCGAGTTTTCACCCTCTAACGCCATGTTTTGCATAAGTCTAAAACTGTGCAAATTACCTTCGTATTCTCAAACCGGGAGTCCCGCGATTGCGGATTCAGTTCCTACGAGTTACATAGGTCCCGTGGGAGGTTTGGGTGCCACCCACGGGGCCGTTCGGGGGCTGTTTTGAGTTCTCACCCTCTAACGCCATGTTTTTAAGCCTAAGTATAGAAATATGCAAATTGCATTCGTATTCTCAAACTGGAGCCCCGCGGTTGCGGGGTCAACTCCTACGAGTTACATTGGTCCCGTGGGACGTGTTGGTGCCACCCACGGGGACGTTAGGGGGCAGTTTCGAATTCTCACCCTCTAAAGCCATGTTTTTAAGCCTAAGTATAAAAATATGCAAATTACCTTCGTATTCTCAAACCGGGAGTCCTACGGCTTCGGGGTCAGTTCCTACGAGTTACATTGGTCCCGTGGGAGGTGTTGGTGCCACCCAAGGGGACGTTCGGTGGCAGTTTCGAGTTTTCACCCTCCAACGCCATGTTTTGCTTAAGTCTTGAAATATGCAAATTATCGTCGTATTCTAAAACCGGGAGTCGCGGGGTCAGTTCCTACGAGTTACAGTGGTCCCGTGGAAGGTGCTGGTGCCACCCACGGGGCCGTTCGGGGGCTGTTTCGAATTAACACCCTCTAACGCCATGTTTTTTATGCCTAAGTGGAAAAATATGCAAATTACCTTCGTATTTTAAAATCGGGAGTCCCGCGGCTGCGGGGTCAGTTCCTACGAGTTACATTGGTCCCGTGGGAGGTGTTGGTGCCACCCACGGGGACGTTCAGGGGTTGTTTCGAGTTCTCCCCCTCTAACGCCATGTTTTTAAGCCTAAGTCTAGAAATATGCAAATTACCTACGTATTCTAAAATCCGGAGTCCTGCGGATGCGGGGTCAGTTCCTACGAGTTACATTGGTCCCGTGGGAGGTGTTGGTGCCACCCACGGGGACGTTCGGTGGTTGTTTCACGTTTTCCACCACCAACGCCATGTTTTGCTTAATTCTAGAAATATACAAATTATCGTTCTATTCTCAAATCGGGAGTTCTGTGATTGCGGGTTCAGTTCCTACGAGTTACATTGGTCCCGTGGGAGGTGTTGGTGCCACCCATGGGGACGTTCGGGGCTGTTTCGAGTTCTCACACTGTAACGCCATGTTTTTAATCCAAAGTGTAAAAATATGAAAATCACCTTCGTATTCTCAAATCGGGAGTCCCGCAGCTATGGGGTCAGTTCCAATAAGTTAAATTGGTCCCGTGGGAGGTGTTGGTGCCACCCACGGGGCCGTTCGGGGGCTGTTTCGAGTTTTCACCCTCTAATGCCATGTTTTGCCTAAGTCTAGAAATATGTAAATTACCTTCATATTCTCATACCGGGAGTCCCGCGGCTGCGGGGTCAGTTCTTACGAGTTACATTGGTCCCGTGGGTGGTGTTGGTGCCGTCCACGGGGACGTTCGGGAGCTGTTTCGAGCTCTCACCCTCTAACGCCATGTTTTTAAGCCTAAGTCTAGAAATATACAAATTATCGTCGTATTCTCAAATTGGGAGTCCCGCGGCTACGGGGTCAGTTCCTACGAGTTACATTGGTCCCGTGGGAGGTGTTGGTGCCACCCACGGGGAAGTTCGGGGGTCGTTTCGAGTTCTCACCCTCTAACGCCAGGTTTTTAACCCTAAGCCTAGAAATATGCAAATTATCGTCGTATTCTCAAACCGGGAGTCCCGCGGCTACGGGGTCAAATCCAATGAGTTACATTGGTCCCGCGGGAGGTGTTGGTTCCACCCACGGGGACGTTCGGGGGTTGTTTCTAGTTTTCACCCTCCAACGCCATGTTTTGCTTAAGTCTAGAAATATGCAGATTACCATCGTATTCTCAAGCCGAGAGTCCCGCAGGTGTGGGGTCAGTTCCAACGAATTACATTGGTCCCGTGGGAGGTGTTGGTGCCACCCACGGGGACGTTCGGGGGATGTTTCGAGTTATCACTCTATAACGCCATATTTTTAAGCCCGTCTAGAAATATGCAAATTAGCGTCGTATTGTCAAGCCGGGAGTCCCGCGACTGTGGGGTTAGTTCCTTCGAGTTACATTGGTCCCGTGGGCGATGTTCGTGCCACCCACGGGGACGTTCGGGGGCTGTTTCCTGTTCTCACCCTCTAACGCCATGTCTTTAAGTCTAAGTCTAGAAATAAGCAAATTACCTACGTATTCTAAAATAGGGAGTCCCGAGGATGCAGGGTCAGTTCCTACGAGTAACATTGGTCCCGTAGGAGGTGATGGTGCCACCCACGGGGACGTTCGGTGGTTGTTTCAAGTTTTCACCCTCCAACGCCATGTTTCCTTAAATCTAAAATATGAAAATTATCGTCGTATTCTCAAACCGGGAGTCCCGCGGCTGATGGGTCAGTTCCTACGAGTTATATTGGTCGCGTGGGAGGTGTTGGTGCCACCCACGGGGACGTTCGGGGGTTGTTTCGAGGACTCACCCTCTAACGTCATGTTTTTAAGCCAAAGTCTAAAAATATGCAAATTACCTTCCTATTCTCAAATCGGGAGTCCCGCAGCTACGGGGTCAGTTCCTCCGAGTTACATTGGTCCCGTGGGAGGTGTGGGTGCCACCCACGGGGCTGTTCGGGGGCTATTTTGAGTTTTCACCCTCTAATGCCATGTTTTGCCTAAGTCTAGAAATATGCAAAGTACCTTCGTATTCTCATACGAGGAGTCCCGCGGCTGCGGGGACATTTCTTACGAGTTACATTGGTCCCGTGGGAGGTGTTGGTGCCACCCACGGGGACGTTTGAGGGCTGTTTTGAGTTCTCACCCTCTAACGCCATATTTTTAAGCTTAATTCTAGAATTATGCAAATTACCTACGTATTCTCCAACCGGGAGTCTCGCGGATGCGGGGTCAGTTCCTAGGAGTTACATTGGTCCCGTGGGAGGTGTTGGTGCCACCCACGGGGACGTTCGGGGGCTGTTTCAAGTTTTCAACCGCCAACGCCATGTTTTGCTTAAATCTAGAAATATGCAAATTATCATCATTTTCTCAATCGGGAGTCCCGCGGTTACGGCGTCAGTTCCTTTGAGTTACATTGGTCCCGTGGGAGGTGTTGGTGCCATGCACGGGGACGTTCGAGGGCTGTTTTGAGTTCTCACCCTGTAACGCCATGTTTTTAAGCTTAATTCTAGAATTATGCAAATTACCTACGTATTCTCCAACCGAGAGTCCCGCGGATGCGGGGTCAGTTCCTAGGAGTTACATTGGTCCCGTGGGAGGTGTTTGTGCCACCCACGGGAACGTTCGGTGGCTGTTTCAAGTTTTCAACCGCCAACGCCATGCTTTGCTTAAATCTAGAAATATGAAAATTATCATCATTTTCTCAACCGGGAGTCCCGCGGTTACGGCGTCAGTTCCTTCGAGTTACATTGGTCCCGTGGGCGGTGTTGGTGCCACCCACGGGGACGTTCGGGGGCTGTTTCGAGTTCTCACCCTCTAATGCCATGTTTTTAACCCTAAGCATAGAAATATGCAAATTATCGTCGTTTTCTCAAATCGGGAGTCCCGCGGCTGCGGGGTCAAATCCTATGAGTTTCATTGGTCCCGTGGGAGGTGTTGGTGCCACCCATGGGGACGTTCGGGGGCTGTTTCGAGTTTTCACCCTCCAACGCCATGTTTTTCTCAAGTCTAGAAATATGAAAATTACCATCGTATTCTCAAGCCGGGAGTCCCTCAGCTGTGGGGTCAGTTCCTACGAGTAACATTGGTCCCGTGGGAGGTGTTGGTGCCACCCACGGGGACGTTCGGGGGCTGTTTCGAGTTATCACTCTCTAACGCCATATTTTTTAGCCTTTCTAGAATTATTCAAATTATCGTCGTATTGTGAAACCGGGAGTCCCGCGGCTGTGGGGTCAGTTCCTTCGAGTTACATTGGTCCTGTGGGAGGTGTTCGTGCCACCCACGGGGACGTTCGGGGGTTGTTTCGTGTTCTCACCCTCTAACGCCATGTCTTTAAGCCTAAGTCTAGAAATATGCAAATTACCTACGTATTCTAAAATCGCGAGTCCCGCGGATGCGGGGTCAGTTCTTACGAGTTACATTGGTCCCGGTGGAGGTGTTGGTGCCACCCACGTGGACGTTCGGTGGTTGTTTCAAGTTTTCACCCTCTAACGCCATGTTTTGCTTAAATCTAAAAATATGAAAATTATCGTCGTATACTCAAACTGGGAGTCCCGCGGCTGATGGGTCAGTTTCTACGAGTTATATTGGTCCCGTGGGAGGTGTTGGTGCCACCCACGGGGACGTTCGGGGGTTGTTTCGAAGACTCACCCTCTAACGTCATGTTTTTAAGCCAAAGTCTAAAAATATGCAAATTACCTTTCTATTCTCAAATCGGGAGTCCCGCAGCTACGGGGTCAGTTCCTACGAGTTACAATGGTCCCGTGGGAGGTGTTGGTGCCACCCACGGGGCCGTTCGGGGGCTGTTTCGAGTTTTCACCCTCTAACGCCATGTTTTTCCTAAGTCTAGAAATATGCAAAGTTCCTTCGTATTCTCATACCAGGAGTCCCGCGGCTGCGGGGACATTTCTTACGAGTTACATTGGTCCCGTGGGAGGTGTTGTTGCCACCCACGGGGCCGTTCGGAGGCTGTTTCGAGTTTTCACCCTCTAACGCCATTTTTTTAGGCCTAAGTTTAAAAATATGCAAATTACCTTCGTATTCTCAGACCGGAAGACCCGCTGCTGCGGGGTCATATCCTACGAGTTACATTGGTCCTGTGGGAGATGTTACTGCCACCCACGGGGCCGTTCGAGGGTTGTTTCGAGTTTTCACCCTCTAATGCCATGTTTTTCATAAGTCTAAAAATATGCAAATTACCTTCGTATTCTCAAACCGGGAGTCCCGCGACGGAGGAGTCAGTTCCTACCAGTTACATTGGTCCCGTGGGAGGTGTGGGTGCCACCCACGGGGCCGTTCAGGGGCTGTTTCGAGTTCTCACCCTCTAACGCCATGTTTTTAAGCCTAAGTATAGAAATATGCAAATTGCATTCATATGCTCAAACTGGGAGTCCCGCGGCTGCGGGGTCAACTCCTTCAAGTTACATTGGTCCCCTGGGAGGTGTTGGTGCCACCCACGGGGACGTTCGGGGGCTGTTTCGAATTCTCACCCTCTAACGCCATGTTTTTAAGCCTAAGTATAAAAATATGCAAATTACCTTTGAATTATCAAACCGGGAGTCCTACGGCTGCGGGGTCAGTTCCTACGAGTTACATTGGTCCGGTGGGAGGTGTTGGTGCCACCCACGGTGACGTTCGGGGGCTGTTTCGAGTTCTCACCTTCTAACGCAATGTTTTTAAGCCAAAGTCAAGAAATATGCAAATTACCTTCGTATTCTCTAATCAGGAGTCCCGCGGCTACGGGGTCAGTTCCTACGAGTTTCATTGGTCCAATAGGAGGTGTTGGTGCCACCCACGGGGACGTTCGGTGGCAGTTTCGAGTTTTCACCCACCAACGCCATGTTTTGCTTAAGTCTAGAAATATGCAAATTACTGTCGTATTCTCAAATCGGGAGTCCCGCGGCTGCGGGGATAGTTCCTACGAGTTACAGTGGTCCCGTGGGAGGTGCTGGTGCCACCCACGGAGCCGTTCGGGGGCTATTTCGAATTCTCACCCTGTAACGCCATGCTTTTATGCCTAAGTCTAAAAATATGCAAAATACCTTTGAATTTTCAAACCGGGAGTCCCGCAGTTGCGGGGTCAGTTCCTACGAGTTACATTGGTCCTGTGGGAGGTGTTGGTGCCACCCACGGGAACGTTCGGGGCTGTTTCGAGTTATCACCCTCTAACACCATGTTTTTAAGCCTAAGTCTAGAAATATGAAAATTACCTATGTATTCTCAAACTGGGAGTCCCGCGAATGCGGAGCCAGTTCCTACGAGTTACATTGGTCCCGTGTGAGGTGTTGATGCCACCCACGGGGACGTTCGGTGGCTGTTTCAAGTTTTCAACCTCCAACGCCATGTTTTGCTTAAATCTAGAAATATGAAAATTATCATCGTATTCTCAAACCGGGAGTCCCGCGGTTGCGGGGTCAGTTCCTACGAGTTACATTGGTCCCGTGGGAGGTGTTGGTGCCACCCACAAGGACATTCGGGGACTGTTTCGAGTTTTCACCCTCCAACGTCATGTTTTGCTCTAGTCTAGAAATATGCAAATTACTATCGTATTCTCAAGACGGGAGTCCCGCAGCTGTGGGGTCAGTTCCTTCGAGTTACATTGGTCCCGTGAGAGGTGTTGGTGCCACCCACGGGGACGTTCGGGGGATGTTTCGAGTTCTCACCCTCTAACTCCATGTTTTTAAGCTTGTCTAGAAATATGCAAATTATCGTCGTATTCTCAAACCGGGAGTCCCGCGGCTGTGGGGTCAGTTCCTACGAGTTACATTGGTCCCGTTGGAGGTGTTGGTGCCACCCACGGGGACGTTCGGGGTATGTTTTGTGTTTTCACCCTCTAACGCCATGTTTTTAAGCCTAAGTCTAGAAATATGCAAATTACCTACGTATTGTCAAACCGGGAGTACCGTGGTTGCGGTGTCAGTTCCTATGAGTTACATTGGTCTCGTGGGAGGTGTTGGTGCCACCCACGGGGACGTTCGGGGGTTGTTTCGAGTTCTCACCCTCTAACGCCATGTTTTTAACCCTAAGCCTAAAAATATGTAAATTACCGTCGTGTTCTCAAACTGGGAGTCCCGCGGCCACGAGGTCAGTTCCTACGAGTTACAGTGGTCCCGTGGGAGGTGCTGGTGCCACCCACGGGGCCGTTCGGGGGCTGTTTAGAATTCTCACCCTCTAACGCCATGTTTTTATGCCTAACTGGATAAATATGCAAATTACCTTCGTATTTTCAAACCGGAAGTCCCACGGCTGCGGGGTCAGTTCCTACTAGTTACATTGGTCCCATGGGAGGTGTTGGTGCCACCCACGGGGACGTTCTGGGATTGTTTCGAGACCTCACCCTCAAACGCCATGTTTTTAAGCCTAAGTCTAAAAATATATAAATTACCTATGTATTCTAAAACTGGCAGTTCCGCGGATGCGGGGTCAGTTCCTACAAGTTATATTGGTCCCGTGGGAGGTGTTCGTGCCACCCACGGGGACGTTCGGTGGTTGTTTCTGGTTTTCAACCTCCAACGCCATGTTTTGCCTAAATCTAGAAATATGAAAATTATTGTCGTATGCTCAAACCGGGAGTCCCACGGCTGATGGGTCAGTTCCTAGGAGTTACATTGGTCCCGTGGGAGGAGTTGGTGCCACCCACGGGGACGTTCGGGGGTTGTTTCGAGTTCTCACCCTCTAACGTCATGTTCTTAAGACAAAGTCTAAAAATATGCAAATTACCTTCATATTCTCAAACCGGGAGTCCCGCAGCTACGAAGTCAGTTCCCACGAGTTACAATGGTCCCGTGGGAGGTACTGGTGCCACCCACGAGGCCGTTCGGGGCTTTTTTGAGTTTTCACCCTCTAACGCCACGTTTTGCCTAAGTCTAGAAATATGCAAATTACCTACGTATTCTCAAACCGGGAGTCCCGCGGCTGCGCATCATTTCCTACGACTTACATTGATCCCGTGGGATGTGTTGGTGCCACCCACGGGGCCGTTCGGAGACTGTTTCGAGTTTTCACCCTCTAACGCCATGTTTTTAAACCTAAGTCTAAAACTATGCAAATTAACTTCGTATTCTCAAACCGGGAGACCGGCTGCTGCGGGGTCAGTTCCTACGAGTCAAATTGGTCCCGTGGGAGGTGTTGGTGCAACCCACGGGGCCGTTCGGGGGCTGTTTCGAGTTTTCACCCTCTAACGCCATGTTTTGCATAAGTTTAAAAATATGCAAATTACCTACGTATTCTCAAACCGGGAGTTCCCGCGGCTGCGGGGTCAGTTCCTCTGACTTACATTGGTCCCGTGGGAAGTGTTGGTGCCACCCACGGGGACGTTCGGGGGCTGTTTCGAATTCTCACCCTCTAACGCCATGTTTTTTAGCCTAAGTATAAAAATATGCAAATTACCTTCGTATTCTCAAACCGGGATTCCTATGGCTGCGGGGTCAGTTCCTACGAGTTACATTGGTCCCGTTGGAGGTGTTGGTGCCACCCACGGGGACGTTCGGGGGATGTTTCGTGTTATCACCCTCTAACGCCATGTTTTTAAGCCTAAGTCTAGAAATATGCAAATTACCTACGTATTGTCAAACTGGGAGTACCGCGGATGTGGGGTCAGTTCCTACGACTTACATTGGTCCCGTGAGAGGTGTTGGTGACACCCACGGGGACGTTCGGTGGCTATTTCGAGTTTTCACCCTCCAACACCATGTTTCTCTTTAGTCTAGAAATATGTAAATTACCATCGTATTCTCAAACTGATAGTCCCGCGGCTCCGGGGTCAGTTCCTACGAGTTACATTGGTCCCATGGGAGATGTTGGTGCCACCCACGGGGACGTTCGGGGGCTGTTTCGAGTTTTCACCCTCCAACGCCTTGTTTTGCTCAAGTCTAGAAATATGCAAATTACCATCGTATTATAAAGCCGGGAGTCCCGCAGCTGTGGGGTCAGTTCCTACGAGTTACATTGGTCCCGTGGGAGGTGCTGGTGCCACCCACGGGGACGTTCGGTGGCTGTTTCGAGTTCTAACCCTCTAACGCCATATTTTTAAGCCTAAGTCTAGAAATATGCAAATTACATACGTATTCTAAAACCGGGATACGAGTTACATTGGTCTTGTGGGAGGTGTTGGTGCCACCCACGGGGACGTTCGGTGGCTGTTTCAAGTTTTAAACCTCCAACGCCATGTTTTTCTTAAATCTAGAAATAGGAAAATTATCGACGTATTCTCAAACCGGGCGTCCCGCGGCTGATGGGTCCGTTCTTACGAGTTACATTGGTCCGGTGGGAGGTGTTGGTGCCACCCACGGGGCCGTTCGGAGACTGTTTCGAGTTTTCACCCTCTAACGCCATGTTTTTAAGCCTAAGTCGAAAACTATGCAAATTACCTTCGTATTCTCAAACCGGGAGACCCGCTGCTGCGGGGTCAGTTCCTACGAGTTAAATTGGTCCCGTGGGAGGTTTTGGTGCAACCCACGGGGCCGTTCGGGGGCTGTTTCGGGTTTTCACCCTCTTACGCCATGTTTTGCATAAGTCTAAAAATATGAAAATTACCTTCGTATTCTCAAACCGGGAGTCCCGCGTCTGCGGAGTCAGTTCCTACGAGTTACATTGGGCCCGTGGGAGGTGTGGGTGCCACCCACGGGGCCGTTCGGGGACTGTTTCGAGTTCTCACCCTCTAACACCATGTTTTTAAGCCTAAGTATAGTAATATGCAAATTGCATTCGTATTCTCAAACTGGGAGTTTACATTGGTCCCGTGGGAGGTGTTGGTTCCACCCACGGGGACGTTCGGGGGCTGTTTCGAATTCTCACCCTCTAACGCCATGTTTTTAAGCATAAGTATAGAAATATGCAAATTGCATTCGTATTCTCAAACTGGGAGTCCCTCGGCTACGGGGTCAACTCCTACGAGTTACATTGGTCCCGTGGGAGGTGTTGGTGCCACCCACGGGGACGTTTGGGGGCTGTTTCGAATTCTCACCCTCTAACGCCATGTTTTTAAGCCTAAGTATAAAAATATGCAAATTACCTTCGTATTCTCAAACCGGGAGTCCTACGGCTGCGGGGTCAGTTCCTACGAGTTACATTGGTCCTGTGGGTGGTGTTGGTGCCACCTACGGGGACGTTCGTGGGCTGTTACGAGTTCTAACCCTTGAACGCCATGTTTTTAAGCCTAAGTCTAGAAATATACAAATTATCATCGTATTCTCTTACCGGGAGATCCGCTGTTGCGGGGTCAGTTCCTATGAGTTACATTGGTCCCGTGGGAGCTGTTGGTGCCACCGACGGGGCCGTTCGAAGGCTGTGTCGAGTTTTCACCCTCTAACGCCAAGTTTTGCTTAGGTCTAAAAATATGCAAATTACCTTCTCGTATTCTCAAACCGGGAGTCCCGCGACTGCGGAGTCAATTCCTACGAGTTACAATTGTCTAGTGGGAGGTGTTGGTGCCACCGACGGGTCTGTTCGGGGGCTATTTCGAGTTCTCACCCTCTAACGCCATTTTTTTCAGCCTAAGCATAGAAATATGTAAATTACATTCGTATTCCGAAAACCGAGAGTCCCGCGGCTGCGGGGTCAACTCCTACGAGTTATATTGGTCCCGTGGGAGGTGTTGGTGCCACCTACGGGGACGTTCGGGGGATGTTTTGAGTTCGTATTCTCAAACCGAGAGTCCCGCGGCTGCGGAGTTAGTTCCTACGAGTTATATTGGTCCCGTGGGAGGTGTTGGTGCCACCCAAGGGGACGTTCGGTGGCAGTTTCGAGTTTTCACCCTCCAACGCCATGTTTTGCTTAAGTCTAGAAATATGCAAATTACCGTCGTATTCTCAAACCGAGAGTCCCGTGGCCGCGGGGTCAGTTCTTACGAGTTACAGTGGTCCCGTGGAAGGTGCTGGTGCCACCCACGGGGCCGTTCGGGGGCTATTTTGAATTAACACCCTCTAATGCCATGTTTTTATGCCTAAGTGGAAAAATATGCAAATTACATTCGTATTTTCAAACCGGGAGTCCCGCGGCTGCGGGGTCAGTTCCTACGAGTTACATTGGTCCCGTGGGAGGTGTTGGTGCCACCCACGGGGACGTTCGGGGGCTGTTTCGAGTTCTCACCCTGTAACGCCATGTTTTTAAGCCTAAGTCTAGAAATATGCAAATTACCTACGTATTCTAAAATCGGGAGTCCTGCGGAGATGGGGTCAGTTCCTACGAGTTACATTGGTCTCGTGGGAGGTGTTGGTGCCACCCACGGGGACGTTCGGTAGTTGTTTCACGTTTTCAACCTCCAACACCATGTTTTGCTTAAATCTAGAAATATACAAATTATCGTCGTATTCTCAAATCGGGAGTCCCGTGATTGCGGGGTCAGTTCCTACGAGTTACATTAGTCCCGTGGGAGGTGTTGGTGCCACCCACGGGGACGTTCGGGGCCGTTTCGAGTTCTCACCCTCTAACGCCATGTTTTTAAGCCAAAGTGTAAAAATATGAAAATTACCTTCGTATTCTCAAATCGGGAGTCCCGCAGCTACGGGGTCAGTTCCTACGAGTTACATTGGTCCCGTGGGAGGTGTGGGTGTCACCCACGGGGCCGTTCGGGGGCTGTTTCGAGTTTTCACCCTCTAACGCCATGTTTTACCTAAGTCTAGAAATATGCAAAGTACCATCGTATTCTCATACCAGGAGTCCCGCGGCTGCGGGGACATTTCTTACGAGTTACATTGGTCCCGTGGGAGGTGTTGGTGCCACGCACGGGGACGTTCGAGGGCTGTTTTGAGTTCTCACCCTCTAACGCCATGTTTTTAAGCTTAATTCAAGAATTATGCAAATTACCTACGTATTCTCCAACCGAGAGTCCAGCGGATGCGGGGTCAGTTCCTAGGAGTTACATTGGTCCCGTGGGAAGTGTTGGTGCCGCCCATGGGGATGTTTGGTGGCTGTTTCAAGTTTTCAACCGCCAACGCCATGTTTTGCTTAAATCTAGAAATATGCAAATTATCGTCGTTTTCTCAACCGGGAGTCCCGCGGTTACGGCGTCAGTACCTACGAGTTACATTGGTCCTGTGGGAGGTGTTGGTGCAACCCACGGGGACGTTCGGGGGCTGTTTCGAGTTCTCACCCTCTAACGCCATGTTTTTAAGCCAAAGTCTAAACATATGAAAATTACCTTTGTATTCTTAAACCGAGAGTCTCACAGCAACGGGGTCAGTCCCTACGAGTTACATTGCTCCCGTGGGAGGTGTTGGTGCCACCCACGGGGTCGTTCGGGGGCTGTTTCGAGTTTTCAGCCTCTAACGCCATGTTTTGCCTAAGTCTAGAAATATGTAAATTACCTTCATATTCTCATACCGGGAGTCCCACGATTGCGGGGTCAGTTCTTACGAGTTACATTAGTCCCGTGGGTGGTGTTGGTGCCGTCCACGGGGACGTTCGGGGGCTGTTTCGAGTTCTCACCCTCTAACGCCATCTTCTTAAGCCTAAGTCTAGAAATATACAACTTATCGTCGTATTCTCAAATCGGGAGTCCCGCGGCTACGGGGCCAGTTCCTACGAGTTACATTGGTCCCGTGGGAGGTGTTGGTGACACCACGGGGATGTTCGGGGGTTGTTTCGAGTTCTCACCCTCTAACGCCATATTTTTAACCCTAAGCATAGAAAAATGCAAATTATCATCATTTTCTCAAACCGGGAGTCCCGCGGCTGCGGGGTCAAATCCTATGAGTTACATTGGTCCCGTGGGAGGTGTTGGCGCCACCCACGGGGACGTTCGTGGGTTGTTTCGAGTTTTCACCCTCCAACGCCATGTTTTGCTCAAGTTTAGAAATATGAAAATTACCATCGTATTCTCAAGCCGGGAGTCCCTCAGCTGTGGGGTATGTTTCTACGAGTTACATTGGTCCCGTGGGAGGTGTTGGTGCCACCCACAGGGATGTTCGGGGGCTGTTTCGAGTCATCACTCTCTAACGCCATATTTTTAAGCCTATCTTGAAATATGCAAATTATCGTCGTATTGTGAAACCAGGAGTGCCGCGGCTGTGGGGTCAGTTACTTCGAGTTACATTGGTCCCGTGGGAGGTGTTCCTGCCACCCATGGGGACGTTCGGTGGCTGTTTCGTGTTCTCACCCTCTAACGCCATGTCTTTAAGCCTAAGTCTAGAAATATGCAAATTACCTACGTATTCTAAAATCGGGAGTCCCGCGGATCTGGGGTGAGTTCCTACGAGTTATATTAGTCCCGGTGGAAGTGTTGGTGCCACCCACGGGGACGTTCGGTGGTTGTTTCAAGTTTTCACCCTCCAATGCCATGTTTCTCTTAAATCTAAAAATATGAAAATTATCGTCGTATTCTCAAACCGGGAGTCCCGCGGCTGATGGGTCAGTTCCTACGAGTTATATTGGTCCCGTGTGAGGTGTTGGTGCCACCCACGGGGACGTTCGGGGCTGTTTCGAGTTCTCACCCTCTAATGCCATGTTTTTAAGCCAAAGTGTAAAAATATGAAAATTACCTTCGTATTCTCAAACCGGGAGTCCCGCAGCTATGGGGTCAGTTCCTACGAGTTGCATTGGTCCTGTGGGACGTGTTGGTGCCACCCACGAGGCTGTTCGGGGCCTGTTTCGAGTTTTCACCCTCGAACGCCATGTTTTGCCTAAGTCTAGAAATATGTAAATTACCTTCATATTCTCATACCGGGAGTCCCGCGGCTGTGGGGTCAGTTCTTACGAGTTACATTGGTCCCGTGGGTGGTGTTGGTGCCGTCCACGGGGACGTTCGAGGGCTGTTTCGAGTTCTCACCCTCTAACGCCATGTTTTTAAGCCTATGTCTAGAAATCTACAAATTATCATCGTATTCTCAAATCGGGAGTCCCGCGGCTACGGGATCAGTTCCTACGAGTTACATTGGTCCCGTGGGAGGTGTTGGTGCCACCCACGGGGACGTTCGAAGGTTGTTTCGAGTTCTCACCCTCTAACGCCATGTTTTTATCCCTAAGCTTAGAAATATGAAATTATCGTTGTATTCTCAAACCGGGAGTCCCGCGGCAGCGGAGTCAAATCCTATGAGTTACATTGGTCCCGTGGGAGGTGTTGGTGCCACCCACAGGGACGTTCAGGGGCTGTTTCGAGTTTTCACCCTCCAACGCCTTGTTTTGCTCAAGTCTAGAAATATGCAAATTACCATCGTATTCTCAAGCCGGGAGTCTCGCAGCTGTGGGGTCAGTTCCTACGAGTTACATTGGTCCCGTGGGAGGTGTTGGTGCCACCCACGGGGACGTTCGGGGGCTGTTTTGAGTTATCACTCTCTAACGCCATATTTTTAAGTCTGTCTAGAAATATGCCAATTATCGTCGTATTGTCAAACCGGGAGTCCCGCGGTGGGATCAGTTCCTTCGAGTTACATTGGTCCCGTGGGAGGTGTTCGTGCCACCCACGGGGACGTTCGGGGGATGTTTTGTGTTCTCACCCTCTAACGCCATGTCTTTATGCCTAAGTCTAGAAATATAATAATTACCTACGTATTCTAAAATCGGGAGTCCCGCGGATGCGGGGTCAGTTCCTACGAGTTACATTGGTCCCGTAGGAGGTGATGGTGCCACCCACGGGGACGTTCAGTGGTTTTTTCAAGTTTTCACCCTCCAACGCCATGTTTTGCTTAAATCTAAAAATTTGAAAATTATCATCATATTCTCAAATCGGGAGTCCCGTCGCTGATGGGTCAGTTCCTACGAGTTATATTGGTCCCGTGGGAGGTGTTGGTGCCACCCACGGGGACGTTCGGGGGTTGTTTCGAGGACTCACCCTCTAACGTTATGTTTTTAAGCCAATGTCTAAAAATATGCAAACTATCTTCCTATTCTCAAATCGGGAGTCCCGCAGCTACGGGGTCAGTTCCTACGAGTTACATTGGTCCCGTGGGAGGTGTGGGTGTCACCCACGGGGCCGTTCGGGGGTTGTTTCGATTTTTCACCCTCTAACGCCATGTTTTGCCTAAGTCTAGAAATATGCAAAGTACCATCGTATTCTCATACCAGGAGTCCCGCGGCTGCGGGGACATTTCTTACGAGTTACATTGGTCCCGTGGGAGGTGTTGGTGCCACGCACGGGGACGTTCGAGGGCTGTTTTGAGTTCTCACCCTCTAACGCCATGTTTTTAAGCTTAATTCTAGAATTATGCAAATTACCTACATATTCTCCAACCGAGAGTCCCGCGGATGCGGGGTCAGTTCCTAGGAGTTACATTGGTCCCGTGGGAGGTGTTGGTGCCACCCACGGGGACGTTCGGTGGCTGTTTCAAGTTTCCAACCGCCAATGCCATGTTTTTCTTAAATCTAGAGATATGCAAATTATCGTCGTTTTCTCAACCGGGAGTCCCACCGTTACGGCGTCAGTACCTACGAGTTACATTGGTCCTGTGGGAGGTGTTGGTGCAACCCCCGGGGACGTTCGGGGGCTGTTTCGAGTTCTCACCCTCTAACGCCATGTTTTTAAGCCAAAGTCCAAAAATATGAAAATTACCTTTGTATTCTTAAACCGAGAGTCTCGCAGCAACGGGGTCAGTCCCTATGAGTTACATTGCTCCCGTGGGAGGTGTTGGTGCCACCCACGGGGTCGTTCGGGGGCTGTTTCAAGTTTTCACCATCCAACGCCATGTTTTGCTTAATTCGATAAATATCAAAATTATCGCCGTATTCTCAAAACGGGAGTCCCGCGGCTGATGGGTCAGTTCCTACGAGTTAGATTGGTCCCGTGGGAGGTGTTGGTGCCACTCACGGGGCCGTTCGGGGCTTTTTTGAGTTTTCACCCTCTAACGCCATGTTTTGCCTAAGTCTAGAAATATGTAAATTACCTTCATATTCTCATACCGGGAGTCCCGCGGTTGCGGGGTCAGTTTTTACGAGTTACATTGGTGCCGTGGGTGGTGTTGGTACCGTCCACGGGGACGTTCGGGGGCTGTTTCGAGTTCTCACCCTCTAACGCCATGTTTTTAAGCCTAAGTCTAGAAATATACAACTTATCGTCGTATTCTCAAATCGGGAGTCCCGCGGCTACGGGGTCAGTTCCTACGGGTTACATTGGTCCCGTGGGAGGTGTTGGTACCACCACGGGGACGTTCGGGGGTTGTTTCAAGTTCTCACCCTCTAACGCCATGTTTTTAACCCTAAGCATAGAAAAATGCAAATTATCGTCATTTTCTCAAACCTGGAGTCCCGCGGCTGCGGGGTCAAATCCTATGAGTTACATTGGTCCCGTGGGAGGTGTTGGCGCCACCCATGGGGACGTTCGTGGGTTGTTTCGAGTTTTCACCCTCCAACGCCATGTTTTTCTCAAGTCTAGAAATATGAAAATTACCATCGTATTCTCAAGCCGGGAGTCCCTCAGCTGTGGGGTCAGTTTCTACGAGTTACATTGGTCCCGTGGGAGGTGTTGGTGCCACCCACGGGGACGTTCGGGGGCTGTTTCGAGTTATCACTCTCTAACGCCATATTTTTAAGCCTATCTAGAAATATGCAAATTATCGTCGTATTGTGAAACCGGGAGTCCCGCGGCTGTGGGGTCAGTTCCTTCGAGTTACATTGGTCCCGTGGGAGGTGTTCGTGCCACCCACGGGGACGTTCGGGGGCTGTTTCGTGTTCTCACCCTCTAACGCCATGTCTTTAAGGCTAAGTCTAGAAATATGCAAATTACCTACGTATTCTAAACTGGGGAGTCCCGCGGATTCGGGGTCAGTTCCTACGAGTTACATTGGTCCCGGTGGAGGTGTTGGTGCCACCCACGGGGACGTTCGATGGTTGTTTCAAGTTTTCACCCTCCAATGCCATGTTTTGGTTAAATCTAAAAATATGAAAATTATCGTCGTATTCTCAAATCGGGAGTCCCGCGGCTGATGGGTCAGTTCCTACGAGTTATATTGGTCCCGTGTGAGGTGTTGGTCCCACCCACGGGGACGTTCGGGGGTTATTTCGAGGACTCACCCTCTAACATCATGTTTTTAAGCCAAAGTCTAAACAGATGCAAATTACCTTCCTATTCTCAAATCGGGAGTCCCGCAGCTACGGGGTCAGTTCCTACGCGGATGCGGGGTCAGTTCCTAGGATCTACATTGGTCCCGTGGGAGGTGTTGGTGCCACCCACGGGGACGTTCGGTGGCTGTTTCAAGTTTTCAACCGCCAACGCCATGTTTTTTTTAGATCTAGAAATATGCAAATTATCGTCGTATTCTCAACCGGGAGTCCCGCGGTTACGGCGTCAGTTCCTACGAGTTACATTGGTCCCGTGGGAGGTGTTGGTGCCACCCACTGGGCCGATCGGGGGATGTTTCGAGTTTTCAGCCTCTAACGCCATGTTTTGCCCAAGTCTAGAACTATGCAAATTACCTTCATATTCTCATACCGAGAGCCCCGCGGCTGCGGCGTCAGTTCTTACAAGTTACATTGGTCCTGTGGGAGGTGTTGGTACCGCCCACGGGGACGTTCGGGGGCTTTTTTGAGTTCTCACCCTCTAACGCCATGTTTTTAAGCCTAAGTCTAGAAATATACAAATTCTCATCGTATTCTCAAATCGGGAGTCCCGCGGCTACGGGGTCAGTTTCTACGAGTTACATTGGTCCCGTGGGAGGTGTTGGTGCCACCCACGGGGCCGTTCGGGGGCTATTTCTAGTTTTCACCCTCTAACGCCATGTTTTTAACCCTAAGTCGAGAAATATGCAAATTACCTTTGTATTTTAAAACCGGGAGTCCCGCGGCTGCGAAGTCAGTTCTAACGAGTTACATTCGTCCCGTGGGAGGTGTTGGTGCCAACCACGGGGACGTTCGGGGTCTGTTTCGAGTTCTCACCCTCTAACCCCATGTTTTTAACCCTAAGCCGAGAAATATGCAAATTATCATCGTATTTTCAAACCGGGAGTCCCGCGACTGCGGGGTCAGTTCCTACGAGTTACATTGGTCCCGTGGTAGGTGTTGCTGCCACCCACGGGGATGTTCGTAGATTGTTTCGAGTTTTCACCCTCAAACGCCATGTTTTGCTTAAGTCTAGAAATATGCAAATTACCATCGTATTCTCAAGCCGGGAGTCCCGCGGCTGCGGGATCAGTTCCTACGAGTTACATTGATCCCGTGGGAGGTGTTGGGGCCACCCACGGGAACGTTCGAAGGTTGTTTCGAGTTCTCACCCTCTAACGCCATGTTTTTATGGCTATGTCTAAAAATATGCAAATTACCGTCGTATTCTCAAACCGGGAGTGCCGCGGCTGCGGGGTCAGTTCCTACGAGTTACATTGGTCCCATAGGAAGTGTTGGTGCCACCCACGGGGACGTTCTGGGGATGTTTCGTGTTCTCACCCTCTAACGTCATATTTTTAAACCTAAGTCTAGAAATATGCACATTACCTACCTATTGTCGAATCGGGAGTCTCACATCTGCAGGTTCAGTTCCTACGAGTTACATTGGTCCCGGGGGAGGTGTTGGTGCCACCCACGGGGACGTTCGGTGGTTGTTTCAAGTTTTCACCCTCCAATGCCATGCTTTTCTTAAATCTATAAATATGAAAATTATCATCGTATTCTCAAACTGGTAGTCCCACGGCTGCGGGGTCAGTTCCTACGAGTTACATTGGTCCCGTAGGAGGTGATGCTGCCATCAACGGGGACGTTCGGGGGTTATATCGAGTTCTCACCCTCTAACGCCATGTTTTTAAGCCGAAGTCTAAAAATATGCATGTTACGTTTGTATTCTCAAACCGGGAGTCCCGCGGCTATGGGGTCAGTTCCTACGAGTTACATAGGTCCTGTGGGAGGTGTTGGTGCCACCCACGGGGCCGTTCAGAGGCTATTTTGAGTTTTCACCCTCTAGCGCCATGTTTTGCCTATGTCTAGAAATATCCAAATTACCTTCGTATTCTCATAACAGGAGTCCCGCGGCTGCAGGGTCAGTTCTTACGAGTTACATTGGGCCTGTGGGAGGTGTTGGTGCCACCCACGGGAACGTTCGGGGGTTGTTTCGAGTTCTCACTCTCTAACGCCATGTTTTTAAGCCTAAGTCCAGAAATATACAAATTATCATCATATTCTCAAACCGGGAGTCCCACAGCTGCGGGGTCGGTTCTTATGAGTTACATTGGTCCCGTGGGAGGTGTTGACGCCACCCACGGGTACGTTCGGGGGCTGTTTCAAGTTCTCACTCTCTAACGCCATGTTTTTAACCCTAAGTCTAGAAATAGGCAAATTATCATCGTATTCTCAAACTGGGAGTCCCGCGGCTACGGGGTCAGTTTCTACGAGTTACATTGGTCCCGTGGGAGGTATTGGTGCTACCCACGTGGACGTTCGGGAGTTGTTTCGAGTTTTCACCCTCCAACGCCATGTTTTGCTTAAGTCTAAAAATTTGCAAATTACAATAATATTCTCAAGCCGGGAGTCCCGCGGATGCGGGGTCAGTTCCTACGTGTTACATTGGTCCCGTGGGAGGTGTTGGTGACACCCACGGGGACGTTCGGGGGCTGTTTCGAGTTCTCACCCTCTAACGCCAGGTTTTTAAGCCTAAGTCTAGAAATATGCAAATTATCGTCGTATTCTCAAATCGGGAGTCCCGCAACTGCGGGGTCAAGTCCTACGAGTTACATTGGTCCCTTGGGAGGTGTTGGTGCCACACACGGGGCCGTTAGAAGGCTGTTTCGAGTTTTCACCCTCTAACGCCATGTTTTTAAGCCTAAGTCTAAAAATATGCAAATTATCATCATATTCTCAAACAGGGAGTCCCGCGGCTGCGGGGTTTGTTCCTATGAGTTTCATTGGTCCCGTGGGAGGTGTTGGTGCCGCCCACCGGGACTTTCGGGGCCCGTTTCGAGTTCTCACCCTCTAATGCCATGTTTTTAAGCCTAAGTGTAGAAATATACAAATTATCATCGTATTCTCAAATCGGGAGCCCCACGGCTCCAGGGTCAGTTCGTACGAGTTACATTGGTCCCGTGGGAGGTGTTGGTGCCACCCACGAAGACGTTCGGGGGCTGTTTCGAGTTCTCACCCTCTAACGCCATGTTTGCTTAAGTCTAGAAATATGTAAATTACCATCGTATTCTCAAGTCGGGAGTCCCGCGGCTCCGGGGTCAGTTCCTACGAGTTACATTGGTCCCGTGGGAGGTGTTAGTGCCACCCACGGGGCCGTTCGGGGGCTGTTTCGGGTTTTCACCCTCTAACGCCATATTTTTAAGCCTAAGTCTTGTAGTATGCAAATTATCATCGTATTCTCCAATTGGGAGTCTCACGGCTGTACGATCAGTTCCTACGAGTAACATTGGTCCCGTGTGAGGTGTTGGTGGCACCCACGAGGCCGTACGGGGTTTGTTTCGGGTTTTTACCATCTAACGACATGTTTTAAGCTTAAGTCTAGAAATATGAAAATTACCATTGTATTCTCAAAATGGGAGTTTCACGGCTACGGGGTCAGTGCTACTAGTTACATTGGTCCCGTGGGAGGTGTTGGTGCCGCCCACGGGGACGTTCGGGGGCTGTTTTGAGTTCTCACCCTCTAACGCCATGTTTTTAAGCCTAAGTCTAGAAATATACAAATTCTCATCGTATTCTCAAATCGGGAGTCCCGCGGCTACGGGGTCAGTTCCTACGAGTTACATTGGTCCCGTGGGAGGTGTTGGTGCCACCCACGGGGACGTTCGGGGGATATTTCTAGTTTTCACCCTCTAACGCCATGTTTTTAACCCTAAGTCGAGAAATATGCAAATTACCTTCGTATTTTAAAACCAGGAGTCCCGCGGCTGCAAAGTCAGTTCTAACGAGTTACATTCGTCCCGTGGGAGGTGTTGGTGCCAACCACGGGGACGTTCGGGGTCTGTTTCGAGTTCTCACCCTCTAACCCCATGTTTTTAACCCTAAGCCGAGAAATATGCAAATTATCATCGTATTCTCAAACCGGGAGTCCCGCGACTGCGGGGTCAGTTCCTACGAGTTACATTGGTCCCGTGGTAGGTGTTGCTGCCACCCACGGGGATGTTCGTAGATTGTTTCGAGTTTTCACCCTCAAACGCCATGTTTTGCTTAAGTCTAGAAATATGCAAATTACCATCGTATTCTCAAGCCGGGAGTCCCGCGGCTGCGGGATCAGTTCCTACGAGTTACATTGATCCCGTGGGAGGTGTTGGGGCCACCCACGGGAACGTTCGAGGGTTGTTTCGAGTTCTCACCCTCTAACGCCATGTTTTTATGGCTATGTCTAAAAATATGCAAATTACCGTCGTATTCTCAAACCGGGAGTGCCGCGGCTGCGGGGTCAGTTCCTACGAGTTACATTGGTCCCATGGGAAGTGTTGGTGCCACCCACGGGGACGTTCTGGGGCTGTTTCGTGTTCTCACCCTCTAACATCATATTTTTAAGCCTAAGTCTAGAAATATGCAAATTACCTACCTATTGTCGAATCGGGAGTCTCGCATCTGCGGGTTCAGTTCCTACGAGTTACATTGGTCCCGGGGGAGGTGTTGGTTCCACCCACGGGGACGTTCGGTGGTTGTTTCAAGTTTTCACCCTCCAATGCCATGTTTTTCTTAAATCTATAAATATGAAAATTATCATCGTATTCTTAAACTGGGAGTCCCACGGCTGCGGGGTCAGTTCCTACGAGTTACATTGGTCCCGTAGGAGGTGATGCTGCCATCAACGGGGATGTTCGGGGGTTATATCGAGTTCTCACCCTCTAACGCCATGTTTTTAAGCCGAAGTCTAAAAATATGCAAGTTACCTTTGTATTCTCAAACCGGGAGTCCCGCGTCTATGGGGTCAGTTCCTACGAGTTACATTGGTCCCGTGGGAGGTGTTGGTGCCACCCACGGGGCCGTTCAGAGGCTATTTCGAGTTTTCACCCTCTAGCGCCATGTTTTGCCTATGTCTAGAAATATCCAAATTACCTTCGTATTCTCATAACAGGAGTCCCGCGGCTGCGGGGTCAGTTCTTACGAGTTACATTGGGCCCGTGGGAGGTGTTGGTGCCACCCACGGGGACGTTCGGGGGCTGTTTCGAGTTCTCACTCTCTAACGCCATGTTTTTAAGCCTAAGTCCAGAAATATACAAATTATCGTCATATTCTCAAACCGGGAGTCCCACAGCTGCGGGGTCAGTTCTTACGAGTTACATTGGTCCCGTGGGAGGTGTTGGCGCCACCCACGGGTACATTCGGGGGCTGTTTCAAGTTCTCACCCTCTAACGCCATGTTTTTAACCCTAAGTCTAGAAATAGGCAAATTATCATCGTATTCTCAAACCGGGAGTCCCGCGGCTACGGGGTCAGTTTCTACGAGTTACATTGGTCCCGTGGGAGGTATTGGTGCTACCCACGTGGACGTTCGGGAGTTGTTTCGAGTTTTCACCCTCCAACGCCATGTTTTGCTTAAGTCTAAAAATTTGCAAATTACAATCATATTCTCAAGCCGGGAGTCCCGCGGATGCGGGCTCAGTTCCTACGTGTTACATTGGTCCCGTGGGAGGTGTTGGTGACACCCACGGGGACGTTCGGGGGCTGTTTCGAGTTCTCACCCTCTAACGCCAGGTTTTTAAGCCTAAGTCTAGAAATATGCAAATTATCGTCGTATTCTCAAATCGGGAGTCCCGCAGCTGCGGGGTCAATTCCTACGAGTTACATTGGTCCCTTGGGAGGTGTTGGTGCCACACACGGGGCCGTTAGAAGGCTGTTTTGAGTTTTCACCCTCTAACGCCATGTTTTTAAGCCTAAGTCTAAAAATATGCAAATTATCATCATATTCTCAAACCGGGAGTCCCGCGGCTGCGGGGTTTGTTCCTATGAGTTTCATTGGTCCTGTGGGAGGTGTTGGTGCCGCCCACGGGGACTTTCGGGGCCCGTTTCGAGTTCTCACCCTCTAATGCCATGTTTTTAAGCCTAAGTGTAGAAATATACAAATTATCATCGTATTCTCAAATCGGGAGCCCCATGGCTGCAGGGTCAGTTCGTACGAGTTACATTGGTCCCGTGGGAGGTGTTGGTGCCACCCACAAAGACGTTCGGGGGCTGTTTCGAGTTCTCACCCTCTAACGCCATGTTTGCTTAAGTCTAGAAATATGCAAATTACCATCGTATTCTCAAGTCGGGAGTCCCGCGGCTCCGGGGTCAGTTCCTACGAGTTACATTGGTCCCGTGGGAGGTGTTAGTGCCACCCACGGGGCCGTTCGGGGGCTGTTTCGGGTTTTCACCCTCTAACGCCATAATTTTAAGCCTAAGTCTTGTAGTATGCAAATTATCATCGTATTCTGAAACTGGGAGTCTCACGGCTGTACGATCAGTTCCTACGAGTAACATTGGTCCCGTGTGAGGTGTTGGTGGCACCCACGAGGCCGTACGGGGTTTGTTTCGGGTTTTTACCATCTAACGACATGTTTTAAGCCTAAGTCTAGAAATATGAAAATTACCATTGTATTCTCAAAATGGGAGTTTCACGGCTGCGGGGTCAGTGCTACGAGTTACATTGGTCCCGTGGGAGGTGTTGGTGTCAACCACGGGAACGCTCGGGGGCTATTTTGAGTTTTCACCCTCTAACGACATGTTTTTAAGCCTAAGTCTATAAATATGCAAATTATCATCGTATTCGCAAACCGGGAGTCCCGCGACTGCGGGGTCAGTTACTACGAGTTACATTGGTCCCGTGGGAGAGATATTGGTGCCACCCACGGAGCCGTTAGAGGGTTGTTTTGAGTTCTCACCCTCTAACGCCATGTTTTTAAGCCCAGGTCTAGAAATATGCAAATTATCATCGTATTCTCAAACCGAGAGTCCCGCGACTGCGGGGTCAGTTCCTACGAGTTACATTTGTCCCGTGGGAGGTGATGGTGCCACCCACGGGGCCGTTTGGGGGCTGTTTCGAGTTTTCACCCTCTAACGTCGTGTTTTTAAGCCTAAGTCTAGAAATATGCAAATTATCATCGTATTCTCAAACCGGGAGTCCCGCGACTGCGTGGCCAATTCCTACGAGTTACATTGGTACAGTGGGAGGTGTTAGTGCCACCCACGGGCCGTTAGAGGGCTGTTTCGAGTTTTCACCCTCTAACGCCATGTTTTTAAGCCTAAGTCTAAAAATGTGCAAATTATCGTCATATTCTCAAACCGGGAGTCCCGTAGCTGCAGGGTCAGTTCCTATGAGTTACATTGGTCCCGTGGGAGGTGATGGTGCCACCCACGGGGCCGTTCGGTGGCCGTTTCGAGTTTTCACCCTCTAACGCCATGTTTTGCTTAAGTCTAGAAATATACAAATTACCATCGTATTCTCAAACCAGGAGTCCCGCGACTGCGGGGTCAGTTGCTACGAGTTATATTGGTCCCGTGGGTGGTGTTGGTGCCACCCACGAGGCCGTACGGGTGCTGTTTCAAGTTTTCACCATCTAACGACACGTTTTTAAGTCTTAGTCTAGAAATATGCAAATTATTGTCATATTCTCATACCAGGAATCCCGCGGCTACGCGGTCAGTTCCTACGAGTTACATTGGTCGCTTGGGAGGTGTTAGTGCCACCCACGGGGCCGTTCGGGGGATGTTTCGGGTTTTCACCCTCTAACGCGATGTTTTTAAGCCTAAGTCTAGAAATATGCAAATTATCGTCGTATTCTCAAACTGGGAGTCTCGCCGCTGCGCGGTCTGTTCCTACGAGTGACATTGGTCCCGTGGGAGGTGTTGGTGCCACCCACGAGGACGTACGGGGGCTATTTCTAGTTTTCACCATCTAACGACAAGTTTTGAAGCCTAAGTTTAGAAATATGCAAATTATTATTGTATTCTCAAACCGAGAATCCCACGGCTGCGCAGTCAATTCCTACGAGTTACATTGGTCCCGTGGGATGTGTTGGTGCCACCCACGGGGCCGTTCGGTGGCTCTTTCGAGTTTTCACCCTCTAACGCCATGTTTTTAAGCCTAAGTTTAGAAATATGCAAATTATCGTCGTATTCTCAAATCGGGAGTCGCGCGGCTGCACGGTCAGTTCCTACGAGTTACATTGGTTCGTGGGAGGTGTTGGTCCCACGGGGCCGTTCAAGGGCTGTTTTGGGTTTTCACCCTCTAACGCATTATTTTTAAGCTTAAGGCCTCATATTTTAAAATTATCGTCGTATTCTCAAACCGAGAGTCCCGTGATCGCGCAGTCTATTCCTATATGTTACATAGGTTTCGTGAGAGGTGTTGGTGCCTCTCACGGGTCCGTACGAGAGTTGTTTCATGTTTTTGCTATCTAACGTATTGTTTTTAAGCTTAAGTCCTAATATTTTTTAATTATCGTCGTATTCTCAAATCGGGGGTCCCGTCATCGCGCGGTCAATTCGTACGAGTTACATTGGTCCCGTGCGAGGTGTTGGTCCCATGTTTTTACGTTTAAGTCTAGACATTAGCAAGTTATCATCGTATTCTGAAACCGGGAGTCTAAAATATTTTCAACATATTATCCAACAATGAAACCAATAATTATGCCGTACTACTTCTAATTATCCCATACTCCTTCTAACATACTATCCAACAACTAATAATTATCCAACAGCCAAACCAAACAAAACCAAATAATTATCCCGTACTCCTTCTATCATCTAAAAGATTTAATAGATAATGCATATCAATTATATAACTACTTTAGTCAATGTACAGAGTACCTGGTGTGTAATGAAGAACTGGTATGTAATGAAGAACTGGTATCCAATTGGTTAGATCTGCAATACGTAAACAATGTGTTATGAAGGAAGGGTATGTAAAATTAAATAAATTACCTCACAAAACCACTGAATTGTTTTTGAAAATTAATGAAAGTACGGGACCGTACGGGGGCTGCTACAAAAAAATATAAGGGCTACTACAAAACTTTCTTCAAACAAAATAGGGGTTGGGGTCGGCTTTTGAGTAGGTAGAGGAATGTTTGAGTTGGATTCTTTAGTTTTCTTAGGTTGGGGTTTGAAGATGCAATAATCATACATATGACCTTTGTCCATATACTAAGAGAAGAAGGATGGAATATTTTTACCTGAACTCTGCAATTCATCCTCGACACTTGTCCACTAATGCCATTGATCCTCACGGCCACGACTTTGCTGTGCTAACCTCCATTGTACCTGCAACTGTCATGTTTATGAGTGGATGGACTATAGACATGCTCGATCATCTTGACTACTACAATCAACTATGTAAAGAATTCAAATTCAATAAATGCATAACAAAACTATTAATAAATAATTAAAACTTTACATCGATGAATGTAGTGGTTCAATTAAATCCAACATCTTAGTACTGAAGTTTGGAAACTCTACATTTAAATTAGTCAAAAGGTTGATAAAACAAATAGAGATAAAAATTTGTACTCAACTTCTTAATAGAGAAAATAATCAAAACCTCAATCGCAATAATTGTCCACATTTGAAATGCTCTCTCTTTTATTCTTCGGTCTCTGAATGGCATCTCAGTTCGTTACAAAATGAGGAGTGTACAATTTAATTTGTATGTTTAGCATTAATCTTCCAAAAGTGTGATGAAAACATGAAAACTCTTATCAACGTAATATATGAAGGGAAAAATAGTAAGAAGTTTCATAGTATAATTACATCGCAGTAACCTTGAATGAGTGAGTGTCTGTCAAGAATAGAGAAAAGCGATGCAACTGCTGCTGAGCCCTTGGCAAGAGCATAAGTCATGCTCCCAGCATCAGTTATGACTTTTCCATTACCAACCAGTATGAAAAAAGTCTTAAAAACATCACCCATTGTATGCATATATGCATTCAGCAGCATATATGCTATAACTGTATGCATATATCAAAACAACAACATATATGCAAACAGTAGCATATATGCATACATATATGCAATAACTGTATATATGTTAATAACTTCTCCACATGTCAATCGAGCATGTTAGTGAATTAAATTATCTTAGCATCGTGTATCAAATTATCCATACAATGTCAAGATAATATAAGCATTAGTAAGGAACCTAAGGTTAGTGATGATAATGCGACGAAACGGATTAAAATTTTCTAGCCAAATCATTAATTTCAACACATGAACACATTATGACTATTTAGAAATCCATTTTACTATGCCCATGTGATCATCGCAAAGTTGCCCGTGTCTAAGAAATTTTGTGAGCATTTTCAAATACTTAAGAGAGAAAGAACCGCACGGGTATGATCATTTAACACCCAAACAACCACTAACTCAAATTATTCTAAAAAAGCGATTGGAAAAAAAGACTTACTTTGATTTACAAAAAGAAATATTACTACAATTAGCTCGACATATTGTTATGTGTTGGCCCAAAAGTGTCCCAAATAAAGGTTTTCATAACATTATTATCAATTTTATCACCACCTACGGGACAAACAACATACAATTATGTAATGTATGACGTTAGTATAGAATTCCAAGATATAAAATTCCAAGATATAACACCCCAAATGTTTGATCCTATAGTACAAACAACAAATACAACCAAGTAATGTATGATGTTAGTTTAAAATTTTAAAATATAGGACACCAAATGTTTGATGAAGTGATAAACAAAATTATAGCACACCAATTTTTTTGTCGATGATATGAAAATGAAAAGAAAATTACTAACTGAAATCTTCCTAAGAAAAAAAGAAGATACAAATTATGAAAATAAATTTTTAAAACTTCGAACCATGGGACATCATATCTTGGTACATCTTATCCCCACCAGGATGTACCCGCATGACAATATATAGAGTGATAGATAAAACCGATGGTCAACTATATAATATGCATCAATTGTAGAGGGAGTACATTAAGTGGTACCCATGAATCCTAAGTGGTACCCATGGTCATCTAAATAATGTCTCAATCAATTATTATATTTCTAATTTACACTGGGTGGGCTTACTTCAGTTGATACGACAAACAGAAACTAAATGGAATTAGTTGTATTTTATTTCTTGCTGGCTTAAAATATATGTGGGGTTTTATTCCATACGAACTTATTTATTTAATGTTTGAGTTGGTATTTTTTTTTTAGGTTATTAACATAAAAAAGGGCATGATGCTAATGGCTTTGGGGGGTGAGGTTTGTCAACCTAATATGCCTTTTGGATAGTCTAGTAACCTTATTTAATATATAACTTACATAGTTAATGGCATTATGCATTTGGTGAAGTGGAAAACATCTACTGGGCTATAGTGGTATTCGTCATTTAGTAAAATTAACACAATATTTTTATAGCAGTTAGCAATTTAATTCACTGCTACAAAAAATATTGCGTTAAAATTGGGGCATTATGCTATGATTGAAATGAGTCCATAAATGTAGTATACAGAGAAAAATTGGGTTATACTATTAGAACATTACATCACTTTGTTAAATAAAGTTTACTCTGATTTTGGGCAATACCTATTTAATTTTTTGTCAATGAGTACTAGTCCACTAACTAGTGAAAGAAATTTCCTTTTTTTCATCAATAATTATGAATCTAAATTTTTGTTGTTGTTATTGTGTGTGTGTATATATATATATATATATATTTACTTCATCCATTTTAAAAATCAGACGGATAGCAGATGTTCTTGAACATTTTGTTTTTTGAGAGCTAGTGGTCATTGAGGATACAATACAAAATACGCATTTTTCTAAAATATATTATACAAACACACACACACACACACACACACATATGAATGAAACATTTGTTTCAAGGAATACATAATTAGAATGTACTTAACATAAAATTCAATAAAATAAAATAACAATACATATTATAACAAGAAATGGATAAAATTCAATAACATTGGAAATAATATTAATATGGCTTGCAAAGTTAGGGTTTGTTTGAAACTTTTGAGTCCAGATTGTTCTTTTTGTATATGAATATGGTCACTTCTTTTTGTTTTTATGATTTACAATTGATGTTTTAAGTTATAAAACATTGGACTACATTTATGTTTGAAAAATACTAAAAAAGCTACCACGTGTCTGAAAAAACTTGATCCGATGACGTATCTTCAGCGTGTCCTAATGTGTTCCTTAGCGTTTTCGACGTAAAAAAAAACAGAATACTCTAGGACATGAGTGTCTCGAGCGTTTTTAGTGATAGACTTGAATTTTGAATAGAAGAAGAGTATTTCTCTCTCTAAAAGTGTGTGTGAGATATTTTTAGGAGCATTTTGATGGGTGGTTCACGTCATTTCTTTTTAGATGAAAAAGCAACAAATTGCTTAGTGGTGGATTATAACTGTATTATGGGTACTACGAGAAGTCAGGTGGGCTTGGGCAGGTTTGAGCGGGTCACTTATGGGTTACCATTTTTCGAAACTGTGTGATCCCTCTTTTAGGCCGTACTTAAATTGGTGGGATCAAATTCATCCCGTAATGGGTGTACTTGGGCAACTTACTAATTGTGAGTTGGGCTTACTGAGCCTAATTCTTGGCCTTATCAACACCTCACTCTTTTCCTTTGTACTTCTACAATTGATTGAGTCATTTTAAGATATTATTATGACCAATGAGGATGATATATAGTTTGTGTTATGTTAAAATAGTAGAAAAAGATATTTATTTATTTATTCTTTGAGAAGACATGACATTCCATAGACATGAACTGTGATAGTGCCATAGGCATGAAACATGTAAACTGTGGAGTTTTGTACGTTTGTAGGGCTTTTAAACTCTAAAGTATTTTGTTTTGTTTTCTGATGGATTTTCAACTTGAGTCATTCTTTTATTTCTCTGTCATGGAGTTTTCAACTTGATGTGCACGTTTAATGCATCACGAGGTCAGTTACTTACATTTATTTCGCTATTAATATTGTATATTCCCCATGTCTAATTGAAAATATAGAAAAACATAAAGATAAAAGGGTCATTGATGTGAAAATTTGATTTGAAAACTATTGTTTTGGACTTTAGTCTGTTCAATGTGAACTCAAATTTATTAGGATAAACAAAACTATTTTTTTTCTTTTTATATGTTTAAATATTTCTTAAATTAATTATGTTGTTGGGCCCCTTTTATGATTCAACGTTGGTGTTGGATATTCTTAATTTGCACTTGAACCACATATATATGACACCTCTTTAATCATTTCACTATATTAAGTAGCGTCAAAACGTTTTTTAGTTATATCTCAGTTTTATCAAAAACTAAGCCTTTTACTTAGGACTGTGTTGTTTATCTCCCAACAGTTTTTATATAAAGCATCCATTTTTTATATGTTATTGTATGAAGACATTCATATAGACAAAAAAGTTGGGTGGTGTTTTGGAAAAAATGATATCTAGAGTTTGGTGGTGTTTTGTAAATGGTATCATTAATTCATCGTTAGGCCATTGAGTTTTGTTTGGAAAAATGCCCAATTGTGTAAAATCTAGGATCAATTACCAAAAAGTCCCTCAAATATTTTTAATACACATGTAGCCCAAGCATTTTTTATTTTTTTCCAAAAAAGTCCCTCAATCACTCATTTAACCAATATTCTCTTATTTTTAAATATCCACACTAGCGGCACCCCCGCCCCACCTTCAAGCCCCCAACCCCCACTGCCGAAGCTCCTTTTTTTAGTGTTTTTATGTAGTGTGGGACTTTTTGGAACAAAATATAAATACTTAGACTAAGTGTGTATTAAAAAATGAGGGACTATTTGGCATATGCCTTTAAAATCTACATGATTTTTGAGACTTATTTGATTGGTTTTGCTGTGAATGAGCAATCGTTTTCTATAGTTTGAGATGAAATTTAAACTGTTTTCGGGCATATATATAGGTGGTGAATCTTTGTTGTTTGTTGTAGATGCAAACATAGTTCAAAAAAAATTAAAATAGTATTGAAAATATTTTATTAAGCATTTCATTGTGTTTTCTATTTGTACACGGGATTAATTAAAACTATACTGAAACTATTATACGTACCTGTTTGTGCTTCTCTGTCCACAATTTTAATAAGGCATGTCAACTGAAAATAGTTTTCTAACTTTAATAAGGTCTTTGCTATTGCCGTGTATGTTTTGGGGATGAGTGTTTTAATTTGTAGCTCTGATAACATGAGATAAGATGATTACAAACAAGCACCAAAATTGCTTTCCCTAGAAAAATAAAACTACTCAACTTTCTTCTACTTTGCATTTTTCGGGAGGATGATATGGAATCGGAATCAAGTAGAGATCATTTTTTATGTGAACCGAAAGACCACACGCTTCAGTCATGTCTAGGTCTTCGTGCTTCTTTCCATTAGGGAGTTTCCAATCGAAATTGTACAAAAAATTTGCAATTGGGAGCTCAACGTTATCCAAACCATACGACATGCCGGGGCATATTCTCCTTTCAGCACCAAATGGGATATACTCAAAGTTTGTTCCCTTAAACTCAATTTAGCTATCGTGGAATCTCTCGGGATAAAATCTCTCAGGCCCATTCCAGTACTTTTGATCTCCACCCATTGCCCATACATTTACAAGTAACTTGGTTTTGATAGGTATATCATATTCGACAATCTCACACTTCTCATTGCATTCTCTTGGAAGTAATAGGGGAATGGAAGGGTGTAACCTTACTGTTTCTTTAATAACTAACTTATGATATTGCATCTCCCTAATGCCTGTTTCATTCACCTGTCCTTTTCTATCAAACACTTCCCTTACCTCATCCCGTGCCTTTTTCATCAGTGTTGGATTTTTTACCAATTCTGACATTGCCCATTCTACAACCGTAACTGATGTCTCACTCCCAGCAGCTAAAATATAATGGAAATTATTGAATAAATTTGTAAATGATAAAAAAACTAGTATCTTATGTTGGTTACATGAAAAAATTCTAACTAAAAAAATTCAAAATATTATTATTGGGGGGGGGGGGGGCAGTAGGGGCTGATGCAAATAATTTGATTAAGATGGGCAAACGATAATTGTGACAAACCGAATATAATTATGATAAATTATGTTTAAATCATGATTAGCTTATGTGATATGCATAATATTTTATTAGTATATATTTAATATAAGTCATTATTTTTAGTCTAATCCTACATTCATAAATCATGAAATATCGAATTAGTTACAAATGTGAAATTTCAAAGTTTTCGGTAGGAATGTTCTAGTTGGAGGCTAGTTTTGACCATCATAACATAACAATTGACTTGAGGTGAAAACTATATAGTGGTATACATGTGAGTTATGGTTGTAACACAATAGACGGTGTGTGAAAAAGATGTCCGAGTAAGAAGTTATACTGAAATTACTAACCAAGGGCAAATCTGTCCATTCGTTTAAGTGGTAATTTGTCCTTTATGCCCAATAAGTGTCTTAAATTGATTGGTTGGAGGTGGAGCTTGTTCTGGCCTATTTAAACCCTTGAGATATCCTCCTTTCTTCAGCAAACTCAGTTTGGGAGAGTTTTAGGTTGAGGAAAAACAATTGTGAGAGCTAGGAAGAAGAAAGCGAGGATAAGCATTCAGAAAAATTCATAGAAAATAACGTAAAAGCCCCTAAGGTAATTCCACCCATGAATCTTGTTATTTTTCATGTATTTATGATTTATATTATATAAATACTTTATTGTTTATTTAACTTTCATGCTTGGGTGCATATGTAGGGATATAGGCAAGTTGAAACAAAGTTGAATGTGTAAACCCTTAAATTGCTTGGTTTAGTCACCCTGTTTATTCAAACTTCCATATCTTTTGGTATGATTACTGAAATTGATTAATTCCAGTTGGAGATTAACATAGACCCATATATTCATGAAATATACGAAAATTATTTAAAAATAGTAAGAAATGAATCTTGGGTGAAGGTTTGAAGTTCGGGTATGAAATTTGCCCCAAAAGAGTAAATATGCATACAATATGTTTGATGTTTTGCTTGACATAGGAAATGAACTCAAAAAATTATGAAATTTTAATCTTGTATTATTAAATATGTTTTATTAAATTAGGTGAAATATCATAGAAAGTTATGATCTATAAAAATTATGAAAATTCTTGGAAGATGGTTGAACCATAGATGAGCCTATAAGGCGGATTTGCTATGTGGTAAAGAAATGGACATATCTTGCTCTACAAAACTTAGAATGATGTGCCGTCAATTGTGTTGGAAACCTAATGTGATAAGGATTTGATTCCCAAGAATAATTAAAGTAGGTTGGGGTTTAATTTGAATATGTTAGATATAATTACCTGAGTCTACATGGGACTTCATTTATAAGGAATGATTTGAATTGAATCATATGATGCTTATGAATTAACTTTTGTTCAAGTTGTTCTTTGAACTGTTAATATTCTTATGATAATACTAATATTGTAAGAATGATAGGAAGAGAAGAAGAACTGACTGAACAAGAGCCAGATAAAGGAAAAGGGAAAGCTTGTTAAATTTCCAAGGTGAATGTACTTATGATTGTTTCATATATAGAGATATATGAATATAGCCCTAAGAGCAGGATTTGTTTGAATGCTTCGGGATTCAGGATTTGTTTGGATATTCAAATATCTAAGATTTATTTGCATCTTATGATCCAGGATTGGAATTGGACAAAGATCCAATCATTTGATTTGTCTTATGACAAGGATTTGTTCAAACTCATGTTTCAGGATTTGTTATTGCCAATGGGCAGAATTATTTGGATCTTATGATCCAGGATTGGTTATTGCCAATGGACAGGATTGTTCGGATTTTATATCCACATATTTGATATAGGTTTATTTTTTCATTGTAGGGAAGGAGTACCTCACTAAGCTTAATGCTTACGGTTTATATTTTAACAATTTCATATTTGTATGCTGTCAGCTAAGATACCATATGATCTGTAACTTTGAGAGTTGCACCATTGGAAAGAGATGGTGTTTAAATATGGGGATTTTATCATTATCACACTGAAGATTTTAATATACTCACGTATTGTATATATTGCGGTAGTATGGATTGATTTGATGATTGTGAAATTTATCATAGTTAATCATAGTATTATATGTCCGCTTAATTATGACTCTGATATTGATTTCATTATGGTATAAGAATAATAGTATGTTCATTATCCACATTATGCAGAAAAATATTGATAAATGAATTATATTTACAAGGGGCTCAAGATCATGATCCAATTATTCTAATAACAAATGATTAGTAGGGACATTGGGTTTGGGGTGTGGCAATTAGTGGTATCAGAGCGTCTAGGTTATTAATCCTTGACGTGTGTGACGATTAGATGGCAGTCATTGAGTTGATTTGATATTTATGAATATTTTTTTTGTACTAACCAATAGTTTAGTATTATAACCTATTTATATTGGTTGTTAGAACTTTTTTATATTACAGATAATTCCAGATGGAACCTGGGAATGGACAACATAGAGAAGATGGAGTAGTTTCTCATACAGACAATACTGAAGAAGAGCAGAGTGTTACTGGAAGGGCCAAAGAGCATGAACAACCTACAGAGATGCAGATAATGGCACAGACAATGATGAGGATGGCAGAGCAATAAGAAAAAAATATGGCAAAAATAGCAAAATAACAGGCTAGATATCTAGAATCAAAGACTGTGGCAGGATTGAGAAAGAGGCAAGGAAGGAAATGAAAGATTCCATCCATCAGAAGTTTTTAAAGTTGAATACTCCAGAATATTCAGGGTCAGTTGAACCTACAGAAGCTGAGATGTGGGTTAGGGATCTAGAAACTATCTTTGCAGTTATGAAGGTTCCAGATAACCAGAAAGTTAATCTAGTTGTGTTTAAGCTGAAAGGAGAGGCGAGCTATTGGTGGGAAGCTAGCAACCATTTAGTGCCCAAGATGGAAGGTACTGATGTTATTACTTGGGCTAAATTTATTAAAGCTTTGTATGTGAAGTATTTTCCTAAAGTTTATAGGAGGGAGAAGCTGAGGGAATTTATAAATTTGACCCAAGGGAAAATGTCTGTGAGTGAGTATGAGGTTAAATTTACTGATTTGTCTAGATTTGCTACTAAATATGTGGAGAATGAAGAAGATAAATGTAGTAAGTTTCAATATGGACTGATTTGGCCTATTCAAAATAGAGTGTCCACTTATGAGTTAGAAGATTATGCGTCTCTAGTAAACAAAGCCACGATAGCAGAAAGGCAAATAAACCAAGGGGTGGCGAGTAGAGAGAGTTTTAAGAAAAGTAGATTCGATGCATCTCAGTCTAAGGTAGGTGAGGGTGGAAGTGTTAAGATGGAACCTCATAAATTTCAGAGAGGTGGTGAAGATAGTGGTATAGGTTAGGGGAGATTTGGCAAAGACACCAGGGGTGGAGGATCTTTTGGTTCGATTAGAAAGTTAGGGAGAGGTGAGACCCCAATAGGAGGTGTTACATGTTTCTTTTGTAAAGAGGAAGGGCATTATAAATCTGAGTGTCCTAAGCTTAAGGGATTGGAATGTTAGCATTATCATCAAGTGGGGCATATTAAGAAGAATTGTTCGCAGTTAGCAAAGACTCTAGCAACACCTAGTGAAGCAGCAAGAAAGGTATTATCACCACACAGTGCAGTGAAAAGTATGGGCAGAGGACAATCTAGTAGTTCCAGGATAGGTGGACGAGTCTTTACGATGAAAGAGTCTTATATTACCCCGGATGTGGTTACAAGTACACTTTTTGTTACTGATAGAAGTGCTTATGTTTTGATTGATCCTGGTTCCACACATTCTTTTGTGTCCTATGCTTTTCCTGTATACCTGAATAGACCATGTACACGTTTAGATGTGGGGTTGGGTATTTTTATGCCTATGGGGGATATAGTTGTAGCTGAATATGTTTTTCGTGATTATGTTTTGACTGTGGGGGTTAGAGATACAGTTATAGATCTACTTCCATTGGATATTTCTGATTTTGATATAGTTCTGGGAATGGATTGGTTATCTAAATATCATGCATCTATGGATTGTTTCTGTAAGGAAGTTGTTTTTAATATGCTTGGTGAGCTTGAATTTAAATTTGTGGGGGAAAGGAAAATCGTTCCCAGTTGCATCATTTCTTCTATTCAGATGAGGAAATTATTGAGTAAGGGTTGTGAGGGTTTTATTGCATATGTTCTTGACACTAGGAAGGGGGCTTTACAATTAGTCGATGTTCCTGTTATACGGGATTTTCTAGAAGTCTTTCCTAGTGAGTTGGCTGGGTTACCTCCAGAAAGAGAAGTTGAATTTAGTATTGAATTAGCACCGGGGACATACCCTATTTCTATGGCACCGTATGGAATGGCACCTGCTGAGTTGAAAGAACTCAAGATTTAGTTGCAGGATTTACTTTATAGGGGGTTCATAAAGCCTAGTGTATCTCCATGGGGTGCACCAGTTTTATATGTGAAGAAGAAAGATGGTACCATGCGTTTGTGTATTGATTATAGGCAACTGAATAAAGCTACAATTAAGAACAAGTTCCCTTTACCTCGTGTAGATGATTTGTTCGATCAGTTACATGTTGCTAAAGTGTTTTCAAAAATAGACTTGCGATCGGGTTATCATCAGTTGAGGGTCTAGGAGAGTGATATTTCTAAAATTTATTTTCTTACTCGGTATGATCATTTTGAATTTCTAGTGATGCCTTTCGGGGTGACTAATGCTCCAGCTATATTTATGGATCTTATGAACCGGGTACTGCATCCTTTTGTTGATTCATTTATGATAGTTTTTATTGATGATATTCTGATTTATTCGCATGATATGGTTGAACATGAAAAGCATCTCATAACTATTTTGAATCTATTGAAAGATAATAAGTTGTATGCTAAGTTTAGCAAGTGCGAATTTTGGCTATCACAAGTTGTATTTTTAGGCCATGTTATTTCTAGAGATGGTATATGTGTTGATCCTAAAAAGGTAGAAGCTATTGTAAAATGGGAGAGGCCCAATAATGTGACTGAGGTGAGACGTTTTCTGGGTTTAGCTGGGTATTATAGAAGGTTTATTAAGGGATTTTCTTTGATTTCCTTGCCAGTGACTAAACTAACCCAGAAAGATGTTAAGTTTGAAAGGAATTCTGATTGCGAAAATAGTTTTGATGAATTGAAAAAGAGGTTAGTAACTAAACATGTTCTTACTATTACGCATGGTGGAGATGGATTTGTTATTTATACTGATGCTTCACATCAGGGGTTGGGATGTATTTTTATGCAATATGGTAAAGTTATTGCTTATTCTTCTAGGTAGTTACGTACACATGAACGTAATTATTCGACACATGATTTGGAACTTGCTGCTATTGTGTTTGCTTTGAAATTATGGTGTCATTATCTATATGGTGAGGTATGTGAAGTTTTTATTGACCATCAAAGCCTTAAGTATTTATTTACTCAGAAAGAGTTGAATTTGAGGTAGAGAGAATGGATGGAGTTAATTAAAGATTATGATTGCACAATTCACTACCATCCAGGGAAGGCAAATGTAGTTGCAGATGCTCTGAGTAGAAAGGCTTCAGGCAGGTTATCTTGTATTCGGTGTGCTAGAGTTTCCCACATCATGGAGTTGAGATTGATGAGAGTAGAATTGAAGCTAGCTATGGGGACAGGTTCTTTTCTCATGTAAGCGTGAGGCATTTGTTAGCTACCAGTATTCGTGATTTGCAAAGTCAAGATCCTTTTCTTGAGAAGAAATGGAAAATTGTCCGAGATAGAAAGTCAGAAGATTTTTGTATTGTGAATGATGGCACTTTATTGTATAAGCATCGGTTATATGTGCCTAATGTGTGTGGATTGAAAGAGGAAATTTTAGATGAGGCTCATAATTCCATTTATACTATGCATCCTAGTAGTACTAAAATGTATAGGGATTTAAAAGAGCATTATTGGTGGAATAATATGAAGAAGGAAATAGCTGATTTTGTTGTTAGGTGACTTATATGTCAGCAAGTGAAAGTGGAGCATCAGAAACCTACTGGTCTACTTCAGCCATTGCCAATACCGAAATGGAAATGGGATCATGTAACGATGGATTTTGTGGTTGGTCTTCCTCAATCTCAGAAGGGGTCAGATTCGATTTGGGTAGTGGTGGACAAATTGACCAAGTTCGCTCATTTTCTAGTAGTCAAGACTACGTATACAGTTGATAGGTATGCTAGATTATATGTTAATGATATTATTCGATTACATGGAGCACCAATATTTATTATTTCAGATAGGGACCCTACTTTTACATCCAGATTTTGGGATAGCTTGCAATATGCTATGGGAACTAACTTGAAGTTTAGTATGGCTTTTCATCCTCAGACAGATGGGCAGTCTGAAAGGACAATACAAATTTTTGGAAGATATGCTTAGAGCTTGTGTGCTTGATTTTAAAGGAAATTGGGATGAATATTTGTCTTTGATAGAATTTGCATATAACAATAGTTTTCAATCTACTATTGATATGGCACCATATGAAGCGTTGTATGGTAGACGGTTTCATACACCCGTATGTTGGGGTGAAGTTGGTGAAAGGAAGATAGAGGGTCCAGAGTTGATTGAAGTCACCACTGAAAAAGTGAAGATTATTCAAGATAGAATAAGAATGGCTCAAAGGAGACAGAAAAGTTATGCGGATAAGCGATGGAAAGATTTAGAATTTTAGAAGGGGGATTACGTGTTTCTTTGGATATCGCCATGGAAAGGAATTATGAGGTTTGGAAATAAAGGTAAATTAAGTCCACGCTACATTGGACCTTATGAAATTCTTGAGAAGTCGGGATGGTTGCCTACAAGTTAGCGTTACCACAAGAGTTAGCACGATTACATGATGTTTTCCATGTTTCTATGTTGAGAAATTATATAGTGGATCCTTCACATTTATTGGTGGAATAACCTATTGCGTTAAAGGAAGATTTGAGCTATATGGAAGATCCACTTGCAATCGTCGATAGGAAAGAACAAATATTGAGATCCAAAGTGATAACACTTGTGAAAGTAGTGTGGAGAAGGAATTCCATGGAAGAAGATACATGGGAGAGTGAGGACAACATGAATATGCGTTATTCATATTTGTTTGATTCAGAAAACAAAGGTATGTCAATTTCGGGAACGAAATTTCCTAAGAGGGGGAGAATTGTGACAACCCGAATATAAATATGACAAATTATGTTTAAATCCTGATTAGATTATGTGAAATGGATAATATATTATTAGTATATATATAATGTTAAGTCATTATGTTTAGTCTAATCCTACCTTCATAATGCATGAAATATCTAATTAGTTACAAATGTGAAATTTTGAAGTTCTTGGTAGGAATGTTCCTGTTGGAGGCTAGTTTTGACTACCATAACATAACAATTGACTTGAGGTGAAAACTAGATAGTGGTATACAGGTGATTTATGGTGGTAACACAACAAACGGTGTGTGAATCAGAGGTCCGAGTAAGAAGTTATACCAAAATTACTAACCAAGGGAAAATATGTCCATTCGTTTAAGAGGTAATTTGTCCTTTATGCCCAATAAGTGTCTTAAATTGATTGGTTGGAGGTGGAGGTTATTTGGGCCTACTTAAACTCTTGAGATATCCTCCTTTATTCATAAAACTCAGTTTGGGAGAGTTTTAGGTTGAGGAAAAACAATTGCGAGGGTTAGGAAGAAGAAAGTGAGGAGAAACATTCAGAAAAATTCATAGAAAATTACGTAAAAGCCCCTAAGGTAATTCCACCAATGAATCTCGTTATTTTTCTTGTATTTAAGATTTATATTATATAAATCCTTGATTGTTTATTTAACTTTCATGCTTGGGTGCATATGTAGGGATATATGCAAGTTTAAACAAAGTTGAATGTGTAAACCCTTAAATTGATTTGTTTAGTAACCCTGTTTATTCAAATTTCGATATCTTTTTGTATGATTAATGAAATTGATTAATCCCAGTTGGAGATTAACATAGACCCATATATTCATAACATATCTAGAAACTATGTAAAAATAGCAAGAAACGAATCTTGGGTGAAGGTTTGAAGTTCGGGTACGAAATCTGCCACAAAAGAGTAAATATGCATACCATATGTTTGATGTTTTGCTTGACATAGCAAAATGACCTCAAAAAAATATGAAATTTTAATATTTTGTTATTCAATATGTTTTATGAAATTGGATGAAATATAATAGAAAGTTATGATGCATAAAAATTATGAAAATTCTTGGAATATGACCGAACCATAGATGAGCCTATAAGGCAGATTTGCTATGTGGTAAAGAAATGGGCATATCTTGCTCTAGGAAACTTATAATGATGTGTCGTCAATTGTGTTGGAAACCTAATATGATAAGGATTTGATTAACAAGAAGAATTAAAGTAGTTTTGGGTTATAATTTGAATATGTTAGATATAATTACCTAAGTCTATATGGGACTTCATTTATAAGGAATGACTTGACTTGAATCATATGACGCTTATGAATTAAGTTATGTTGAAGTTGTTCTTTGAATTGTTAATATTCTTATGATAATACTAATATTGTAAGAATGATAGGAAGAGAAGAAGAGCCGACTGAACAAGAGCCAGATAAAGGAAAAGGGAAAGCTTGTTAAATTTCCAAGGTGAGTGTACTTATGATTGTTTCATATATACAGATATATGAATATAGCTCTAAGAGCAGGATTTATTTGAATACTTCAATATTCAGGATTTGTTTGGATATTCAAATATTCAGGATTTATTTGGGTCTTATGATCCAGGATTGGAATTGGACAAAGATCCAATGATTTGATTTGTCTTATGACAAGGATTTGTTGGAACTCAAGTTCCAGGATTTGTTATTGCCAATGGGCAGAATTATTTGGATCTTATGATCCAGGATTTGTTATTGCCAATGGGCAGGATTGTTCGGATTTTATATCCACATATTTGATATAGAATTGTTATTTCATTATAGGGAAGGAGTACCTCACTAAGCTTAATGCTTACGGTTTATATTTTAACAATTTCAGGTTTGTATGTTGTCAGCTAGGATACCATATGACCGATAACTTTGAGAGTTGTACCGTTGGAAAGAGATGGGGTTTAAATGTGGGGATTTTATCATTGTCACACTGAAGAGTTTAATATACTCACGTATTGTATATATTGCAGTAGTATGGATTGAGTTGATGATTGTGAAATTTTATCATAGTTAATCATAGTATTGCATGCCCGCTTAATTATGACTTTGATATTGATTTCATTATGGTATAAGAATAATAGTATGTTCATTATGCACATTATGCAGAAAAATATTGATAAATGAATTATATTTCCAAGGGGCTCAAGATCATGATCCAATTATTCTAATAACAAATTATTATACAAATTAAGGAAATCTATCTAGTTTCAAATGGAAAAAGTAAGCAAAGATTGGAAAACATTAACAGTGAACTAAATATACAAATGACGGTGGTAGATGAGGATGTTAAACGAATCCATATGCACCTTTAAGGTAAGGGGAGAAACTAAAGATCTAGAGTATTTTCAGTTGGGGGTAAGAGAAGTGCTAAAAAACGGAAAAGGTTAACTAAAACAATTATATACACATTATAAGATTGTGATTTATCTGCTTATGAATTTTCAATAGAAAAAATAAACTCCAAGTATCTACATAAAAAATCAATTTATTTTTTTAATATATACTTGAAGAATCCGAAATACCTAAATTTATTTTTTTGGCACGTGGACTTTTAATTGACTCGAGCTTTGGACTGACTTTTTTTCAAAATGAGGAGAATGGTGCATATGCATGGTGGAACCTTTTAGGCTAACAAATAAGAGAGATACTTTTTTTTATTTAAGAAGATAATTGATACCTTTGCCCCCCTTAGCACATCCCTAATTATTGAAAAATGGTAATATTAAACTTTGCCCCCCTTAGCAAATCCTGGCTTCTGCCCCTGGAGCCTATGACATATAGGCATTGACATCAGATGAATATATGTGAACACAATCGGATGAAAGATTATAGATATGCTCAACAAATCAGCATAAAAAATAAGGCTAAATAAAAGAATTCGGAAGGGGGAGAACAATGTACGAATTCCAAGGCAAGGTATGCACTTGCAAATATTCCCATTCCCTCTTTTATTGTAATAACTGACAAATCCCGAACCTTGGAAATTCCGGTACTTTCCACTCCATTCATAGACAACTTCCTTGCAATCCTACAACTCCAAAAGTAAACCTACAAACTTATAGAAACTAACTACTAGCATGAACTTAACAATTCAACAAAGTCAAGGTAGTCAGATCACGATATCAATAAAAATACATACACTAAAACACGAGGCAAATATATATATATGTATATATATATATATATATAGGAGAATTCTCACCTACATCATGCTCTATACATCATTCATACATCACACTTAGTTGTAGGCCCTAAAAAACTTGTTTTTCAAATGTTTTATTTCTCTTGAAATTAACCCTCCAGTAAACCAATGTTCAAAAAATTAGGTCAAAATACAGTTTGTAACTATTTTTAAAAAATCCACAAAAAAGTTCTTAAATTACCTTATATCTAAGGATCTCCGCTAGCAGTTTTTTGTGGATTTTTTAAAAAATAGCTACAAAATGTATTTTGACCTAATTTTTTGAATGTGAGTTGATTTGTACGTAAATTTCAAGAGAAAATAAAAAAAATTGGAAAAATATTTCTTAGGGCCAAGAACTAGGTGAACCTCTCTCTATATATTTGGGCCTTGGCAAGAAGACAGGGAATTGCAACTGTGTAGTTGGGGTCTAAGCGGTAGGCAGCCTTAAGCGGTGAGTTTCATAATCCCAATATAGTAAGTAACTTTATAGAATACATAATATTCTAATTAGTTAGTGGAACCTGTTTAGAAGCGTATTAATGTTTAAGAGATTTTTTGCGTTTCATGGGAGTTCATTGCTAATTTTCGCTATGTGTTTGATATACATCTAATTGGCATCATCATGAGATCATTATGGGTGGGGAATGCTGCTCTGTATCTCACTGCAGTTAGAATCAGACTTCCAAAATCTCACACAGTCCAAGATGGAAGAATCAAATTGAAGAAATAAAATAAAGAATGTGATGATAACGAATCGATATGGTAATAACATAACAAAGCTTAAAGAGGCGACAAGGAAGCTAGGACCCCCGTCGCACTAGATCGCCTCAACCACTGGTCTAAAGTTGCCCCTCAATTCGAGTCACACCATGATTTAAAGATGCGGTATCAGTCTGTGACTTGCCCACCCAATTTTCAACTCGGTATTGGGATCAGTTTCAGTCAATATGCAACGATATACGATATGTTGTTTAAAGAGCCCTACTTTTTTTGAAAAAAAAATAGAAACTTTCAGAAAAGTATGTATAATAACATGGATTTAATATACGTTCAAAATCGTCATAGAATTGTCTAATTGATTACATTGGCACATGATGCACCTGCCAATTGCATTGTTCCAAAAAATATAAGCATGCAATCTCCAACTAATGTAATTGATAAATACAGTATAAGGAAATTGCAATTTTTAAACTAATATTTATAGTTATATATCTGGATTATTCACAAAAGCTTAGTTGTGGTCACATCGCACCCCTCATTTCGTTGGCTCAGAAGGTTACGAATCTATGAAAGACCATGTATCCATTAATGCAACGCATTGAACCTCTAACCCATGATTCATGACTCAAATCCGAAACAAAACATTATTTAGAGGATAAAGAAATAATAAAACTCGTGCATCGACTCAGCAAGATGCCAAAATTTTGGCCGTTACGGTAAAAAAATCATTATGTCATAGTGAGTCAAGTCTTTCATTGTTATGTAGGTATAAGTAACTATTTGTTTAGGTGGTGGGTACCGATACCTAGTCAACTGGGTCGTATTGTCTTGGTACCGATGTGAGTCACATGAATGGACGAAGTTGCAATAAGACTAAACCCTTATAACCCACAATCTTGTCTTTATTGGTGCACTTGATGCCACCATCCTTTCACAGGAAACGATGGAGATTATTATGAGGACTAAGAACTTTGATTACCTGTGAGACTCCCGAAAACTCCAAGTTGTGCGACCACAGATCACTAGCAAGGCTCGTGAGTCACTTCTCCAAAGTCCAATAGATTAGGCTGATGGTAAGGAAAAGAATTACAATCGTCACAGCAGTACATGTCCTAGACCCTCCCAAAACTACTGCGACCCTAACGTCTATGGAATCTCCCCAAAAAACCTATTCCCTTCCAAGGCCCTATGCTCCCTCTCCCCATTTAACGAGTGTCCTCTCAGGCCTCCTCAACTCTTACATCATAACGTAAAATCTCAACTGAGTTGCTGAGGTTGGTTTAGTAAATGAATTACCCCCTCATTCTACCAACACCCTTAAGGTGTTCATTCAAAAAATTCTAACTTTGTAATATGAATTCATACATGGATATATGTATATAGGATTGGATCCAACAAACCACAACAAACCCCTTTAGGAGCAGTGTTTAAAAAAGTGTACGAGGCTTATACCTTGAGGCTCACAATGAGCTAAGGCATTAAAAACAACCTTGAGGCTACAGGGTGTACATTGATAGATAAGAGACATGCAATAGAGGTCAGATGGCAGTGAATGTTAATATTCACGACATAACTGAAGCTACGGGGTCAGATGGCAATGCATGTTAAGGGTTATTTTTTAATGTCTTATTAGGTTCATTGAAATGTTCATTATTTTGGTTCACTTGTGAACCTCTCTCTCTCTCTCTCCATATATATATATATATATATATATATATATATATATATGTATATATATATTATGATGTTGCATATTTACATTTTCAAATATATACTTGAAGAATCCAAAATACAAAAATGTACTTTTTTGGCACGTGGACTTTTAATTGACTCCAGCTTTGGACTGACTTTTTTTCAAAACGAGGAGAATGGTGCATATGCATGGTGGAATCTTTTGGGCTAACAAATAAGAGAGACTATTTTTTAAGAAGATAATTGATACTAGTTATCCAATTATGACTAATGTTTATTTTATATTTTATCTAACACTTGCTTTTGGCCTCATTGTTGAGCATTGTTTAAGTTTTCTGCTGGTTGATGCGACTTCGTTGAGATGGTTTCGTGATGATACAATATTTTTTTATTGGCGACATTGATTATAGACTTTTGGGGCGATGACATGGTAATGATACATTGCTAAAATGTTATTATGTTAGTTACAATGACTATGAATGTTTTGAAAACGAAGCCACTATACAGTATTTTGTGATTATATTAGTATTTTTGTAATATTTTGGTGATTTCGTAATGCTACACTAATTCTGTGATTTATGCACCGCGTCACTAGATCACAACGCCTCAAATCCGCCTCATTCCGCTTCAAACATTTCTTAAAAGTGGTTGATTTATATGGGTTTGAATGACAATGGAGATGTGTACCCGTTTTACCTCGAGCCATTTAGAGGGCCAATTAGTCATTTACTAGGCAGTTGGTGCACATGCACAATAATATTTAGTGACCCGCTCATGAGGTCATGCATCACAAGCCATGAAGCACATATTCTTCAAGGGTCTAAGAGTTCGAATCGCACGCGAGTCGAGTGTAGGTACAATACCTATTCCGCCCCAATTCGCACCCAAGATAAATTCATAATAAATTCATAATTTTAATTTTGGATTCGGATAGGATTCACCTCAGACTTGGAAATTTCAAATTGGATTTGTAAGGGATCCAAACATTTCACTATTTTCATAATAAAGGAACAAAAATAATAATCAAACTATATTTTCTCTCAAATCTCATTAATAAAAAAATTGATTACAAGAGATGGCCAAAGGACTTATTTATATATAATTCTAAACTTGGAGGGCAAGTCTCCTAATTAAAAAGGTAACTAAATAACCTAATCAAAATAGGTAACTAAATAAAGATAAATCCTAATAATTATCTCTAATAATAATACTAATATTTATGTACTTATAAATAAATCGGATAATATATATATATATATATATATATATATATATATCTATTCATGTCATTCTCCCCTTCTTCAAAAAGCTTTACCACGAATTGTAAGAGAGATTTGTAAACGTCCGTGCCACACCCATAAAAGCTTTGAATATTTTGGACATAATTTAGTTTTTATTTGGGGGAAAAAAATTCGTGAAACATTTGGGCTCAAATAAATTTTTTATAAACATTTTAAAAATTGAGGGTTGTCCAATTTTTCCACACTAAAAAAATCAATTTTTGGACCATTAACCTCTAACCCAAGTTATTTGTCACTAAAAAATGGGTCAAAGCCAAACAAAGTCCACATGGACCACCCATTCTCTTTAAAAACATTCAAGCCCAACTTTTCATTTAAAAACCCCTTAACACTTGATCCCTTGAAAAACCTAGCTTCTTCTTGATCCCTTGAAAAACCTAGCTTCTTCCTTCATCTCTTGTACAACCTCCCTCAACCCAACTACCAATGGGGCTTCCATAGGGAGTAAAGTGGGAGGGACAAGTTTGGATATGGGTGCTTTGGTGACATATTTTAGGAGGCAACAAGCAGTTTGTGATTCGAAGGTGGTAGAGGCTTGGGTTTGGGGGCCACCTACCAGAGGCGAGGTGGTATGGGGTGGTTGAGCGGATTGTTTGACCTTGGGTTATTTTTCTAGCCTTAGCCGCCCCACCTCGTAAGTAGACAAAATCCCACCTCTTTGAATTGTTGCACTCGTCGAATGGATTCTCGTCATCGCACTATCTTCAAAACCTCTATTTGTTCACCCATTTTTTTAACTGCGCTACGAAATCAATTCCCGCCACCGTTGGTGGTGGCGTTACTGTGGTGGCTAGTTTTGGAACATTGATCTTCGTACGATAGGTTTCCATGAGCTCTTTCCATAACTCATGATCTTGATACTCACACAACTGACACACACTTGTGTAGAAAATCAGGAGCGAACGCAGCTCTGATACCACTTTGATGTGAAACACAATAGAATTGACACACACATGAACACATGAACAAAAATAATAATCAAACCATATTTTCTCTTAAATCATCTCTCAAATCTCATTAATAAAAAAAATTGATTACAAGAGATGGCCAAAGGCCTTATTTATAGATAACTCTAAACTTGGGGAGAAAGTCTCATAATTGTAGGGGAACTAGATAACCTATTCAAATTAGGTAACTAAATAAAGATAAATCCTAATAATTATCTCTAATAATAATACTAATATTTGTCTAGTTATAAATAAATCGGATAATATATATATATATATATATATATATATATATATATATATATAATAATAATATAATATTTATTTACAATTCACTTCGGGATCATTCACAAATGATGCCATTATTATACCCTAGACATGGTAACCTTCGAACAACGAATTGTTCCAGCGTGCACAAAAGACCTCAACTGCTCTAACTTATAATTAATTTCTTCACTTTAGTGAACAGCCACGACTTGATCCGAGTGAGTTTTATTTTTCTTTTTTCTTCAGCATACTCTCTCTCTACATATTCATTTCTCATCTTCTACACACAACCCCAATTATTTTCCCAATAGGATATTTTGATGACCATGTGCGTTGGGTATAATTATGTGTCTTGTAATGAGAATAGTGAAGTCCATTTAATATTCTAATAGGAGGTGGGAAAGACAACATGACTCGGATCTTGCGCTTTTTAGAGTGGAGCATGGACACTGACATTTGGGTTCATGTTTTGGCATTCGATGGATGCATTTTCGTTAATTGATTGGATTCAGCTGATAAAAGAAGTTATTTACAACGTATTACTGGCGCGAAGTGCGTGTGTTTGAGGACAATCAAAATTTACGGGTATGAAAACCAATGTTTAAAAGGCGCGAGGCGAGGCAAGGCATTTTGGATCCAATGAGGGGAGGAGAAAGCCTCGAGGCATATTAAGGCGTAAGCCTCACAAAAAAAAGACAAATAATATTAAAAAATACAAATAAAACCATAAAGAATAAAGTAACAAAGAAATATGAAATAAAACTAAAAAAAACATCTTTGAGGACTTTCTCACATAGTTAAACATTTTTCTGTTCCTGATGACTTTTTTTCTTAAATAATATTATAAAATAAATTTTAACATATTGGTTATTTTACAATATGAAAATCAATCAATCAATGCAAAATCATTTTTTTCATTTACATATTGTTAACTTTATAATATGACAATAAATTAATCGATGAAAAATAAAATTGACAAAATCATTTTTTAATTTCATTCACATATTGATTATTTTATAATATGACGATAAATTAATATATGCAAAATCAAATTGACAAAATCCTTTATTTTAAGTTTCATTCACATATTGGTTATTTTATAATATGATAATAAATTAATCAATACAAAATAAAATTAACAAAATCATTTTTTCGTTTCTGTCACATATTGGTTATTTTATAATATGAAAATAAATTAATCTATGCAAAATCATTTTTTTAAGTTTCATTATTTTCTTTTCATTTGTTGACTCGTTCTATTTTTCTTTTTGTTTAGTATTTAGAGGTGGGAGTAGTAAAAGGCCCTTAGGGGGATACTTGTAATTAGATCTTTTGTTTAGAGCCTAAGCTACCTCCCCCTTATAAATACCCACCTTGTAGCCTACTTCCGGGCATTCTATCCTTTTGAGATTTATTAGAGAGAGTTGAGATGTGAAATATTTTCATCTTATTTCTTATTTCACGTCATTTACGTCAATTGGTATCAAAGCCTCGTTGACTCCACCATTGTTGTTGTTGTTGTGTAGGCACAAAAACATCGTAGAGAATGAATGGGTCCTAAGAGGAGATATGCCCCCGTGGATGCTCGCAACGACCGCTTCGAGGAGGTTTTGAACAATCTAATGGCCCGAATGGATGCCTTTTACACCCGCCTCCCACCACCGGAGTCCACCACGAGGCACCCTCATATCACCCCCACCCCCACTTAAAACCCCAACCCTAACAAATCTACTTCCACTCACTCTACACCCCTCCCCCCCCCCCCAAAAAAAAATAAGGATCCAACAAACCCTATCCCACCACCACCAACCACCCATCTCGAGGTGAATGAGGGCGGCAGAGGTGGTGTCCAACCACAGGCCAGCCTCTGTGGTCCACTTCCGTCCCCGATCTACCACCGAACATCCCCAGAGGCCACTCGAACAACCCCTACACCCTCCAACCTAGGCTGAAATCAACCTCAGGTGGACGGTCTACCTCCTACTTCCCAAATCGGCATCAGTCAGCTAGGATTTTTCCCTAAAGGTGGTCGACCGACACGAGGAGCAAACTGTAGCCCCGGAGAGACACCCTTCCCTATCTACATGGGTCAGTAATGATACGAGAAATCATCCACTTGTCGTTCTCGTACCAGTAAGTCAAGCATAATATGCATAATAAACAAATAAAGCGAGTAAAGAGAGAGAGAAGACAAGACATAGACTGGTTCAACCCCTAAAATAGGCCTACGTCCACTGTGTTGCTCCGTTCTCATTATATGCATTGCATTATATAATATAATTGTGCCTAAAGAGATGTACAAGTATGAGAATAAGGGATAATACATAGATGTAGCGGTTCCGGGAGTGCAAGAGATATGACTACGATGTAGGTGAGTAGCCCCCAAGCCGTATGTTGAGGTTGTGTAGAGAAAATTTGGCAAGGCTTTGCCAGGTATTGTAGAATCTGCCAGGGGGAGTGAAATCGATCCCCTTACTTTGAGGTGTGGTCCTCTATTTATAGGAGGTATGTGAGCTGTGCCATGTCCTCTGAGCACGTGACGTGCATCAAGTCTGGAGCTGCTGTAATAGAGAGGGACGCGATTTGTAAGGCAATTATAGGCATGTATATTGAGTGTTGCATCCTGCATGAGGCTGCGAAATGTATATAAGTCCAAGTGGTATGTGTCGCACCTTGTGCTGAGTAGGTCCGCACCCCGTGCTGAGTAGGGCCGCGGCCTATAAGCTTCTATGTCTGAGTAACGTCCGCGACAGGCGATGCAATATCTGTGCTATTAATAAGCCCTCAAGTCGTAGTGCCAAGAGATTGTGATTGGGGCTGCGGCTGAGTAGTTAAGTCCTCTTAAGGTGACGCGGTACTTTCAAGGCGACCCTTCATCTTCCCGCGCCCTCTTATATAAATTGTTTCGGCCGTGGACTTCATTAAGTTTTCCAAATCTCTGAGAGCATATCGATAGCCAACCTCCGTTCGTTCCTTTTGTTAATCTTTTCGGTGACTTTTCAAGGCTGCGTGTGGTGGTTCGAAGGTGGTTTGAGGCTGAGCATCGTTGGTTTCTCCATTTCCAGGTAATTTTCCAACCAACAATATCTTTAATAGCTTTTTCAGTTCATAATTCCTCCTCTGAACTTCTGAATTTCGGCATTTGTGAATCTCCCAATCTTGAATCATGTATACTGCTTTCTGAACTCGTACTAGATTTTTTTGGATTATAACTGCCATATCTGTTTCTGAGAAAAAAACCAGCTGCTTGATAGAAACTTAGGGTTTTGATTGAATAATTTGCCAATTTCTAAGAATTGAACACATCTAAATGATAAATAATTGTAATTCTGGCCAAATTGTTCTTTGAATCAATCTTCATATGATGAAATGAACCCTTAATCTTCCATTGCTTGGATCATATGGCATGTATTTGGGTTAAATCGCATTGAAATCATATAACTGTTCTTGATGCTCTTAAACAAACCCTTCACATTCTGGGTCTTCAATCTTTGAACTAATCAACATTAGATACTAAACTCTTTGAGTGAGTGGCCACGGCATGATAAAATACCCCTTTAGTAATCTAGGGTTGCCCTTAGTCCATGCAACATTCCAATATTGGTTTACGCCCTAGCTGTGGCATGTGGTAAGTGATGGTTGCGGCATGTAGCCTCTTTTTGATAGGGTAATCCCTTAGGTTCTTAGATTTAGACTCTGCGGCATTTTAGCCCATAGTCTAATGACTATGGCCTCTGGAAACTAGTTTGACAATATTCTCCTTAGGTTCTTAGATTAGACTCAGCGGTGTTTTAGCCCATAGTAACTACAACATGTAAGAAAATAACACCTTCCATCAAATCAATATGCCGCGGTGACAATTATCTTTTAGGGGTTTAGAACCCAACATTTGGTATACTTAGCCCATTTGTCCTAATATTTCTTGTTCGTCCTCAACTTGATATATCATTACATCTGTTGCGGCCTCTGAAAGGCCTTAATACCATACTGGCTGTGGCACCTAACTACGGATTCTAATTTTCAGGTACTGCTGCAGCTATATGAACTTTGGCCCAGATGAATTTTTGAGAGGCTTTTGGGGAAAATATTTTGGAGTCTCTCCTCCTGAACTTCCTTTAGTGCCTCCTTTGAAGTCAGTAGGGCCTTCTCAACGAAAGGATTGCCCCAACCGTGTGGTTTTAACTTCAAATTCAGGCCTAGACTCCGTGGCCATGGAAGCATGGGCGAATTATAGCAACCATCTGATGGACATAGATAAGAATGTCGTGGAAGGGGGTGCATCTAACGCTAGGGACGAACCTGCTGGCACATCTGGGAGGGCAGAGAGACCTCCTGCTGCACTTGATATCCGTAGTATTACCACCCAAGAATGGGTTTATCTGGTAGCTGAGGCCTTCGAGTTTCCAGAGAACCTGATGTACTCAGCACCTTCCGTGGAACAAAGGCCTTGCACGACCCTTGCTGACGATGGGGTCTTCTTCCCCTTACACGATTTGTGGTTGCCTGTCCCTGTTCCCATCAGAAGAATTTTTCAAACAATGAGATTAGCCCAATCCCAATTATATCCCAATGGCTGGAGGGTCATTCTTGCAGTCGTCGTGCTATGGGAGAATCAATTCAAGAGAGATATTACTCCCGCTGAGTTTTTCCACTTCTACCGCCCGAAGGAAAACTCTGTAAAGTTTGCTAGGTATTACTACTTCTCCTTCCGTGACAGGGATGAGAACCTTTACTCTGGAAGGTCCACCAGTGTAAAGAAATGGAAGGGCAAGTACTTCTATATATCTGGTGAAGGGTGGGAGATCCACCCTGAAGAGAGTGAGAGGGAGAGATCATTTAGGATGCCGCGGCAGTGGAGCCAGCCTTCAAAACTAGGTATGTATGGCCGCAACCATTGGATATATGTCGCGTCCTATTTTATAATTTTCCCTTAGCACTTTTTACTGTACTATGCTAATATTGACCTTATATGCAGCTCTTATAACTTACACCTCAGTGAGCGGCAGGAGAGAAGGGTTGAAAAGGCTGCGGCAGTCAAGGCTAAGGATAAAAAGTTCAGCACCTTAGTGACTTCTGCTTCCATATTTGAGGCAGGCTACTTCCCCAACAAATCTCATCCAATAAAGATGGTTACGGAAGGTAATCAATCGCCCTTCCTTAACATTTCACAGCACTTGTCTTCCAACCATCAATACTTGAAATCTCTACTTTGTTTCTTCTTCAAGTGAGGAGATAGATAAGGAGATTTTGAAAGCTCAGTTACTAGAGATGGATGAGGATGCAGCTAACCTCAATAATGCTGCCAAGAGAGGGAGGATGAAGAGAAAGAGGGATCCTACTGTAGTCCCGAATTATGTTGAGCCCACTACCATTGAAGAGGCAGATGTGAAAAATCCCACACTTGGGAGGGTTACAATAGATGAGGTATTTGAGGGTGGTGCTGCGACATCAGAAAGAGAAGGCCAATACGATGATGACATTGGCGAACACCTGGCCACGACAAGCCTTCTGCCCTCCGATACTGACCATACTGGTGGACGCGACACTTCACCTGTTATTTCTGCTAGCTATTCCCCTCCACATACTATTATGGTTGTAAATGCCAACCTGCCACCTCCACATGGTAGGCCAAGAGTTGGACCTGATGGCCGTCTACAACCTCAACTTAGGAAAGCAAATCCCAGTTCCTCTTGGGATACAACTGCGAGAGCCGTCCACAAAATGAGAAAGGTTCCAGAGGTTGTGGACCTAAATTATCTAGTGGAAGAGGACCACGAGGATTTGGAGGAGTATAACCTTCATAGCTTACTGCGGGTAACAACTTCTCCCACTTGGTTCTTTTTTGTTGGTTATTAATTCTTGTACTGATTCTTTAGAATTCCAACAGGCCGCTAACGTCGTTGTGACTCAAAAAATGAAGTATGAAGGGCTCTGAAAAGCTTTATAGGGTTGTGAAGACTTCTCATAAAAAGGACTTGGATGCAGTCAAGGCATCTTCTTTTGAAGCAGGCAAAAGCACATCTACCGCCGCCCTTACGGCAGTTAAGCAAGATTTAGAGGTTTCCCTTAAGGCAAAGAATGAGGCTGAGCAGAAATTCTCTCAGGTCGTGGAGTCTTTGCTAATTTCCAAGGTCAAGCTCTTGAGGCTGCAGAACAAGTTGCTACTGCTCAAAATAAGCTTACTGCGGCTAGAAATCAAATGAAGGAAGATGGCTGCTGATCATGCCGCGGCCCTTAAAGTTTTGAGAACCAACATTCTAAGGCCAACAGACTGAAAGAAGAGAATCATGCCGCAACCTTAAGTCAAGTTGTGGATCTTACTGTGGCCAACTTTAAGAAGTCCAAGGACTTTTTCTGATCAACAACAAAGCCTACCTCCGCGGCTTTCAAGAGATAAGGCACAGAGCCATCAATATTTTCCCAGAGTCCAAGGATCAAATCATGTCCTAGAAACTGGGTGATGCTGAGCATGGCCATTGTATAGCTGAAATTAGGGCTGCAGCAGAGGAAAGGGCAAGGAAGGTTACTGAAGAGGCTGCAGTCGTAGACGAGACTGAGACAGTTGCGGAGGGTGATGAGGGAGATATCAATGATGATGTAGCCTCATGAAACCTGTACCATTTAAGTTTTGATTTTTGAACTGTTGATACAGGGTTGCATCCCTCTTTATCTTTTTGTAACTCTTTTTTGTTGCTTCTTGAATGTTTGCGGCCTTTTGTCTGTAATCTTAACACTGATCTTTAACTTTACTATCAAGGTTGCGGTCACCTTTAAAAATCAATGGTTTTTGTATATCATTTGCATGCTTTATTCTTCCAATGCCTTGATGCTTGAACTGATGCTTTGACATTTGAATTCTTTGCTTGGTTGAATGAACTTGTAGGACTAATATATTAAGTCCACTACACTTGTAGTATAAATGTTTTCTTCTCATTGGTTGCAGCCAGTTTTCTTTACCTTGGGCCTTCCACTTGTAATTCGTATATTATCGTATTCATGAATGTTTGAAAGTGGTTGCACTCTTCCTGAACAGGGCCACGGTACCTTTGAGTGTGAATCCCTTATGCTGCAACTTTATGATTGTAGCTTTACAATTGGATCCTAATTCGAATGTCGCTTGTTTTTTTGAAGAGGGTTGATGTATGTTAACAATCCTGCCTGGTTTATTTTTTTTCTGCCGCATGTTCTGAATTAATTCACTTAATGGCTGCAGCCATACATATAAGGCCGCGGCACATTTTTAGCCCGTTAGGATATTGGGGTCATCCGTTTGTAGCTTTGGCATGCTTCATGATCACAGCAACACAGCCCCCTTTAGTCGCTTTGATTGCCTTTCATGGCTTTCCTTTAGTCGCTTCGATTAGGTTATTATCAGGATCCCTGGGCTAGGTATTATAAATCTTCCCAAAGTTTATGTGGATATATATAAAGTATTCTCATGCTATAATAGGATTATCCGCAGATAATTAAGTCTTTGGCCCCTTCAAATATAGGATTATCCGTAGACAATTAACTTATTAAGTCTCTGGCCCCTGTGGGTTATTTTCAGGCCTTCCCGGGCTAGGTGTTATCAAGCTTCCCCAAGCTAATATAAGATCACCAAGTTAATGATGTTTCGTCTCTATCCACCAAGTTAATGATGTTTGCCAGGGGAGTAACCTCCCCACGCTAATGACGCATCTCAAGAGCTAAAAACAGGTATTGTAAGCCCTCATGGCTAATAACGCTTTCTGAGAACTGCTTTTGAGATTGTAGCAACTATATGCTAGGATATAGTCTTTATGAGTGATTGTTGCATACCAATTCGGATAGTTGCTCTGAATAGTTTCTTTCTTCATTTTCAATAGTCACTTGCTTTCGGATAATCAGGCATCTTGACGGGTGATAAGACCCAAAACTGTACAATTTATACCCTAAATAGATGTACTTTAGTTTCTAATGCTCGACAATATGGGTCTTATGCGCTTAAATGTTTATTTTGTAGGCCGAATGCACGTTGCGATGTTCAAACGCATATTTCAAGGTAATTGTGCACTTAATGGTGCTAAATACCTTGTCCCCAAACCTACCTAAACCCTTACCCGAACCTAAACCTAGCCTAAACCCCATGTGTGTCTAATTTGTCCTTTTTTATTATTTTAGATTTTTAGTTTGAGTCATTTTTATTTTTAGGATTTATTTTAAATTTATTTTATATTTTTAGGATTTATTTTCTATTTTTATTTTTATTAGTGTAATTTTATTTTATTTTGATTTTTATTAGTTTTTAGTTTTATTAGGATTAGTTTTAGGAGTTTATTTTTAGTTTATTAGATTTTATATTTTAGGATTTTTATTTTCATATTTTATTACATTTTTCATTTTTTTTATTTCTTTTGTTTTATTATTTTAGTTTTTAATAGCTTAGGATTTATTTTTATTTTTATTTTTAATATTTTTTAGTTTGTTTTATTTATTTTTTTAATTAGATTTTATTTTTTAGTTTAGTTTTATTAATTTTAATTGAGTCTTTTTATTATTTTAGGTGTCCAAATTACACCCCCCCTATCCTACACTCCCATATACCCTCACCCAGACTATCACCCCACTTAATATTCCCCACCAAAACCCTCATCCTCACCACACTCCCATACACCCCCTTACACCAAATCATTCCCTCTCATCTTCTCCAACAAACTCAAACACCATTAACCTCACCACTCTCTCGCATCAAACCCAACCACCTGCACATACCCCCATTCCCGAAACCTCCACCACCATAACCCTATCGTCGCCCCTCTCTTCGCAACCCCTCCACCGGCGGCCACAACTTGCCCCTGCTGCCGCAACCGTCATCAACCCTAGACGACTGGCGACAACCCCTTCTCCTCTCGACATCAACCGAGACCCGCGGTCGGATCCCTCACCTTCACCCGCTGGCGTCGTCTCTCCTCTCTCTCTCTCTCTCTCTCTCTCTCGATCCGACGCTGCCCCACCAGGCGACCGCCTGCCAACCCTTGCACCAACCGCCGTCGACCTTACTCCGGTCGCCTCACTCCGCGACGTCTGCCCCACCAGGCGACCACCTGCCAACCCTTGCACCAACCGCCGTCGACCTTACTCTGGTCGCCTCACTCCGCGACGTCTAGCAGCCATGAGACCCATTTCATCCGGATTCAAACCTCAAACCATGTCAAACCAAAAACCAAATCAGCAACCCAACCCATGACCCTCTCTAATCCTTTACCCACTTTGAAAACCAAAATCCATTTCCTTCTTTTCAAACCAATTGCCAAAGCCACGACCTGCCAATAACAAATGCCACCAAAATGAAACTAAATCCACATGTGCCTAAAACCATTTAATACCTTTTACCCCTTTTTCCCTATTATATCCCCCAACTAATCTTTTCTAATCTTTACCCAAAATTCCCTCATAAACCACATCTGATTTTTATCACCACTACCTCATTTCCCCACCTTTCCACATGACCTCACCATAACCACATGCACTATTCTAAAGCCTAAAATACCCTCACCTTTATTCCAAAACCTCTCCCTATTTTATCCTACACCATGAACCTTCCAAAAATTCCCCTAAACTCCATGTGTTCCATGCCTACTATATATTGAAGATGAAGACCCCAATAAAAAAAAGCTTTTGGAGAGAAGAAGACTAGAGAGATAAAATTGTAGAGAGAGTTAGAGTTTTTGAGTTAATTTTTTAGATAGAAAATTTTGTTAGAGTGTGTAACTATTGAATAAATTTTCTCTCTCTAATCTTCTTCTCTCCAAAAGATTTTTTTTTATTGGGGTCTTCATCTTCAATATATAGTAGGTATTGTAAGCCCTCATGGCTAATAACGCTTTCTGAGAACTGCTTTTGAGATTGTAGCTACTATATGCTAGGATATAGTCTTTATGAGTGATTGTTACATACCAATTCGGATAGCTGCTCTCAATAGTTGCTTTGGTCATTTTCAATTGTCACTTGCTTTCGGATAATTAGGCGTCTTGACGGGCATTGTGTGCTCATTTAGATATTCTCATTCCCGATATAACATATTGTCTCGAATTGAGATATGGTTGTTTATGATAAAATGGTCTTTCATAAGATATCATTTAATGGAATCGAGAAATAAAAAATATGGAACTATAAAGTGAACTTGATTTCATATATCTATTCATATATATAAGACTTTGCAAGGGCAATACAAAGTTTGGTTTAAACAGCGTAAGAAAGGTTTCACTGTGAAATAAAAAATAGATGAAATATAAAACATAGGTATGAAAACTGGGTATGGGTCTGTCTGACTAGGCTGCATCCCCTAAACATCTCTGAGGAACCTCTACAGCATCCCTTGCCCAATCAGCCTTTCAATTTCATCCTTTAGAGCATAGCATTGCTCAGTGTCATGGCCATGGTCCAGATGGAATTTGCACCACTTGGCTTTGTTCCCCTTATGGGGTGGAGTTTTGAGCTTTTCTGGCCACCTCAGCAGCATTTCCTCCTTAATGAACTCAAAGATGTCTTAAATTGGGAAGGCCAATGGGGTGTAAGCCCTAGATCTCTTGCTCTCTTATGGGTTTTTTGCTTTCCTTTTCTGGCTTTGATTGGCTGCGCCCGCAGATGGGTCCTCTAGTACTGCCGCGGCAGCAAAGGCTGTTGAGGCAATGATCCTGGGTTTCTCACCTACTTTAGGTGAGGCGGTGGCCTCTAGCATGCGGACCCTCTGGTTCAAGTACTTGACCTGGGTTTGGAGTGAGGCATGATTGTCATATAGATGGTTGAGGTGATTGTATAACTGTACAATATCATCTTTGACTTCTGTGCTCTGGACGGTTTCTCCTTCCATTTTTTTTCTTTTGTTAGTCTTTACAAAATATATATAATCTGAGAGAAAACTAGCAAAAGTGAGCAATTACAGACATATTGGATTAACCAAGTAGGAAATTGGGATGCATCGTTTGAACTATTGCGTGCTATTCTGACGAGGCCGCGGCCAGTAAGGCACACAAGTGCACTGCCGCAGCCTTTGAATGATATTCACCAAGGTTGAGCTGAAGACCACCCAAGTCCTTTCCCTGATGATTTAGAGTTATTGTAGAACCGCACTAGTAGGGGTCGCGGTATGAGAGGCAGTTGAACTCACAGGTCGCATCCCTTTCTAGGCAGGGGGCAGCAATTCCAAAATAGTAACCTAGAGATTGACTTCTTCTCATGGAACACGTGGAGAGTATACCTACTAGGGTCTATCCATGAGAGAATAACCTCTCGGTGCACAAAATGGCGCAGTTTCACTGATAAACCCTAGATCACAGGTCAAAAATAACAAAAACGGGGGTAAATACAACCTTTCCCTAATCATTCAACTTTTCGGGTCTAAATCCTATCATGCTCTTCAGCATTATCCAGATGAAACGATATCATAGGGGTATGTAAAATAGATCTAAGGTTATAAAATGGGGACCCAAAAGTAGATATGAACATAAGAAATACCCATTTAGGGGTGTGAATGCAAAACATAGCTCAATAACCTAAAATTTACTCATGAGATTCTGATCCAAAGGATCCCCGTGAATAAAATAAGATGTCTAAGTACTTAAAATATAGAGAAACAATATTGAAATATCTCGATTTCCACAGATGGAACCAAATTGATGATACGAGAAATCATCCACTTGTCGTTCTCGTACTAGTAAGTCATGCATAATGTGCATAATAAACAAATAAAGTGAGTAAAAAGAGAGAGAAGACAAGACATAGAGTGGTTCAGACCCTAAAATAGGCCTACGTCCACTGTGTTGCTCCGTTCTCATTATATGCATTGCATTGTAAAATATAATCGTGCCTAAAGAGGCGTACAAGTATGAGAATAAGGGAAACTACATGTTTGTAGCAGTTCTGGGAGTGTCGGAGATATGACTACGATGTAGGTGAGTAGCCCCCAAGCCATATGTCGAGGTTGTGTAGAGAGAATTTGTAAGGCTTTGCCAGGTATTGTAGAATCTGCCCAGGGGGAAAGGAATCGATCCCCTTACTTCGAGGTGTGGTACTCGATTTATAGGAGGTATGTGAGCTATGTCACGTGCCCTGAGCACGTGACATGCATCAAGTCTGGAGGTGCTGTAATAGAGAGGGATGCGGCCTATAAGGCAAGTATAGGCATGCATATTGAGTGCTGCATCCTGCATGAGGCTAAAGCTGTGGGTGCCGCATCCTGTAGTATTAGGCTGTGACATGTATATAAGGCCAAGTGGTATGTGTCGCACCTTGTGCTGAGTAGGGCCGCAACCTATAAGTTTCTATGTCTGAGTAACGTCCGCGATAGGTGGTGCAACATATGTACCATCTTTGAACCATCGACCCTCCCCTCGGCCTCGATTTGATGCGGAACCCTATAAGACCCACCGGACACACCTCGGATAACCTCCCTCTCCTCCCAGGGCAACCCACCCCTAGGGTTCGTCCTCCCAACCCCATTTTCCCCATAAATGCCAAACCTTAGCCTCCAACCATACGCGATCTCTCCCCCACCACCCGACCCACATTTCTGTGACCATTAACCACCACCTCCCCACCTACCACCACCTAGAGTCCTCCTCCCCACTCATTTGTGCCCACAAATCTTAGATCCCACTCCCATTTCCTCCCACTATGACACGCACCTCCACCATATCTCTACATACCCCCGTCGCCATCCCCAAAGGCATTATGAGCCCCCCATTATTTCCCCTCCATTCTCCTGGCCCTACCTACCTCTATTGACCCATACCACCACCCCGTACTTCCTTCACCACTCTTCTATCCTCACCCCTACTACATACTACCCTCCCCCCTCAGATACACGTTCCCCACCCTTCCTCAATTTGGGACACCCGTTCAGCACACTCCACTCCCATAGATGCCCTCGAGTTAGTGCAGGATTGGATTGGTCATTAACGTTACGATAGACCTCCCTTCCCTCGACCCCTGTCCCTCCCTAAGTTTGAGCCTCCTTCCCCGGAAGATTGGCTCACATACATGTCACCTTTCGACTCTCTGAGTCCAAAGATCACCCTGTATGTTCCGATTTCTATGCGACACTGCTTTCTTTGTTACTAGAGGAGCCATCAGATTAACCAATGCCCATCGAGACGGCCCATGGTTTCAGAACCACCACCACCTCCTTCTGTGACACCGATACCATTGTACGTTCTCCCTCCAGCACCACTTGACGCTCCACCTCCCGCTCTAGTTCCTATTCATCCACTACCTTGGAGGCAGCACCACAGGGACCCGATTGAGGATCCTCCACTAGGCCATGATGAGATTAACGCGGGTGATTTAGCCTTTCAGGGAGACGATTTCGTTGCCCTCCTGACCTTACAGATGTTATTTCGGAGTATGCAAGGAGATATTCGAGTAGATGTACCGATGTTTGATTGTCATCTCCAATCGAATGCAGTGATCGACTGGTTCGCCGCGATGGAACACATCTTCGAGCATAAGAGGTTTAACGGTCGCCATCGTGTCCTTTTAGCGGCAACCAACTCCAGGATAATGCTAGTCTGAGGTTGCACGACCTAGAGCAGCGTAGGAACATTAAATGTCTGCCCCCCATTCAGTCGTAGACCGAGTTGCGTGCCGAGTTGATGGCTACCTTTGTTCCTCGTACATACGAGCATGATCTCTTTCTCCATGTCCAAGCCCTCAAATATGACTCTTCTATTTTGGACTATACGGAGTGGTTTCAGATTTTGTGTACTCGTGCTTGAATAAGAGAGATGAGAAGTAGAGGATTAGCCGCTACATCCATGGCCTATAGTGCTACATTTAGTGGGACCTTGCCTTGCGCGATACCACCACCTTTGCAAAGGCGGTTGAGTATGCCACAAAGGTGCAAGCCTTCCATCAGACCAATCCACCTACTTGTGCATGCCCCACTGCCACTCCTCTCCACCGGTGCCCTCCAATACTTTTGCTCCTGCCACTACTTCAGTGAAACTGACTGCCTCCTGCGTCTTCCCATCCAGTGACCTTCAAGTGCTACAATTGTGGAGTGGTAACGAACAGGGCCTCAGGTTGTTCTTTGCCACGACGTTGAGCTCTCCTTGCTTCTGGAGGACCCGAGTACCTGGATGAAACAGAGGAGCCCGCACCACATCATGCTCTCATCACCATCTTAGACGGTGATACTAAGGGTCTTCCCCTATGAGTTAGATGAAGAACTCTTTTCAGGGGGGGGGGGGGGGGGGAGAATGATGTGGATCACGGGTTAGTTTGTCCTTTTGGGCTTTATAGTATTTTTATTTTCTTTTTATTATTTTCTTTTCTTTGGTTGAGTCGTATTTTTCTTTTTCTTTAGTATTTAGAGGTAGGAGTAGTAAAAGGTTTTTAGGGGTACACTTGTAATTAGATCTTTTGTTTAGATCTTAAGCTACCCCCTATAAATACCCACTTTGTAGCCTCATTCGGCGCATTCTATCATTTTGAGATTTATTAGAGAGAGTTGAGACATGAGATATCTTCATCTTATTTCCCGTTTGACATCATTTACATCATATTCACATATTTGTTATTATATAATATGACAGTTTTTTTTAAAATTTCTTTTCTAAGTTAAAATAGTATAATTTAAGTGCAATTTTAAAACAAAAAACGGAAAGAAGAATAAGTGTCAGTAAATTAAAACAACACTTTTTTAAGTTAAGTGCAATTTTAGAAAAATGAAGAGCTCCATAACCTTTTAAAATGGTGATTTTGAAAGAAGAAAGAAACTGAGATCATTAGTATATATATATATATATGTATATGTGTGTGTGTGTGTGTGTGTGTGTGCGGGTGCGCGCATGTGTATGTGTGTGTAATAAAATATATATAATTAATTGTTACATTATCTTCAAAATGTGTATATACATACCAATTATCGACATATATTAAAATAACAAAAAAGAAATAGACTATGTGATGAAAGAAGAACAACAGTTTTTTTCGCACCTCGGCTACAAGGTATGAGGCGAGGCGTGAGGCGCATCGAGGCGTAAGCCTCAAATTCAACCCTGAGGCTTAAGCCTCAAGGCCATTTTTTTGTGATTCACCTTAAGGCGTACGTCTCGAGCGATTTTTAAAACATTGATGACAACAAACTTGATTAAATTATTTAACAAATAAATTGGAAGTTGAGAAGATGCAGTTGAGCCTCACGTGTATCATGAGGGACAACGAGCTTTGTTTATCTACCTAGGCCAAGGTGTACAGCGGGGGTGAACGTCTGTTATGAACTACAGTGATTAGTTTTGTATTTGCTGAACTCATGCAAACCTATGTGACATATAGGAGCAGCATATAAGTAGGTGTATTAACTTGTTCCGACTTGCATTCTAGTCGAGTTGATCTATTAAAACTTAAAAGTACACAGTGGAGGATCCAGGATTTTTTGTCAAGGGGGGCAAAAGTTTTGAATGGTGCCGGGAGTTTGGGGGCGGTAGCCCCCGAGGAGAATTTATTTTTGACTTATTTCGAATGGTGCCGGGGGTTCGGGGGCAGGTGCCCTAGGCCGACATATAGTGTTTTAGATTATTAAGAGAATTTGATAAAAGATTAAGGGGCTCAAACATGTGCTATGCAGGTCACTTTGAACAATTTATAAGATTGAGCGAAAGAATGTAATGAAATACACGCACCATTAACTATATCAACGGACCGAAATGCACATACACCAAGTCTTCACATAAAATTTAAAAGTGAACCTCCGCGGCATATCATCAAACATGTGATATGCATCACTTCTAGGTGTCTAAACCACAAAGATTGATGTCCACAATTATTTACCACAAACATGTCTGAAGTAGCATAAATGAGTAGATCAATAATTTGGTGAAAATTCTGATTAAAACTCATGAATACGTATTTAAATTTCAAGGAATCACTAAAAATCAAATGAAAATGGAGATTTTAGAGAATGGATTGCATACCTTGGTAGTGGATGGCTAGGTAGATTTCAGAGACACCAGGCACCACCATCAAAACCATGGACTAACCCTAAAGTTTTTTTTTCAAACTTGAACTGGGGCGGCCTCCACTGTTGGGGCTATTGTCTGTCCGCCCCTGAAAGTACATGGTGCACCAAGGCGCGAAGGTCTACCTAGAGTCTAGACACAATGCGAGACTCATGCCTGGTTGAATTCTGTATACGACATACAAAACAAGTGAACCTTACTGTGTATTTATAATAAGAATAGTGTTATCACCTAAAATTGAAACATATAGAATAATTTGGAAGTATACATATCTATATAAAAATTAATTTATATGTACACAGTGGCAGGATTCTAGTGTTTTGTCCTTTATTTCATTTTTAGTAGTGAAAAAGAGAGTGCCTTTTTCATTTTTCAACAGTGAGTAAGAGGAAATTTGGTAGGAGATGGGTTTTTTAAATTATGGAATGACAAAAAAGCAAATAATTGGAATGAGGTATGCTTATTATTCGTAATAAAATAAAGGTAGAAAATAGAAAGAGAAATGGAAATGGAACCTCAACATGGTGTTGTAGTTGCTTACTCCATTTCCCTCGTAATCGCTGAGGGGAGACGTGTTAGGGGAAATTGAACCATTATGACAAAGAATCGAATGCGGAATATTGAACGCCGGTTGATAGAGGAGGAAATGTGAGGAGTGGGGGTTTTGGAGGAGAAAAAATGGAGGATCTAGGGTTTACCCGGCAACATTCGAATAATTCAATAATGTATCATATGAGTATGTTTACTCTAAGTGTGTGTCCCCGAGAAAGAGAGAGAGCTGGTTGGTTGATTTAGATTTATAAAATTCGTGAGGTGGTCTTGTTGACACGTGTAACACCCTAATTAGCTTCGTGATCGATGACATTTTCTAACGAGAGTCTACAGCGACACATGATTTTCATCTGTCGATCGAGACACACTGACCTAACGTGTCGTGATTGGTTAATATCGCTGGCGCGAACTCACATTCATAAGATAATAATAAATCGTGATACGACACGCCATTGAATCGCGGTCGACACATGAAAATCATGAGTAGCCCTAAACTTATTGTTTTCTAATACTAACATGTATTCCACGCGATACACATACATTTTGTAAATTTTTTTATAATTTTATTAAAAAACTACTTAATTTTATTGCGATACATATGTAGTAAAGATAATTCAAGAAATGAATATACTTCTGTACAAAAAATATAAAAACTAAGTATGAACATGTGATTTTTTTTATGAATGGAGTGAAATGATTTCAAACAAGAAGAACTCATATTTTCTCGAAGTTCATAAGAAAAAAAAAGACAATTATTTTTTATTATTAAGAAAAAGAGATACAAGAAGATATTTTTCTCTCTCCTAATCCACCAAATTTGAATCATAGGAAAACAGGTACAATTAAAATATATTTAATTATGTATTAATAAAAAAATGGATTATATTATTAGACTTTTGATTTCAATCAACTACAAAAAGACTAAGATATGTATATGAGTTGTATATTTCTTACAAACAAAATATACTTATATTATACTAAATTTTACCAACAAATTTATATAATTGCTACCAATATTAAGTCAAAATCTCTCACTACATTATCAATATCGCTCACTATATAAAGATTATAAACATCCCAATAACATTCGTAATAGGCACAATTATAATTTACTTTAATTGTATATAATTAAACAAAAGTAGATTATAGTAAATTTTTTACACTAATCAAATACATAAAGACTAAGGTATAAATATGAGTTGCATATTTGTTACAAATAAAATATACTTGCAGTATACTAAATTTTACCAACATATTTATTTAATTACTAACAATATTAAGTCAAAATCTCTCACATTTATTTAGTTACTAACAATGTTGAGTCTTCTATTGTGCCTTAAATACATGTGCTTGTAATGTGTGTATGTGTGTGTGTGTGTGTGTGTGTGTGTGTGTGAGAGAGAGAGAGAGAGAGAGAGAGAGAGATAGAGAGAGAGAAATACGAACCTTAGGATTCGAGGTTTGAGTAAATGAAAATTTATTTATTTTAATGTGTTTTCGAGACTGTTGAGATCTTTTTTGATGATTTGGGTTTCGCATTTTAGCTACTTGAAACTTGGGCGGTATAATGAAATAAAAATGAAACATTTAACATATGTGAATACAAAAAGATAAACAAGGAGACCAGATGGGTATTATCATACAACACGTTTTTTGGGGATTTAATGAATGCCATTTGGATATATTAATATTGAGAGCACATTAAAGCCTCATTTAACCTCTAATGATATCGTATTAAAGGTGTAATAAAGATATACAAATATTTTTACAATTTATACATGAAATTTTATAATGTATACGTAAATTTTATCAATATATATGTTTTTTTTGTATATTATGTAAAATTCATAAATAGATTGATCAAATCTAATACAAAAATCACGAGAATAACAAATATTTGGTAGCATTCTCACCATAACGAAATACATAAAACTAAATAAATAATATGATGAGATAATAAATGTTGAACAAACTAAAATCATATCTCATACCAATCACTGTCAAGATAATAATACAACTCTGGATTACAAATGTATCTCATACAATTTATGGTTTGTAATGATAAAGAAAATAAGCAATATAATACAATGACTTGATGAATCTATATAAATACATAGGGTATGTGAGCTATAGTGATCGACCCCTACATACTAGGAATTAAGAGTACAATACCACTAGAGGTGCTCCTCCAACGAACCCAAGTTTATGACAACTATTGCAGTCTAAAACATGTGAAAAATAGGTATAACAACAACATAAATAACAACTTTATGAAGAATAAGATTATAGTTGAATTTGGGCTACAACATAACTACACATTTTCCTCTCGTCTTTGAATGAATTTTAGGTTATTAGTTACCCAACCCAACAACCTATAATAACATGTGGTTCTAATCCTAAACCCATATGCGGCCCATATGAATAAAGTTAATTTATTAATTCTTTATTCTTTATTCTTTAATATCACGGTATTAAGTTAATCTCTTACATTATGAATCATGTATTGCACAGTGGTCTCAAACCTACAGTACATACCGTTAAATAACCAAGTTACTACTAACAGTCTTATATCTCAAGTCTATCAATCCAGGTTATCTCATATCGTAATGTAATATGCACCTCTACTATATAGAATATAATAATCCAAAGTCATAAACATGTAACTATGTATCCCGACTATAAATCATATACATATCTAGTATAACGCAATAATTGGCACAACCATCTCCAGTACCACAACACATAATCACATATAGTAGGAGTAAGACAGTCTCTACGTTTAACATCCAGACATAGGTACAATCCTCAGCATGTACAACTAAGTGGACTACTCACACGCCCACATATAACGAAGGCCTATCCCTATTGCCTTTGGGGATCTCTTGCGCGTGTTAGGCATAGTTATAGGCAATCTCACCCATATAACCTCAAAGAATCAACAAGGCATAATCACTACGCTTTCTCGTCAACTACCTAGACTATCATACCCAATAATATACGATGACCATCAATCTCAAATCCAATGACTATAATTTGGCACCCCCCTATATTCTCCCTTGGGACACGAGTACGTAAGCAATAGTGTTCGAGGTAAAATGACCAAAGTAAAGCTTGTCTCTATCACCGGGGTACTAGTGTGGTCAACCTCGTACACTCTCCATAAAGTATATTCCCTATATTACACCAATCGCGAGCACTCACACATGCTATTCATTGTATACAAAACATGTAAACATATATAAGCCTCGCTAACGGGTTGAAATAAACACATGCACACCCAACACTATCGGGTCACACTTAACATCACTACTATAAAAAGGTAAATCACACTTTAGCCTTACATCGATCTCATACATCATTAACCCTAACTCACAGGGTTCCTAAATATATGTATATTATTTCACCTAACTTATACTAGAAACACACAACATAACTATAGGCAATCAAATATAACCATAGCGCGGTCTCCCATGGCTCTACGTCTAAGTATAATCCGTTCTTAACTTATATAGGAATATCAAATATATAATTACCCTTACTCTAAGATTTTTGGCTAAATCTTAGCCTCCCCAAAGGATACACGCCTTACTAAAATCTCGCGATAACCCTAACTAATCAGACCAAATAACTCAATTTTCTAAACTTCTAAAATCGCATGTAACAATCCATTTTACTCCAGGATTTTGCAAACCAAAACCATAAATTCAATTCAACCCCTTCAAATTAATCAAGGTCAAAATACCCAAATAAACATACACTAAAAACCAAAATCTTAAAATATAACCAAGGTCAAAATACCCAACCAACGAACACCAAAAACCAAAATCTCAAAAATATAAATATTCACTTTCTTCTACAATTATAAGAAACTTTAAGACAAATCCAACCTAGCATTATGCTCCAAAATTCTAAAAATCAACCAAACAATCCTTAGTTGCTATTGATGATCATATTGATATCTTGTTTTGCTTGTTTACATTGGTATCTCGTGCTTCATTGGGTATTCAAGTTGGTATCATTTTTTTTTATCAAAATTGATATTAATTGATCATTATTTATATTATTTATATCTCTGTTGACAAGTTGTTTGTTATTGCATGTTTCACTACAAATCATTGTATGATATACTTACTTTTTCCTTTATGCTTACCCATATTTAATTTAGAGGGGATATTGGGTTATATTTGGGAGAAATAGTTTTTTTATGCATCATTGTCTTTGTATATTCCTGAACAAAAGGGAGAAAATGTTATCTCAATCTTTATGGTTCGAAGGAGATTTTTGCCTGGGGGGGGGGGGGAGACGACCTAACTTAGGTAGAGATTGTTAGACAAAGGGGGAGGGTTTATTATTATGCAGTTTATATTATCATATATTCTAGTTGCACTTGAAGATGTGTTTAAGTGTGTACGTCTGCAACGATGCGATGAACTTTACACCAGTGCAAAGTTACTCAACGTGAGTCTGTCTAGTGTCTATACATTTTTCTTTTAGGGTTGGGCATTGAGTCTTTTATAAGAGTTGACATCCATGGATTTTTATTTTGTGTTTTGTCCAGGAATAGCCAAAGGGGGAGATTTGTAAGGACAAATTTCAGACATAGTCAATTTTTATGTATTTTGGCTTATTACGTGTTTGGACAAAAACTTTTTGTCATAGGTCAGGATTTGAGTATGTTTGACCTTTCAAGCCTATGTCGTGTTTGGTTGAAGACATAGTGATCAAGATATAATGTTCATCATCGTATCTAGTTTCGTGCTGAGTTTTTTTATTCATGTTCCAAGGATCTCTCACGTATGAATGCATATATTTTTTTATCATTGGATATTTAATAATTGGGTGTTGATTTTTCGAAAATATTTTTAGACTTGTTTTTAAAATTTCCAGGTCATTCGAACGATTTTATAGTGTTCGTTTGAGCGAGAATTGTACCTCGTTGGAACCTGATCCAATGAACTTCGAATGAGGCAAAATTGGCCTCCTCTGGTTTCTCGTTAGAAATTTCATTAGAAGCTGGTTCGAACGAGAACCGTGTCTTCGTTCGAATGAATTTAGCTACTTCATTCAAACGAACCAACATGTTTTTCAAGAATTGGGTTTTCTTCAGTTATTTCATTCTTAACTCGTTTTGAGAGACACCCAACATAAAGAGTGCAGAGAAATTACATTTTTTAAGGATGTTTTCATTGGTTTTGAGTTCTAAAACTCTTCCAAATAGATCTCCAAAGTTTTCGATCTTCCATGATCACGTTTTTTAAACCAAAACCTTGATTTACACCCAAACGTTTAAAGATCCAAGTGTTTCATCATATGTATGTCTTAAAATCTAGTTTCTGGGAACCAAGGTTTATTTTTTTCATCTTTCTGAGATTCATTTCATACAATGGAATTCATATTTGTTGTTTACTCACGATGGACATTGTATTATGTATTGTGATGAATAAGTGATAGATTATGTGTTCTAATCCGTATATGGTTGTTAGTCCTTATTGGTGGATACCGAGGCATGTGTGAAGTCACAGGTTATGGCAATTATGCGGGTGGAATCTAGCATGTCAATGTGCAAAGGTCGAAGGAGTGATAAAACACTACCGAGTAATGACCTAGTTGCCTCTGATTTCCATTATTCCACGATCTGTGATGCACTTGAGTTTTGGGTGGTAAGTGGATGTAACAACATGCATGACGTGTAGCCACCCCTCCTAAGAATGTCATGATAGGGTGAGTTAATGTCTACCACTAAGAACACGATTATGTTTGAGATATATTCATCCCTAACTAGTAGGACCACCTTTCCCAACGACATAGTCATCTTTCCATCGAAGCCGACCAAAGGGATGGTCGTCTCCTTCAAATCGTTTATTTTCAGTTTGAGCTGATGAAACAGTTCCAAGTACATGACTTCAGAGAAACTCCCTTGATCGACTAGTATCTTATTCATGTCATAGTTTTTAATTCTAAAAGTTATTATTAACACATAAAACTGAGGGCCTCATACCCCGATCAAATCGTCTTCTATGAAGACTTTATGTTTGTTATAGTCTACGTCTTTTAGTCGTCTGCGCTTACCAGCTGGGCTTTTCACGGGATCATTCTAGAAATCCTCCATAAATGTCGTGACTTTCTTGAGCTCCATTCAAACAGCGTTGCCTTGGATCTGCTTGGATTTTGAGGCACTATGGATAACAGCGACCTGATGCCCTAACTCGTCTTTCAAAACATTATCTTGTTTTTGGTTAGCACTGGGAGTACACTTATCTCTTTTTTTTCCTACGTACTCATTTAAATGCCCTGCCTGGGCCAACTCCTTTAGATGGGATTTGAGGGCCTTGGGGTTCTCCGTTTTGTGCTCATTTTCTTTGTGGTAGGTGCATCAGAGTGAGATGGTTCTCTTACTTGGATCACCACCCATCTTCTCCGCCCACTCGAGGAATTGTTGGTCTTTGATCTTACCTAAGATCTTGTATATATGTTCTTTAAAACAGTGTTGATCCCTTGAAAGGCTTTGGATGGGTCTGCCTTATCTCCATTCTTAGAACCTCCGTTATGTTTCTTTCCCCCTTTATGGGAGTACTCTCTTTGTAATTTCCTTCAATCACCTTCCTACTAATGTTATCACATTAGTTGAGGGAGACCACATCTTTTACCTTAGCATACTTTTCTATGCGCAATATAATATTATCGATGTTGTCTACCTCTTTCTTGGTGAGGGACTGGTGCATCATGGAGTTGTGGGGAAGACCTATCTTGAATGATGCCATGAAAACTTGCTCCGACTTCTTTGAAGGTTTCCTAGTAGCGTTTGTTTTAATCTCGTAAAATCTTTTAGGATTTCTTCCTGATAGTGAGGAGAGAATCCATTCTTTTGGGGAGATAACTACCTGTAAGAAAGCGAGTTGTGAAGGCCTCCACAAGTGGCTTAAAGTTCTTAACCATCACATGTGGCATCCTATCAAACCACTTTTGTGCAACATCCCCTAGATTGGATATGAATATACGGCATATGAGGCCATCGTTGTGCTCCACAAGGTCTTTGTTTGCCTATACTGACGCACATGGTATATAGGATCGGTCTTCCTATTGTATATCTTGAACCTTGGGGTGGAGAACTTCTTTGGGGGATTTTCCTCCTCAATTGTCATCGAGAAGAGGGACTACATCTAAGTGATGAGTTCCCTTCTGGCCATTTCTTTGGTGGATCTAGCCCGACGATTTGCTGGGTGTTGATCTATTTTCTTTCGTACTAGACTTTGGATATCATTTATACGATGTCTTTAATTTTGGTTTTACCTTACTAGGCATCTCTCCTACTCTGAATGATCTTGCTTATGGTGCAAACTCCTTCCTCGGCTGCAAGTTTTACTCGCCTGAGGGCTAGGCATCTAGGCATGATGCTTGCGTTTATCTCCTTGGACCTCTAGCTTCATTTTTTCTAAGCATCGATGGAGATGCACATTTTACTCCATTTGGAGGCGTGTCGCCTCCTCTTACTGATGTAATCGCTCTTCAAACGTGTCAACCACCCACGAGATCCGAGTTGATCAGAGTTGATCTTATAGACGGTATCATGGATGATGGGTGGCTTGACTTCTGTCGAGGTGGATCTCAGACTTGACTCAGTGTAATGATAGTCCGCCTAGATGATTGCTCGCAACAGGTGCATTGTGAGGGTGATACATCGCTTAACTTGCTAGATTTAATTAGCTTAGGGAAAAAGAATATTTTCCCACATAGGACACGAATTGTGAGTACAAATATTCACAATGAATGAATCTTAGCAATTGAAACCAAACAACGAATAAACACAAACTCACGAGAAAAGGATTTACATGGTTTGACAATTGCCTACGTTCACGGGGTGTTTATCTCTGTTCATTACTTCCTTTAAATTTTCCAGCAAGCAGTTACATGCCCCTTTTTCTTCCTGTTGAACTTCTCACACGTGTTGGTTAAGCCGCCTTTTGATTTGCATTAATCTCCTTCAAGATCTTTGGCAGGTAGATTGACGTCTTCGTAATTATCTTTTGTGATGTTTATCATTTAATTCTAGCTTGTACTCCCTTCTGGGTCTAGACCCATTTGGGCCACTATGTTTGAGTCGTTCGGTTTGCACCCCACCAAATCTGGGTTATTGGATCCACTGTCGTGTTATGTTTGTACTTAATTTTGGCGGCCACGAAATTAACTTGAATTAGATCCATTAAAGACACGATAGTAACCTCATTAAGACCCATTATAGACCCGATTGAAAACCCATTATTGATCCATTATTAACTCCATTAAGACCCAACATAGACCCATTAAAAATAGAGAATTAAGGTTAGGGTCATGTTCTTTTCTATATTTGGATTTTTAGGACAGTGATTTTCGGGGTTATAAATCTAGTCGTTGTGGTACAATAACATTTATTTGTGTGAGCCCTTTAGAGTTAGGAGTACACAAAACAACTAATTTCATTTGTTTTAGTTAAAGAGGTATTTATATTTATACCCTTAGTTATACTCATTTAAAATATATTCTAAAAATAAACACATAACTGCACCTCCACCTCACCCCACCCCACCTACCGAAATTCTCGTTGGAACGCCAAAATCCTCGCCGAAAACCGTCAGAATTCTCACCGGATTATTTCTCTCTCCTTGATTCACTCTCCCTTCGTTTATTTCTTTAATTTTTTTGATCCGCGCCAGTGACACCATTGCCAGCACCGGAGAAGAAGGTTTTTTGCCAGAAAAAATATAGTGTTCGCTGAAAAAATGGATTCTTCGCCGAAAAAAATGGAAGTTTTAGTGAAATAGTAAATTTGTTAATTTCGATTTTTTCATCAAAAAATATTAAATATGGATGTTGTTGGATAGATTTCGATGAGTAGATTTCAAATATATAAATTTTGTGAATTTTGAATTTGTAGATTTGAAGTTATAAACTTTTAAAATTTTGGCATTTTTTTTTGTGTGAGTTGTCAAATGGCATATTGATCATTTTTCATGTTGCTTTTAGTACATAGACTAAAGTTATTAAATTATGTGAAATGTCCTGTTTTTATAGACTTTAAATTAGACTGAATCTTTCTTCAAAATCCCCCTAAAAAAATAAAAAGCTTTTATTAAAGGAAAATGCTAGGGAGACCTGGTTCGTGGACAAATTTCGTGGACACACTGCATTAAAAGCTTATACCTTATTGTTTTACGTCCCGCCAGGGCATCCACCAATGCATTAAAAACTTGTACATATTTTTATCTTATTCATGGGTCTACGAAATCTGTCCACGAATCGGATCTCCTTATCCTTACTCTTTATTAAAAAGCCCAATCCACGAACATTACACAAAACAAAACAAACCCAAAACATTTTGGCTCCTTGTATTTGCCACAAAACAAAACAAACCCTAGGCTACACAAATTATTTCTTCTCCAGAAAAAAAATTCGTGCAACGGTTCTTTTTCTTCTTGGCGGTGTCATTTTCGGCGGTTCATCTCGTTTCTCCATTTTTGGTCAGCTGTTTGTTTGTTACTTTTTTATTTTTTTACCGGATGAAAACATTATAATGAAAGTTTGACTTTCATTTCAACCTTTTTATTTCTCATTTTAACTCATTTTGTTTTCTCATTTCAAACGTTGTTTGTTTCTCAATTAGAAAGTTTGATGTTAATGTTTTGTATAACATATAAAAATTGAGTTGGTCTCAGTAGCCCATTTACAAATCTCTCACATAGGGTTGTGTTTTTTTCTTGAATTTTCAATTTTTTCGAATTCCAATCAGAATTTTTTCGGTTTGGAAATGAATTTTTAGTTTCCTCATTTTTTACTTTCCAATTTCCAAATTTTTCGAAAAAAATAGTACCGGAAATCAATATTTTTTAAAAATTCAAATTTTCAATTTTGCCATTGGATCAGTACATATTAAACAACTAAATTCGAAAAAATCAAGAGCCCTTCCATTTGGATCTAAGTGTTTCAGTTTTGTTTAAAGACTGTTGTTTATTATGATGAATTTAATCAATATGTATATATTTATCGTTTGTTTAGCCACAACACAACATGTTATACCGACTACACTTATATAGACAATTATCAATCCCATCACCTACAACCCAAGAGAACGCTTCCATAACCAGTACAAACCAAGGTTTTAAAAAATCCGTTAAAATTATGTCACACATTCTATTTAACCGCTAAAATGAATTACTCAAAATTACGGGATGTTACAACAAATAGAGGTAAAAAATTGTTTTATCCAATATGTACAAAAAAGTCACCGGTGTTACAGCCTCCTCCTACTGTACAAAAAAGTCTATATACATTTTTTTTGGATGTTATCTAATCTGTGTTCCCTTATTAAGAATCTGATTCATAAAAGGTTAAGAGGTATTGATGTTTTTCTTACATAATATTTCAATTCTTTTTGAGTTAATACATTCTTCTTCTTCTTTATCTTTACTGACTATCTCAATTCTTTTTAGTTAAAACATTATTTTTTTTGTACAAATACAATGAAGCATGAATTGAAAAATTATGCTACAATTTGTTTCGTTTCAATCGAATCGGGTCGTGTCGTGTTAATGGGCTTTAATCAGATCCAAAATTTAAATCGTGCCAATCGTGTCGTGTCGTGTTAAAAGTGGGTCGTGTTCGGGTTATAAAAAACAACATGACATCGTGTCGTGTCATGTTCGTGTCACTAAAAAATATTTCATGTCGTGTCGGTTTGTACCTGAACTCGACCCAACAACACGATTTTCCATCCCTACGCACCACCCACCAAGCTCTTCTCCCCTCGAGTTAAGAATCTCTCTATTTCTCATCTTTTATTCTCTTTGACTGATCGATGGTCATTTTTATTTTTGAAAATGGGCATGATTTGATTCCCTTTGTTATTAATATATTTCTTATTTGCAGCTATAATGGTGTTTGAGGTAGTTGGAACCCTGTCTCCCTAGCTCTCTTCAAAGAAGTCGCTAACTCCAAGTATAACTTCTCTCTCTCTCTCTCTCTCTCTCTCTATATATATATATATATATATATATATATATATATATATATATATATATATATATATATATATGTGTGTGTGTGTGTGTGTGTGTGTGTTGAAAATTTGCAATATATTCTTCTTATATTCATGCACAGTGCACACCCACTTGTTTTGCTTCTTATTTTTTTTCATTTGTTTGTTGCCGCTAATGGGGGTAATTACTTAAGCATGGGGTGCTAATATGTAATTTTTTAGAGGACAAGAATCAGTTGCATACTGTGGGAGCTAATTATAGGATAATTTTATTTTTGGGGCAAACTTGTAGTGTCTACAATTCTTAGATTTAAGTTTATCTGGTTAAGATTTTTGAGTTTTCGTGCATCAAAATTTGCAAATTTAGGTGTTTTTGTTTTGTTATTTTTGATTTCTAAATGTCGATTTATCAATAGGAATGTTAAACATTTTTTTTTATCTGAAGTATAAAATTCTCATTGGATATTTATTTGTACCTATTTGATCTTATATACTGTTATAAAAATGGGGGTTATGTATAACAAATTAGTAAAGTGGTGGTTAAGTCTAATACACGATTATAAAGTGGAGGTTAAATAACGATTAGATTTAATTTTTCTGGTTAAGATTTTTGAATTTCCGTGCGTCAAAATTTGCAAATTTAGGTGTTTTTGTTTTGTTATTTTCGATTTCTAAATGGTGATTGATCAACAGGAACGTTAAACATTTTTTTTATCTGAAGTATGAAATTCTCATTGGATATTTATTTGTACCTATTTGATCCTATATACTGTTAGAAAAATGGGGGTTATGTCTAACGAATTTGTAAATTGGTGGTTAAGTCTAATACACGATTATAAAGTGGAGGTTAAATAACGATTATAAAGTGGAGGTTAAATAAAAAAAACTCATATTGTTATTTGGATTATTTTACCATTATCACTTGCTTTTTTAGCATAAACTATTAAGGGTAAAATTTTAAAGAATTTTCAATAGGATTCATCTGTAAACATTTGTCACTATTCAACCAATGTTACTTGTTTCGCTGAATGGACTTCCATTAGTATCTGACGATACACACAAACGCACCTTAATGATGCATAAAAAAGCACCACCTTATTGTCACTTCTAGATTGTGTGGCTTAGAGTTACTGTATTGAATTGTAGGTAGGTATATTCTAAAATATGGGCAAACTTTTGTCACCGAGCACCATTTTTGGCTATCAGTTGCATTTTATATAGTAATCTCAACTAAGTTCTGTAGGTTGATAAATATAATCCTATTATGTTTCATTAATCATTGATTTGAACTATAACCATTCATAAATTTAGAACTACCTCAATTTGTAATCTATACAAGTCCCCAGCATAACATGTTTAGAGTATATGACATATATTCCTACTTTCATTCCGAATGTATGTATTCCATATGTTCCTACTTCCATTCCGAATGTATGTATTCCTCGTCACATTGCACTACGTTTTCTTTCATCGTGGCTATGTGATGGCCCCAAGAAGTAAACTTGCTTAGAAATGCGAGATGTTATTGAAATGGTCTGTAACACTTTTAATATGATATAGATTGGAGAGATATTATGATTAGTTATGTATTTCCTTTGCTAGAATGAGAAGGTCATCAAAATAGTACCCATGGTTATAATAGAAGGTTCCATTGATAGTTGGATGACATTTTCAAATACCTTTGATACGAATAATGAATTTAAAGGTTTTCTTGATAGACAAATTGTAGGGAGGTATGAATTCAAACCCCAAATATTAGACCTTGCTTTTATTATGTAAAGCGTAATGGTAAATCCTTTAAATGTAGAAGTCCCCCAAATCACCAAAATAAATCACTCTCTCTCTCTCTCTCTCTCTCTCTCTCTCTCTCTCCTTGGAGTCATCAAGGAGTGCTTCGATACCCAGTGAAGGACATGCAACATCACCTTTATCATAAGGCAAGGTCAGATATGTTTCTCTACAGCCCTTTTTAACTATTCATAAGTTTATAATATTGTATTAGCTTTGAGTTATGAAAAACTCAAGGGGTTTGTTCTGCCTAATCGAACCCCACGTATTCAGGAGGGATGACAATGTAGTGGGTATATGGGGTGGGTTTTGCCATATTCTAACCTGTTCCGCCAAGAAAAGCATGTACCTGTCCAGAAGTATAGGTTTTATTTTCAAAAACAAATTCCTACAACATAAAAAAAAATGATACATGATGGGATTTTTTTTTATAGATTAGAACAAAGAACAAAATAAATTAATACACATTTTATAGACATCAAACATAGAACTGTAGAATAGCCAGCTGCAACTTTTTCTTTCTTTCTTTAGATTACCGTGTGAAGTTGCCAAAATATTTGAAAAACTAATGAGTGATTTATTTTTTTAATTTTTCTCTTCTAGCTTCATTGTAATATTTCTTTTACTAATTAATAATAATATTTATTGATCTAGATCAAATTAAAAATAATAATGTAGGGTTGGAGGTATAAATGTGTTTAATGTCTACTTGATGTGTACACGTGTAAAAAATAATTTTAAAAAGAAGTAAAAACAACCTAGGAATTTCCTGTAAAATTCCTTAAGAATCATCACTAAAATATGGTCAATTAAGCATCACATAGCTTCATACAATTTCAAACCTCATTAGTTATGTTGAGATGATGGATTTGAATATAACACATATATTTATGGTTGCCAGATTAGTTTTAATTCTATTAGAAACCTGTGAGTAAACTTCTAACCCGGGTTGTAGGACAATTTTTATCTCACTGAAGACTATATTTACATAATAGCATAATTGGACCCCAAAGTTGAGTTGACAATGGATCATGTGGTGTTAGTTTTATGTTGTGTTTGAGTTGTGTCGTGTCAAGATTGATCTTGCCAATACTTGGTTTCATTGCTTGTCATCTATAGTTGGTTATCTTGTGTATAGTCGAGTTTATACCTTATTTTCATGTGTGTGTAGAGGGTCAACTAGTTAAAGATCTAGCTCGTCCAAAAATATGACCCACATAACAAAAGCTCATCTCCAACAATTGTGAAGCTACTGAAGTACCCTTTAACTCTTGAAATATAACAAAATATAATTAAAATGATTTCTTATTTACCCGAAATTAACAAAAAGGAAGATCAAATTTTATCTAGCATCCTAAGTAACTCCCACATGGAATTCTCAATTTTCGTCTCTCTCTCTCTTTCTCTCTCTGATGTGAATAAACTTTAACTCTCTCAATTTTATTCTGTTCAATATTGTCCTAAAATAGATTACAAACTTCCTTTCAACAGGCGATTAAAAGAGTCTTAAAGCTACTAGGAAAAATCTATTAAGATAATTAAGGAAATAGAGATAAGTATATATAACCCCCAAAATAATCCCATCCCTAACAAAACTCCAAAATCTCTCGCAAGTAACACCTAAGGCCAACCAGACTTATCTCTCTCTAACCCCCTCTATGGTATCCCAACCAATGAAGAAAAATAATAAATAAGAATTATTGTGATCCCCTACATTCTCATCACTCTCTCCCTTAATGAAAAAGCTCGTCCACAAGCTTTCAAGGTGGGACACCATCCATCTTTGTTGTGCCATTATGTTTGTTGATAAGGTGTTGGGTCTCTTACTCTCCATTCATAGTTTCAACTTCCATTTCTTCAGTGATCAACATGCTATGCTTCTTTGGATTCATGAACTTCGAAATACAATATCCAGGTTCTCCACAGCGGAAACAATCAAAAATAGCCTTGCCCAGATCATTACTTGTTGCCTTTGCTTGGGTAGATAGGGTGCAGGTGCATTGCTTTTGTCGATTGGTGCAACAGCCATGAAAAATCATCCCACCTTCGTTGTATACTCAATGTCTTGGCCTAAAGTCTCGGTTTTTCACAATTCTAACTCAATTGAATATGCATTTAAACTCCTTGAATAAACCATACAATCTTTTACTCGATACTTACCCGAAGCTTTGAATTACCTAAAAGATAATCCCCGTTCTAACAGAACTCCTAAAGGCTTTCCCAAGCAACCCCTAACAACTGAGAGTATCATTTTGGTATCTTATGTATGTATAAATTCTAATTTAATTCATAGGGCAATTGGAAGTACAAAATGTTACATGGGCCATATGATTTGATGCGAAACACAACGAAAATATCACAAATAATAAATCACTCCAATCTTTAAAAAAATCAAAATATCATTAATAGAAAAAGTGAATACAAGGGGGAGCCTTGAGACTTTATTTATAGACTTCCTATGACTTGATGGGCAAGTATCCTTGTTAAGCTAGGAGTTTATCCAACCTAAATCACTAACTAAAATATATTTACTAAAAATAAATAAATAAACACGTGTTGACATAAAAAATAATAATAGAGAAAAAGAGGATCCCCACGAAGGGGACGCAGTTGTGCCGCACTCCATTACCCCTTGCAAAGAAAAGCTCATCCTGAACGCTAAATTGGTATGTCGTCCGTCTCAGGCGGAAAATGGATGCATGTCGTAAGAACCTTCGCATGCTCCGGTGGTGGCTCTATCTCTTCCTCACATTCCCAAACCAATATCGGCCTTTTCTTCTTGTTAGGACAATCTGAAGCTCGATGCCTGAGCACTTTGTAGTCATAGCACTTGAAGTGGACTCCTAAAGTAGTTATCAGAGAAGATTAAATTAGAGATTACTAAGTTTAAAACTTGGTATTAGATATCTGTTCCAACTAGTATTTGGGTGTTTTGCTTGAGCCGTACGAGATGAAAGTCTCATATACGGTTCTCAGAGGGGGAGTCTCACCTATCCCAATAAAGTTTATGATTGGTTTGAAGAACGTCTCGAGATTCAGGCGATTGTGGATGATATAATTAGTAAATAAGCTCCTCCTCATGTCAAAATATTTATTGTCTAGGAGGAATTACGCTTACTTGTTTTGTAGTACAAGAGTCTACGAGGTTTGCTATGACTTTTTACTATCATTCAACCGTTACTGACTCGAAGTGGTGATAGGTGGTGCAGTCTCTGTCACATGTGTCTTGGCGTATGTACCACCTCTCACCTCTCCACCTTTTGTGTGTACTCGATAACTTGGACACCCAATGTTTTGTCTCATATTTAAGCCAGAGTCTCTGAATGTAACATCCAATATACTATTTCATGCTCTCCTTCTGCCTAGCCAGAGAGTAAAGTCACAAAAACTACTCCGAATACTCTTTCACTTACATATAACCCTGTTAGAGACCTTGAGCACGTGCAAACATGTCATTATCGAAAGTATAGGCAATAAAGGCAACCAACATCTCCGCCTTCATAAAGTAATTCGATCTAAGTCACTCGGGGCCCTATTGTGCACCAACTGATCCCACCATACTAATGCATAACTCTCTATTTTGCAGCCACATATTTAACACACCTACAGCCCCAATACTCTTTTAGATAAAATAAATACTCCACGCACTTTAACCAATCCGTAAATGTGTCGGGATTTATCTTTCCATTGAACATACTCACATCTATCCGGACATCACCATGTATGGCCTTGCCAAACAATCGAATTAAGGTATTAAGGTTGTCCTCCGTGAATCCCCTATACCCATAACACATGGTCTTGAGTGAGTGGAATTCCATCCTCTTCATCACTCTCCTCCCCATCCATCCTCAATTTTGATGGGTCGGTCTGAATTCCTTGTACCCACTGCGACACCTCCTTATTGAATTCTTTATACCCCTAAAACACCTATTACAGGGCCGAATGATTAGAACTAGCTTTTCCACGGTGTTTGTCAACTTTTGGAGTAAGGATCACTTCTTTTTCCGGGTGCAACGATTGTTTACTCATGGCCTTTTCCTCCCAGTCTCATTCTCAAGTTTCCATCTTGGCATCAAACATATTAACGGACTTCTTTACGTCATCTCGAAAGTTTGCATGGGCTATTTGGACTTATTTTTGTGGAAAATCTTCCCGAGCTTCTTCAAATATTTTGTCAAAAATTCCTATGAGTCCACCGGAGGAATTTTTTATGAAAGTTTTGATGGATTTCTAAAGGTTACAATGGAATGCTAAATTACTTCATAACTAGCATTCCATTACATGATTGAACATGCTATTTTTTAGTTGCCAATCATTTTGTTCTATATAGTTTGACGGGTCTTATAGTTGTCTTATAAAATAAATTATTTAGCCTTACAAGTGTAAGTTGATCACATAGTATTCAACTATCATCTAGCATTAGATCTATTTATTTATACTAAAATATGATCCGAGTGTATGTTTTGTGGGTGGGAGAGAGAGAGATTCATGACTAATAAATTTGAATTATTTTGCATAGAACTTATGGATTTGATGCAAGCTGGAACATTGGAACCAGAAGTAGCATTTATCAATGCATCACTTGTAGGCATACTTTACATGCCTTGCATATACTTCAATATCTTCGTGTTTATATAGTTTTTCGCTTGCTTGGATTATCTTTGTTAGGGCATCCATTAAGAACTGAGACAGATCCCAGACGTTTCCCCTCTTCTAGAAGTTGCACATAAGACACTTCTTGCTAAATCGCGTGACTCATTAACAACACGTACCCTTCATTCTGAGCTTATATACAACTACTCAGGCTCTAAACATGTAACACACTTCTTTGTTGAACTCTTTCAATTAGTTTATTTTTATCTTTTCTTTCGGTATAATTAACTTCTAGGTATCTATTCTTCTTATATATCGGAATCCTTAAAAAGATGTGGCATCTCTGAAAGCTGCACTTATGTCCTTGTGGTTCGTTTTGGTTCTTCTATTGATGAGGTGAGACTATTATGTAATGTTTGTTACAGAGTGATGACATTCCTGGTATTACTCTGTTTTAAGGTGTTTGCTAAAGGCAACATAGTTTTTATGCCATGCACTCATAATTTACTTATAAAAAATGAGTTTAGCAATCACTCCCCTCGTCAATTGTTCTAATCCAGAAAAGGCTAGCTTGTTTAGACATTTTAAATCACGCATCATAAAAAAGTATGCATGAATTTTGGTTAAGTATCAATGATTTTTACCAGTTGTTTGTGTGAATTTTCATAACGTATCTATTATTTACCAGTATATGTATGAATTTCATAAAGTACCTGCTAATTTTCGTAAGGTTTTTGAGAATTCAATAAAAAATTAGACTACATCCATTTGCTTTAGTTCATAAGTGGGTGTCACTTAATAGAAAATATTTACAGGGGCCTCTTTATAATTCTCTATAGAAACAGTTGTACATTGTAACTAAAGCAAATGTACATATAGCCTAGGGGCCTAGCTTAACATTTGTGGCCCCCCTTAGCAGCAAATCCCGTTTAATGATTAAAAGTAAAAGATTGAATAATAGTAGATTTATTGTTTGACTAGATGAGCACTATACAAAAACTTATCAAAGTTAAGGAGATTGAGGTGGAAGAGCTGAAACAAAGAGCAAACCAAGCCCATATACAAAAGGTATGCTACTCTTACTATTGTTTCAACAATGAAAGCGATTTTAAATGCAACTGATTTTTCTTCTCCATGTTGACTGGTTTCATTCAGCACTGTAAAATTACTAGTGTGGAGGTTGGAATATCATCGCTCATAGATGCTATAGTATGCTGAATTGCTGCTCGTGACTCTTTGTGAGGGAAGACTTTTTATTGTGGTTTGACCGTAATATTTACCTGGAATCATGTATGTAATCTCACCAAGGGGGTGTGATAAATTGACCTAGGGCTGATGTCGTGAAATTCATCTAGTTAAAAAATATGGAGCTGAATTGTCGCTCACCTGATTTTCCCTAGTTGAAAAAGAATTCATTCCCAGTCCCAGTAGACCCCATCAGATGTATGCTCAGAATAGTAATGCGGCATGAATCAAAGCTGACCGAGGATAATCTTCATTTTTTTTCATTTTTTTTGTTAAATTTAGTTTATATTTTTATTGGGTTCTAAGATGTGATATGGAGATTGTACCATTTCATTATTCTTCTGATAATTTGCTCTGGGACATTCAAAGTTCGGATATTAGCTAAAACCAAGTCTTCAATTGAATATACTCGTGAATTGAAGCTCCGAGTTAATGCTTTAAAAATGAAACTGGAACAAAATTTGTCTAAACTTTGAACTAATATTATGACTTCCATTCCAATCCAAAATCTTTATAATTGAAGTTCCCAAACACTATCAAAGTTAACATGAGCGGGTTTTCTCACAATCAACCACAGTTGTATTTATATATGAGTCGGTAGAAAGCAATTGGGTTCTTGCTAAACAAGGAAACCTCGATTCACAAACTGCAATTGATTCAACTTCAATCTTTCGATACAAACAAACCAACAAATCACAATTGAGTCTAAAAGGCAAAACCAAATCATCTATATAGAATAATAAAACATGATAGGAAGAAGCTAGTTGTAATGGTGAGCCATGTTTATCACCACCACTTCCAGGCATGCTGAAATAAGTAACTTTCATGGGAGTTACTAGAACAAGTGGACCTTTAGGCGAGTTGCTAAAAGAAAAGTTGTCAAGCATGAACCGACTCTAGATGACAGACTCATCCTTCAAGACTATCTTATAACAGTAGCAACTGTTTAGGCCTTGCCGATTATGGTAGCACTCGTGCCCACTGTTCACCTGCTAGAAGTTCCATCACACTGAACTTGCCGACTGTTGGCACTAGGTGTCTCTCTTGTTTCCCGACTTCGGTTAAGTAAAACACAACATACTCATTATTCATTTAAGCTTATACTCCATTTACTGTTTTATATGCATTTATGGACATATATAATGGAAGTTTCTGAATCAATCATGTGAAAAGATATAATTATGCAGACCTTTATATAATACGAGTCTTTAAGACCATGTAGTGTATTAAAAGACTATATTAACCCAAAAGGTCAAAAAGTGCTATAACAAGCAATGTCCAACTACTTTTTATACATGATGAAAAATAAATAGATGATTAGTCAAGTGATTTTAGTGAAAAATGGACCAATCTAAGTACCACGGCTCAATTCAACTTGTTTACAACGGCTGTAAAAAAATATCCTTATTATTTAAAAATATAAAAGCAATTTATTCAATCAGAAAATTAGTCTTCCACTGATAGAACATCACAACATCCCTTAAAAATATCAGTTATGAGTCTAGGAGTCCATAAAGTTTGGGAGAGAGTAGGAATGAGTTTGCAATTAAAAATTCCCATTAACCCAGTATTTATAAAAGGACGGCTATAGTTTTAAGCTAGATACGGACTGAAATATAAGGTAACCTGTTCCTAAATAACCTTGCAAAACATAAAAATATTTTTTCTTTGTTACAAGATATTTGATCCAAGAAATCGGAAGTACATTGTCCGATATGTGTTCCTCCTTCCTCATTAAGAAAAGCTTTGTAAGTTATTAAACAACCCAGGGAAAGTAAGTACATAACATTGAATAATATGGAGTAAATGATTACATTAAATGAAGTGACATTTAAAAAATAAAATAGAAAATAGACTCAATCATTTCCATGAAATTAATTTATCATGGACCTATGTAAAAGAAATCTGTAAATATACACCATCATGCTGCCGCTTTTGCTCTATAAGCCGGCAACATGCACTGCTTCTCAGGAGGGGATAATATGACAAACTTTGTTCTCCTAATTGTACAGAAATATTTCCATGCAACAGTCAGCAAATAAGTTCATCTATTCAGTAGGTGAAAAAAAGACAAACTTTGTTCTCTTGATTGTATAGAAACATTTACAAAATAACCGGTTATAAATGTTCTTGAAGGAAACGAGAAGTTTAGGGTATAGTAGCACGACGAGAATGGAACAACAAAATAAAAAGACTTGGAGTGTGTCCTTGTTACATAGGTTATCTATCGTCTGTCTCTCCCAAATTCTCCTCTCCGTTTCATTCATCGCTCCTCTCTCCTCTCTCACCCTTAGTGATTGGGTCGATTGCCACTGACCTCAATACAGTTCAATGAAAGCATGCGTATCACCAATATAGAAAATGTTATTGATAAAAAAATAAACAATTAAGGGAATGTTGCAACAGAGTAAGAAATTTAACATAGTTTCAATATGAATAGACCAATATTCTACGGATAAACTTCTAACAACCATATTAACGCTAGTAGTAACATTAACTTATTGTTAATTTGTTGTCAACAAGAATTCAACCTATAAACATATTTGGCATACATAGAGACACTGGCCGAGCTCATATCATGATATTTCAAATTGGAAATTGAGCAGTTTAGCATCAACACTATATCATATAGTTAATAAAGATGAGTATCTTACCCATGAGAACAGGCCACCATGAAACTTATTATCCTCTCCAATTATGTGTGAATCCACAGGAGTGAGCTTCAACAACCTTGAAGCTGGAATCTTATTCCCCATTCTACCACTAAATCTAGTCTTGGTCTTCCCGTCTTTGTCATTAGAAAGGGTGTAGATAAGGATCAAATACGCATCAGTGGTTCCCAATATCCATTTCCCATCATAGGTAACATCAACACATGTGATAGGCGACCCAAGCCCTTGAAAGGCAATCTTGGCCTGCCTCATTGAAGTCTTTGAATATAATCTTATCTTCCCATCAAGTGACCCAACAACAATGGACCCATCTCTAACAGTTGCAAAACACTAAAAATTCGTCCCTGTAGAGAACTGATGTCCTCATGTCCAATTTAACACATGCGAATTCGAATTCACAATATTCTGAACCATCCCCCTCTTATCACGCATATTCCATTGACATAGCCTGTTATCTCTAGAATATATTATGTAATGCGTTGGACATACGTAACTTTATGCATTAGTTTGTTGAACAACTAACACGCTAAATTGTATTTATTTTTTATAAAATTAATGAAATAATTAAGTGATTGTATTATTTTTATTTATTACTGCTTTATTAGATCTAGATCTCCAATAGATATTGAGTTGTTAATGAAAAGATGAGTAATGGAATACACAAATTTTTATATTCTCCCTTTTTTAATTTATGAATTAAGCATTAATAAATTAAGGATACAGTCAACCAACGGTCAGGATCAACACTTGTTCACTATCGTGCAATTTAGTTAATTGATTATGTCCAAAAAAAAGAACGTGGTGGACTATTAGTTTGGGCCAGACGAAAAAGGAATAATTGACTTTACACTTAATTCTTAATTCGGGATAGAGGAAGTGCATAATATATATTATATTCAACGTGTCCCCGCATTCTAGAATTTTCAAAAAATGTCACGTTAGCGTGTCATGTCATCTCATGCTCGTGTTTCATAGCATCCCCTATATTCATTCAAATGTACTCCTATTATTTGAAACCACCTTGGTGGGTTATAAATCTTTCTTTCCAAACTTCTAGTCATGTGTCAATCCCTTATTTGGTTTCTTTTGGAAATGGAAATGGGGCGGGGTACCCACCCCAACTCTCCACCCTGACTTCGATTCTACCCTCTACCAACCCTGCCTCGTAAAAGGAACTCATGGACCTAAACCCACCCTGTAACATGCCAAATGTATTGTTATTGAGACTACATAACACATAGAAGAAGAAATTTTGAACAAAATATGAAGCTTTAAAATCACTTGCAAGTATAAATCATACTAAAATTTCAAGTGTGAATCCTATTCAAATTGTGAAATCAGTTTAACGTATTTCCTGTTTTTCTTTTAATAGAATATAGCAACAAGCAAAAATGAACACCCAAATCAAAACTGTTTTTAAATTGAATGGAAACCTGCACAGTCATGAGATAGAAAAAATGTTTTTAAATTGCATGGAAACCTGCACAACCATGACTTATCTTCATCCTATGAACACCGAAATAAATAAATAAATAAATACATAAAAAGCATGAAATTGAAATCTTTATTGAATTTAATTTAATAAAAACTGAACTGTCAACTACAACTGTTTAATAAAAATTAAAATTCTTTATGGTAAGGAGATCTGGAGTATTTTCAGTTAGGGGGTAACAAGAGTGCTAAAAAGTGGGAAAGGTTAACTAAAACAATTATATACACATTATAAGATTGTGATTTTTCTTCTTATGAATTTTCAATAAAAAAATAAACTCCAAGTCTCTAAATAAAAAATCAAAAGATAAATATGGAGTATTTGACTGACCAAGGAAGAGATAAAAAAAAGTAGATAAGAAACTTAAAAGATATAAGGAGGCAAAACTACGATTTCTCGTGCTATAAACATGTTATATACTAAGCAACAATAAAAGTTAAGAATGAACACCTAACTTCAGAACCCAGTCGGGATCTTTATGGAAGCTAAAGTTCTAGAGGAAAACATACTTTTTTCAAAACCCAAAAGTAGCCTAATATTATTATTGTGTATTAGATTGGTTTGATCCTTTGAACACAAGTAAATACCGAGTATTGATCTCTTGAGTGAAGTCCCCCCATGCTTATTAGTCTCATTTTTGTGTAATTGTTCCACATTTATGTACATGATTGTTCCTTTCATATTCTGCGTGCAAGATTAAGTTAACCTGTTATGAACCTAATAGGGCTGGAGTTATTTTCTCTATCAAAGGAAAATTGACTCCTTTTGACCTTTTTATAATGAAAATACAAACATTTTCAATATACAAAATATTGCATTCAAATGTAATAATATAAGACTTCGATCCCTAATCATTAAAAAATGGCAATATTAAACTTTGCCCCCTTTAGCAAATACTGGCTTCCACCCCTGGAGCCTATAACATATAGACATTGACCTCGGATGAATATATGTGAACACAATCGGATGAAAAATTATAGATATGCTCAACAAATCAACATAGAGTGATTCTACACGTACAGAGGATTCATACAGAATCATCTGTACAAACTGACGTGTTATGTCTGTATTGGTCCGTGTCTGGGTCCACTTAAGGCACGGACTAATACATACACGACACATCAGTCTGTACAAAAGATTTTGTACAAAATCCTCTGTACAAATAGAATTTTTGTAAAAAATAAGGCTAAAGAAAAATTGAGAAAGGGGGAGAACAATGTACCAATTCCAAGGCAAGGTATGCACCTAAGGTGTACGAGGCTTATGCCTTGAGGCTCACCTCGATCCGAGGCGTAAAAAAACAACCTTGTGGCCACAAGCTCTTCATTGATAGATAAGAGACCTGCAATAGAGGTCAGATGGCAGGGCATGTTAATATTCACTACATAACTACAGCTACAGGGTCTTTATCAGAGGCTTAAGCCATGACACTGGTTTAAGTTCTCTTCACTTCCTTCTTTTCTTCCTTTCTTCTTCTCAACTTTTCTCTTTATTTTGTCCAATAACGTAAATGTGTGTGTATATCTATCTATCTATATATATATATATATAAAGAGAGAGAGAGAGAGAGAGAGAGAGAGAGAGAGGATAGGTTCACAAGTGAACAAAAATGTTGGAACACGAGGCCCCCAATTTTAAATTTTAAATAAGAATTTCCTTTAAGTGAGGAATAGAGATGGTTCAACTAAACAACTACATAAACTAAAAATTAATTTCTTCACACATTAAAACTAAAGTAAAACAAATTTTAATTTTATCAAAATTAAAATTATACTAAAAATCAAATTTGTGAATTTTTACTTTAAGCCCCCAAAATAATTCACTTCATGTCCTAGAGATTTGCCTAGGTCATATTTTTCAATTTTACCAAATTAGGCCAAACCAATTTTATCAAATTAAGTAATGACTTAAATTAAGTTAACCTTTACCCAATTAATTATGTAGCACCAAATTAAACATAAGTAGTGTTTAAACCAAATTTTGTCGTTTTACCTAAGCATGCATTCTAGGTGAGTATTGCAAAAGATAAAATAAACAATGGATCACTACGCCGCGATGTACTAGGAAAAACCCACAAACGGGAAACAACCTCGGACGACCCTAGCCATAAGTCCACTAAGTATGGTATTTTACAAGTACAAGACACAAAAGACTTACAACACTCGACTTGACTACTTTCAAGCCCCGATGCTCCTTATTGTGCCGACCTCCTCTTAGTTGACAATCCCGAACTCCATCGGAACCTTGGAATTCACCAATGAGGAACTAGGAAGTAACCCTCAACCACATATGGTGACTTTCACCATATGAGAATGCCGCAGCAAAACAAACTTCTTCTTCTTTGAGGGATTTAGAAGTAAACCCAAACAATCTCTTTCAATGCGGTCGAGAAAACCCGGTGCCAAACACTCCAAGAAAGATGTATATATATAGAAACTTGGATAAATAAACTTTGGGTGAAAACAAAAGTGTTTTATGAATTTTTCTTGAAATAATATACAATTAAACAATGAAGTTTTCTTTGGCAAGATGAACAATCAAAAACTCTCTCTAGGAGTTGGAATAGTATGAAAAGTTGGTTGGAAAAAGTTGGTTCCCGAACATATTAAGTCTGCCCAAAAAGTTAGTGGGAAAAAAAGTGGGAAAGTGGGAAACACTGCTAAAAAACTTCCAATTAACTGTTCCCACCAAAACTCGTTCGAACGAGATTTTCATTCGAACGAAGTCTCGTTCGAACGAGCCTTCTAACGAAGTTCCAGTGTGAACTCGTTGGATATATCGTTCGAACCATCATTCTCGTTCGAACGATATTCCAGTGACCTTTTCAGAAACTCGTTGGCATGCTTCGTTTGAACGACATTCTCGTTCGAATGACAAACTCGTTCGAACGACAATTCGAACGAACTTCCAGAAAGTGTAAATTTCTATTTTTAGCCCACAAACTTTATATACTTTATTTTAAAGTTTTAATAAAATCTTTCTGAAAATAAACAACAGTTTTAAATAAACTACACCCAATATAAAATGTTCCAAGCTCCTGTATATATATGTAATGCATTCATACCTTGGGAGCAATTGGAACTATGTTGGTGACGTAGAAACAAGGCACATTAAACTCGACAATATGATGAAGCTTTATACTCTTGGCCGCTTTGTCTTCAACAAACACGTCAAAGGCTTGAATGGATACAATTGAACTCTATCCTATGACTCAAATGTTTTCGTCCGGAATTGGGCCAAAACTACAAAGGACTCAATTGAATATTTGTGTCCTTACAAACAATAATGAAAATTTTAATGAACCTAATAAGACATTAAAAAATAATCGTTAATTCGTGGTTGTAATTAGTCTGCGACAGCGGCAACGGACGCGTGTGTTTTTTAATACACGCGCACACATGACAAACCTTAATCCCCCGGCTAAAAAAATTGAAAAAACCTAGGTGGGCAGCCGCCCACCCTTGGGATCACCTAGGTCTTCCCCTGCCCCCCACACCCATCCATCTGCACCTAATAGTCCATGATCGTGATCTACCCGAACCCACCTGATAGTCCATATTTAACATGGAAAACTCGCAGGTGTCTCCACCTTTATTAGTGGATTGAAGGAAGAAATCAAATTACGCTTACAAAAACTAATCCAAACTCCAGCTAAACCCAATTTTGCACCGTTTTCCTTGTAATATGAAATTATTCCCTTGGAATAAAAAACCTCAATAAGAAGAAAAAAACAAATTTGAAATAAAAAAGGGCAAAAATTAAAAAGAAAAGAGATCTTGAGCGAGTCTTGGCCCACCTGCAGGTGGGCCGAAAATATGGCCTTACGCTTGCTTTGAAGTCCCCTAAACGACGAGTCCCAGTCCAAAGACGAAGGGTGTTGGTCTTGATCGTGGTCCTTTATTTGAATTACGAATGAGCCTTCACGTTCGATGTTGAGCGACTCTTGGGGTTCATTTTTTTGGTGTTCAGTTGGGAGTTGAAGTTTGTAAACCAAATGTGTGTGCATTTTCTTTGCCTTTCCTCTCAAATTGGCAGCGTGGTGTTTTGAGATGCGGTATATGCCTTCGCCTAGCGTCCTCGCAGGATAATTGTGACGGTGTCCTCTTGTTGCAGTATCATATTTCTCTACACATAACGATATCAAAATAAATTCGGGAGCAAAACTAAGTTAATCTAAAGTTAATACTGGTTACACCAGATAAACAATAGGCTAACACACAATGACTAATTGAAAAAAAAATCAGTCTTTTTAGTCACATAACATCTGTCAATTTTTGTAACTCTTGTAAGTACTCAGTATAAAAAATGATTACTATAGGTAATTATTCGTGCATAAATAATAATGAATTGTAAAACCAACACATATTCATAATAAAAATAGGTAAATAAATTATATTTTCACCCTAATCAACTGACTTTATCAAGACGAATTACATTTTTATGCTAGAGATTAATAGCGAGATCTCGAATCAACTTATTAGACTCATACAAAGTGTTCTCCTGGTGGGCGAGGATTGTGTTTCTGACAACCTTGCTTTTTATATATAATTCGGTTAGCTACGCCCAATTAAATTAAAGCGAAGCGTCAATATGTTGGCATTAGAAACATAATTTAAATAAACGCAGTAAAGTAAACATGTACACTTTCATACGTGTAACCATATCGCATCATGACAGCTATAACAAGTGAAACCAACTCATAACTATTAACTGTAATAATCCATCAGTAATCTCAAAATGAAAATATAAAATGCCAATACATGCGGCTCAACACAAAACGGGAAAGCGTAATACAATAATTTTCTCAAATTCCAAGTGTAAACAAAGTGATATTAATCTCTGATACCACCCTTAAGAAAAGGGAAACAAACGACATAAATTAAAATAGAATAACTCCACGGCTACAGGAATCCTAAGATTGATATGATCTCATCAAGCTCCATAGCATGTTGTCCAGCGGGACGAGGACCTGTCATATATTATATATATAGGAGAGGAGCAAGAAGCAAGAGAGACGAACATCAAAGCAAGAAAACAAGCTGTAAGATTATAAGATTTACTTATAATGAAAGCACACGAGTCATTACTCGTCTCCAGTAATTAAGTTGTTCAATTACCCAACCAATGCTCCTATGTCGTGACTACACAACCCAAACTCGAGTAACGTGTTGCCTCACATCGTATCATGATTAATCATTATTAATCTCATTTTAGTATTTAACGTATCAAAATATTTCCTTCAAGTATAATATCGAATGCCTCGATTCGGGATATTACTTTAAGACACAAGCATAATATCTCACACAACAAGTCATATCGGGTCACTATCGTTACCCGGGGGAACAAGTCGTAACACTAGGCCTACACACAAATATTCCCCAATATTACGTGGCAAGGGCAATCATACTAAGTCCTAAATCACATGGCGCTTCAAGGTCTTTCTATCCGACCCGCATTACAACCATGTGTCCGGTTCCGGTGGTTTATCTCCGACACGGCACTCGAGCGGAACCTAACCAGATCAATCACAAAAAAATGTATTCAACATGTGCCTACGTCGACCGGAGGACTAGTCTAGTGTATATTCGACGATATACATGTAAAACGATTTCACGCTTATGTATATATACAATCGTGTCAAGTCTCTTACTCGAGTTATACCATAGTCATTAATTACAATATAACATAATTTACATCATTAATTTACTAATTCAACATCAAATCATTTCAAGGTTATATACCCCTAATAACCATAAGTATGTGATCAAGTTAGGATATTAGGCACAACACCACAACGATCTTACTAACAACATGAAAAATATCATCACTCTTGTTTCAACAACATGCTGACCATAATTTAAAATGGAGACTCGAGGCTCTTTTGATCCGTTTTTGGAAAAACTTAAAACTACAAAGTTGTTCGGAACAAGATTTTCTACAAGGATACGCATGCACGCTACCATAGCCGGCCTAAAACAGACCCAAAACTAACATATAATATTCGCCCCTGTTTTCGATAACTTTCTGGCCAGAATTTTTAAACGCCGATTTGAAGCTTTTACGATCTGTTTTTGGGAAAACTTAAAACTTCTAAGTTGTTCGGAACGTGATTTTCTATAAGTACACGAGGGCACGCTACCATATCCGGCCTAAAACAAACCCGAAATTTAACATATACAGTTCGGACCTGTTCACGATAACTTTCCGCGCAGAATTTTAAAACGCATATTCGAGGATTTTCTGATCCGTTTTTGAAAAAACATAAAACTACAAAGTTGTCTAGAATATGATTTTCTACCGGGTAACGTGAACGAGACATACATTTTCGGAATTAAAACCACTCAAAACAGTTTTTTAATATGCCGATTTACTCAATTTCATAGATTTCTCAAATTCAAGAGTTTGTTCAACAATTCAATCCCTATAATGGTGTTATTGCATTTGAATCTACATAGAGGATGATCCTAATACATTGCATATCATTTTAAACATCAATTTCATATTAATTTAGGGATCCAAATACATGTTCATGTGAAATTTCATTATAGATACATATTATACACATATAGGTTATTAACTTGCCTTGGATTGTATGGAGAAATTGAAATCCTCTTAGCTTATTCTCTTCTTACTCTCTCTCTACCAAACCCTAGCCTCCTTATGTGAAATGAAATAATGAATACTTCTTCTCTTCTTTTCTATTTATACCTAGGGTTAGTTTATTTATAAAAATGCCATTGCACCAAATTTAACCCTCTCGATCCTTTTACGCGTTAATTCGCTTCTAATATTTAAGTCGCACATTCGTATCTCAATTAATTAATTTTAAATTTTCATTTCCAATCATTTCGAATATATATACTGGCATAGTTTTTTTTTCAATTAGTTCAATTTTAATTCAATAAAAATGCGGGGGTTACAGTGTTTCTCGAATCAAAATTTTCCATTGCGTAGGGGAGAGCATTAGTTGCTATTTCTTTTAGTGTATGAAAATAACCTCCTTTTAGAGCCGTCTTTACATCCTCAATTTTTATGGTGACCAAAGCTGAAGCAATAAAAATAATTTGGTTACTAGAATGGTAATTTGCTCAAAAACTTGTACAAAGGGTGCCTTTTCCACTCAAATTGACCCCTTTATTTTTTTGGTCAATTAATATATAGTTTCCAACATAATACGTATTTTTAGTTTAACCTATTTAGTCCCTCAAACATCCATTTACCTAGTACTCCCTTATTTTTAAAGGTTCACGCTAACGGCACCCACCCACCCTCCACCCACCATGACCTTGACGAAGCTCCGACAACCCCTCTTCGAAACTCCGGATACTCGAACTGGAGCTCCGACAACCTCGTCGAAGCTCTGGAGAGGTCGAAGGATCTCCAACATAGGTGGTGGGAGAGGGAGGGTGGGCGAGTGGAGGGAGATGGGTAAATAGGTTTACGTGTATCATTGTTTTGCGTGTTTTTTTAACAAAATAAAAAGACTTGACTAAATGTTTATTAAAAAAATGTTCGAGAGACTATACATCGATTGACCATTTTTTTGGTATTTCTACAATTTAATCCATAGTAAATAATTTTTGGACAATAAAATCAAAACAACAATTTTTTAAACACCTAGGTCCCTCAAACTCCTATTTATCCAATACTCTCTTATTTTTAAAGGTCTGCACTAACGACACCCCTCCCCCAATCCCAGGTGGAGGGAAGAGGGGGAGGTTTTGTAAAGATTAAGATAGATAAATGAGCAAATGGATTTGTGTGTGTCCTTAAATATTTAAAAATTATTTGAGTGTGTCTTAATGTCTAATTTTTTTTTGTTAGATACTAATACCTCAAGGGTCAAGATTAATCCTCCACAAATTGATTTTTATTTCTATTATTATGAAAAAAAAATACCCTTTTCACCCTTAATCCTGACCAAATTAATGAAGAGATAAGAGTGATAATCTGCTCAAAAACTTGTACAATGGGTTCATTTTTTCTTAACACATCAATGAAACCAACATAGTAACATATGCATAAATTAAACTGACCTGGCTACCATGTCCACCTTGAATATTTTTATCTTTCTTGGTAGTAGAAGAATCAGTTTTTGCACCTTCTTTACCAGAATGAGGATCTTGCTTCTCTTCAATAGACCTCTCACCAGACTCGGGCCTTAGAACTATGTACAAACGTTGAACATCACCGGCACTATGTGCTTCTTCTTTTTCCACTTTTGGCCTATAAAAGATAAGTTCAGTGACACTCTTATCGGGTGATAGTACTGGTTTAGTACCGGTACCGCTTTATTTGATTGTACATTAGTAGGATCTACAACATTTCCTCACAGGACCCACACCATTGTACAAGAAAATAACGCAGTACCGGTACTAAATCGGTACTATCACCCGGTGTGTCTAACATTTTCCAAAAGAAAAAGAATAGTGATACTCTTACTGGGTGATAGTACCGGTTTAGTACGGGTACTGCTTTATTTGATAGTACTGGTTTAGTGATACTCTCCCCCTCTTTCCAGCATGTTTTTGTACCATAAAGGTATACATAAATTAGTTAGAAAATTTCAAACATATTGGCCCCATTTAGTTGTGGGAAACGAGGTTTTTTCCAAACATAATTTAAAAAATTTCAACAAAAATTGAAAAGTAGAAAATTCTTTCAAGTTCGATATTTTCCCAAAACGGAATATTCAAAAAAAAATTCATGGAAACTTGGAAAATATATTCAAGCTTGATATGTTTCCAAAACAACGCATCGAAAAACAATTTTCCAATTTTTTTTAATTTTCCACGATATTGGAAATTCACTTTTTGTGAATTTGAATATTTGAATTTTTTATAACTTATATATAGACCCTTAACTTTTTGGTAAATTATATTTTAATCTCTTAATGTTCTAAACAAGCATTTTGTCTTTGAAATAATTGAGAATTACATTTTGGTCCCTGAACTTTCTATAAATACTATTTTGTCCTTTTTGATTGCATTTAAATTAGACTTGAATCCCTAACTTTTTGTAATTTCATCATAACCCTTAACATTTTGTAAATTATATTTGATCCCAAAATACTCTATAAACTGCATTTTCCAGTTTTATAAAAGATTATATGGAAAATAAAATTAGAAATGGAGATGGAAATTGCGAATAGAAATCAGAAAACAATTTTTTGTAACTAAACATGCTCAGTTTATGTTCTTTCATAAGTTTCGGGATGTTCAAAAAGATTATTCAAATCGATACCGAAATAATATAGTTTACATCATTTGGAACGCAAATACACATTTTAATAGAGTAAAAATGCAAACCAAATTAATAGCGTTTAATGGGTGTATGGAAAATATAACATTCCAACTGATTTTTTAAAAAAAGGATGAAAATGGTGTCGCAGTCTCACGCGAGACGTCATGTTTCGCTTGAGGCTTCCACTCATGTTTCGTTTGAACTCTTTCTTATATATCACCCAACTCCCCGTATTTACAAATCCCCCCCCCCCCTCCCCCACGCAACTCAATTAACATTACCAAACCAACCAATATTTACTTTTACCAACCATTTTTTCCTCCCCTACAAATATAACATCTGGCCAATTTTTACAATTACCTTCCACTTTTTTACCTCCATCTTTCAAGCAACCAAAAAATTATTCCATATAATTCATTTGATATTTTTCGCCACTTAATTTTTATATTATAGTGGTATCGAAATGAAAAAAAACGTTAACCAACAAATGAGGGGTAAATTTTATTGAAGGGGGGAGTCAAGTTCCCAAATCCCTCCCCAAATCGACCGCCCATATTTCACAAATACTCGAGAGTGGTGGATAACAGAACCCACATGGTAGCTAATGAAGATGATGTTGCTCACAAGAGTGAGCTATTTTTGCAAGGAAATAAAACGTTATAATCTGAACATTATTTGAATAGTTTTTTGGATTTAGTGTCATCACTTGAGACTTTTAGTCTCTCATCCCATGTGTTTTTAAAATTGTCGTAAGTCCTATAACCACGCAAAAGTTCCCATAACCACTTTGTAGTGGCGACAAAGATGGCAGTTGTCTCGTAGTAGTTACAATAGGACAAACAACTTACGATATGAAAATATGAAAGTAATTGCAAATGAATCTTACAAAATGAGACTAAATACTTACGATATCTTATTTGAATTGGTCTGACCTTCCAGCTCGACGGTCATTCTACTAATTAATGGTACAAGTTAGTTATGGGTGTTTTATATAAAATTACAAAATTCTGACAAGGCGCCGGTGAAAGGATTGGTGGAACAACACCCACATGTTCCACCTTCCAAGTACGAATTGGGACTAATTACATACGATTTTACGGTTATTACTAGTACGATATATCGACTAAAACATAAATATTTAATAAACATAGTGCGATAATAATAAATAATAATTATTATTATTATCATATGGTACCAAATAAATACATGAAGATGGAAATTAACTTTCACGTGGGTGCTAAAATTACACATACCTGAATCTCCACTTTGGGTTCACTTCTAATAGTCAACTCCTCACTTTGTCCCATATTTTTCATTAGAAGTTACAAGTAAAATTACCCTCTCTTCAAGGGACACAATTCTATAGTTTTAGAGTGGTAATATTACAGTTGGAACCCGTCTTAACACGCTTCCTTGCCATTCATTCTACACTGGCGCGTTCAACAAAGCTTATGTGTGTCACAATGCATGTAAATCTTGGAGGAGGTTGTAATTTGTAACAGATGAATATTTTTTTAGTAAACTTCCTTATAACTATATATGACGACTAACAAATTCGAAATATTATGTTCGATACACAAACACGTTGCATCCGTATTGACTCGCGTTTTGATCTAACAATAGTAGATCCGGGCACATGCAGTGCGAGTGTGATACGTCAGTGTGTCGCACCAATATGTATGGCATGCTATAATTCTTGATTACCTAAATGACACTTAGACCTGGAAAAATGAAGCACAACACGCTAACACGATACAAATCGATACGAAATTATGAGTTAATGGGTGTACCCTTAATGATTTCGGGTGATATCAGTGCCAACCGACAAGACATGATAGTTAATGGGTCGGGTTAGTGTTACCCTTCACCCGTTAATGGGTCTAATTATGTTTAGAAATAAACTAATACTAGTAGTAAACCAGCGCGATGCGCGGGTTAGACGATTGTACAACAACCTTTACGTATCCCTTTGGCGGCTAAAGAGATCTTATGGATGACCTTTGTGAAGAATTTGTAAATCGATAAAAAAAAATTAGTAATTTTTTCAAGTTCAATTTCAAGTTAAATTCAAACCATTAGACATTAGTAACTAAAACACCCAACAAAAAATTCTAACTAAAACACCCGAATAAGGAAAACATTAATCGAGCATATGAGTAATAGCACATTAAATTCAACATTATGGACTAAAGACAACTACATGAAATTAATATAAATCTAGAATGTGAATATGAACTTTAATATATAAACAATTTCAAATAAACTTCAGCAGACAATGTAAAACATTCACTGCGACATTTCTTCAAACCCATGTTGGGTTTAGTATACAATACCAAATAATAAATGATTAGGGGCTCAATAGAAACATTTAACAAACATTAAGGGCCATTTAGTTAATTTACCATAGTTGTTTTAGAGATATAGGATTTAGTTCCATTATTACATATTTGTTGGGCTCCCATGTATTTTTTAAATTGTATTAAGTTCCGTAACCATCAATAACCATCCCATAACTCCCTGAAACTTCTCATCTTCATTTATACAGAAAATGATATGCATCCAATGTTGTATTACATTAGGACTAACAACTAAAAAATGACAACTCTGGATTGATTACAAATATATTTATAAAAATAAGACTAAATACTTGTCCTCCCTAGTTTTTTTAAGCCTTTGGTCTTAGAGTAATTTTAGGTCGAGTCAGCATTTCAAATAATTTTGTGCCACACAGTATATTGTGTCATGTAACACTCAGTGGATCCCAGACATGAAGTAATATAGATACGACACAATAGCGTGTCACACAAAATTAATTAAAATATTGAATCAATGTAAAATTACTCTTAGTCTTACTTTGGTAGTTTGATATCCCATGTTAAGAAAAAAAAATATAACCAGTTATGTAACCACTCATAACTGCATCTCTTTATTTCCTTAGATAATGAACGTGTCCTTTATTTATTAAAAAATTACCAACAATCAAAAGAAAAATACTTAAGATCGCTAAATACTCATAAAGTAATGCTATGAATCCCAAATGTATTCTCAAATCATCTGTAATATAATATCACTTCGTAATAAAATATTGTACTATGTAATGATTATGAACCTAAATATTTTTTTACATGAAAAATATCATTTTTTGATGCAAAATAATGATGTAGTATAATAATAAATTAAATCATATTTACATGTGGACAAGTAATATTATATTTTTCATGGGGATATTATTCACGCGGTATTCAAAAAGCTCTGAATTGCAAAAGACTTTTGAAAACTTGAAAAATTATAATGTTTTACAAAAATATTTGGAAATCAATAAAAAAATATTAGGAAACCTATAAAGTACTGGAAAAGATTTAATATATCTTTCATCACTAGAACTGGTATTTACTAAATCTTAACTAAATGATACTAATAACTAGCAGATAAACCAGTTAAGAGACATAATACAAAAATATTAACATTAAGTGAAATAAAGAATAAAGAGAGAAAGAGGGAGACCCGAATTTACGTAGTTCAACCCTACTTGGTGTATACGTCCACAAATGATGATTTATATATTACTTTACTGGGCATCCACCATAAAAGTACACTGGTTACCAGCTCTTAACGTTTTTCTATAATTGGGAAGCATAATGGTACGTAAAAGTCTCATACCTCACACGAGGTTCATGTGTTGCTATTTATAGTTCGCTAGGGGTAATTGAAGAGAGGGACACATGTCTCACCTTTATAGATTATGAGAGATCATGTTTTACAAGTTATGTGAGAGAATAATCACAAGTTAGTTATTGGCACATGTGGAAGAATATATGCATATCTTCTCTTGTTGGACATGTATTTGGCTGCTGAAGTCACCCATTCACGAGGTGCACGCTTTCCTAGACAATTTTAACTAAAATATTTATTTAGGTCTATCAGCTATAGGTTGAGCTGACCTGAATGATTTTCCTCGGCTCCTCTTGTATGTTTTGTACCCAGGTTGGTATACCTTTTTTGCCAGGTGTTGATATTTGATTGGTCCACAACCCCTACAATATTTAGGGTACAAAAATATCCCTCAAGACTTTACTTCCATCTAGGTTATGCATCATATTTCTTTGAGAGTCGTGCCTTCTAGGGATATACTCAGTGATTTTAGTGATTAAAGTTTTTACTAAGACCTGTCCTTGGCTCGAACTCGTCTCCAGCCGAGCACACTGCCTTATGCAATTTGATAATGCTTGGATGGTAGTCTACCACGTGTCATTCATCGGCTGGAGGGACATGTCATTATTACTATGCATGCTCTTTTGAAACTGTGCAAGAAATTTTTAACCGTCAAACGTTTCCCAAGGCATATTTTGCCCAAAGTAATCATTACTTGTGTAAGAGGAAGATTTATAATGGTCATTATGTTTTTAAGTTTGTCTTATCTCGTTGCACCCCACTTCAGCATCATGCATATTCTCAAGACTTCAAGTGGGTCCGTCAAAGCAAGTTTAAACACTTGCCTTATAAGGTTAGAGATTCTGAATTCCTTCTTTGGGAGCCTTCTTGCACAAGAATTATAGTCCGAAATTATACTAATATCTCCCAGGAATGACTTTCTTAAGTCTCTCTTGAGTTCTACCTTCTCTTTTCTCCTCTCTCTCAAGTCTAGGTATTTTAGAATGGTGGAATGGCATCCCCTATCATCCACCATCCCTAATTATCCCCCTAATACCGAAATTATGGTTATTATTAAGTGTAAAATGATTTGAACGCCCATATATGGCTCCTAATTAGTCTAAAAAGGCCTCAAAATCAGATTACCACCCCCAAGTACCTAATTTTGATTATCTCAACCCATATCGGATCATCCGTGCACTCAGAATCACCATCGTAGCCAGTTAACATCATTTTTCCATTACATTCTCAACACACACCCACACGCGCATTCTGAATGAGATACTATCAAAACCCATCGCTTTTTACTCACTTACGATGTAATATCATTTGATAATTTTTTTTACTTATTACACTAGTAAATATATTTTCACATAAATATTAATCCTTTTCTCGCCAATTAATATTTATTAAATTCTCCTTATTCTTTATTTCATATGAATTACGTGCATGCGTGTAATTTAAAATCCTAAAAAATAAATACTTAAAAATACGAAGTGTTACATACTTCCCCCTTATAAAGGAATTTCATCCTCAAAATTCGAATATACTCGGCATAAAGAGCTCGGGATATTTCTCTCGCATATCATCCTCCTGCTCCCACAACTCGTCGACATTATGGTGCCCCCACTAAACACAAACTAAGGGCCCCACCTTTGACCACATCTTACACTCACTATGATCCAAAATAGGAGTCGATATATCCTCATATGAGATGTTGAGCTACAAGTCAATATCCTCCAGTGGAATGTGCCAATATTCCTGTAACACCCCGCCTAAAATAATAACGGGTGGCCAGCCCTATACTATATTAAATCAGGAATTCCAGATGGTCCAGTCTCAACATCAACTAACGGTACTATATAATATAAGACTAACTACCCGAAACCATATAAGCAAGATGTTATAAAAATTTAAAACTTGCAACATGCACAACCCCACACTATAAAACTACAAATGAATATGAGAGATGCAAGAAAGAACTATAAGAAATGAAAGGTATCACTATACATGAATATGACATAAATAAATAAACCCGAATAAGCTGTCGGGTCACAGCAAATACAATAACTGAAGGGAATAAATATAAACGTGTATATAAATATCCCTGTGATACAAACCCGATATACAACATGAATCCTACCTAGAATTTTAAAGAAGTAGGAAGCGGCTACATGAAACATCCCGCAACAGTCCGCACCTGTCACGGCTCCCAAGACTCTGGATAGGCGGTCATCCGGCATCCATGCGGTAGGATACCTGTGGTAACATATATATATATACAAGGAGGAGAGAAAAGTAAACGGGTCAGAGCCCCGAATGTGTAAAATATTTAGCAAGTGTGTTAACCGTGCATAATAAATACCGGTGTACTTAATTTCATAATTAAGTGAGACCGCACTCTCGTGGAACCCCAACTCACCTCTCATCTAAAGGCACGCACCTATTCGCGTCCTCAAATTTTAGTTAAATTACCCCCATTGATTTTAGGACAACCTAACTTATCAGGCCTAGCCTATATCCACGAGATCTACCTTCCCGTCATAATCTAAGGATCCACCCATTTCTAATCCTATTAGATTATGATTACAACAATTATGCCACAAAAGGCTTAATGAATTCCGATTAATAATCTCATGAATTATAATTATCATAATTCCTAAAACATTACCCCTATACATATACATATATATATATATATATATATATAGGCTAAAAACGTAAGAATTAATATACTTAATAATATGCACATGGAATATTGGCAAGACTTCTCTCTAATCCCAAAATTGTACTACGTTTCGTGCGTGGGGAGTCTCGCAAAGAGAAATCGAAACAAGGAACCGCCCCGTTACACTACTCCTGACAAGGTCAAGATCAGAGATCCGAGATGCCACCTATGGAATTACTTCTCTCAAATCTCGACATGGCATTGCGTTTCGTGCGTGGGGAGTCTCGCAAAGCGAAATCCAAACAAGGAACCGCCCCGTTACACTACTCCTGGACAATGTCGATCCTAGAGATCCATAATCCTCAACATACAAGTATATACTAACATTACTATTAAACTATAACTCCTAAAGAAAGAAAGAAGAAAAGAAAAAAGAAAGCGAATAAAATAAAATAAAAGAACCTCCAATAATATCCTTGGGATGATGTAACCGAATAATACCTTATGTGCGATACATCAACCCCCATCAATCTAGTACACCATAATCATCTAAGATGTACTTCATAAAAGTCCATATCCTTTCATCTATAGGATATATATAAATATATAAATATATAGGTATTTTATTTCTAACCGTATATATATATCATCATCAATCCAATAGCCAAGTGTACATACTACATATGATGTACAAGGCCATGCACATAATATACCCGGATATATATATCGCCAATAAACTGCATCAGTGCTATCATCTTCCCAGTGCCCGGCTCACGTAGCAATACTGGGGCCACCATGGTGGGACTAAACGACACCCATCTCGTGGTAAACACACGCACACGACGTCCCGGGAAGAGTTCATAGTTCCAACCGGCAATGAGACGAAACATACCCACCACGTCTCATCCCAAAAATATATATCTATATGTATAATAATCACAAGGGACGACTATGACCTGGGGAATATACACACCCTGCATTATGCCAGGATGCTCACCCTCTACGCGCGCAACTTCCCAATGATAGCATGAGCGGGGTATGCTTAACCAATTAAGTATATGTATTATTTACATGCATAATATATATAATCCATATGATCCAATCATATGATCAAGTAATAAACCATCATATACGGTTTAAGTATCCATACCATGTATGTCCACAACATAAAGATATCCATATATCTATATACATACAGATATATATATCTATCAACACATTCACATATCCTTATCTAGATATATAAACTAACTCTCGTTCATATGTATAAGATATATATATACCTGGCTATAAGTATACATAGTCCTCAATATACAAGCCGTCACCACAATTCCTTTAATTTACCTCGATACGTGAATATAATCCCATACTTGAAACATATTCGATCATTTTCCTATGATGAATAGTCTCCCAAAACCATATGTATGTATCTATACCTATATATATTCAACATTAGGGCTATCACCCAAGAGTTTGTGTAGGAATCTTTCACTACACATATCATCTATATCTCCGAGTACATTAAAGAATCTAGTAATCATTTTGACTATCGGTATACATATAACTAATAGTTTATCAGCCTCAAGCTCATTCTTTCAATCATCAAATAATCTCATTTCCCTCGATTTCGATTATGGTTCGGTCACTTTTGTGAATACCCTAATCTAAGATCTCTCTAAGAGTTCTTGGCCTCACATCACATCTACACTTACTTTTAATCTACAATTAGGATTCTCAATCCCAAAGGGTTTCCCCAAAATCTCTATACATAACTCCAAATACATATATGGATACATTTCTCCCAAATTACCCTAAGGACTCCCCAAAACTCTAATGTGTGAGAAACTCCTTATGTGTCTCCAAGAACATATCTTTTACATCATAAGAGAAGGCCCCAATTCAATAAACCCAACCAAAAAGGGTTTGAAATCGCTATGGAGAAAATACCTCAAAATGCCCTATTTCCGAATCGATTCGGCCTCCAAGGCGAATCGATTCGGGTCCAAAGACCTGGGCTTCTGCAATAGGCCGAATCGATTCGGTCAATGCAGACCTGTTAATTTTACCAAACCGAATCGATTCGCTTGAGGGGGCGAATCGATTCGTACCTGCAATTTTTGAAGGTTTCATCTGTTTCTTCAAAACCTACGAATTCTAAACCCTAAATTTCTCATTCCAACCCCCAAACCTTCATCAAATCATGATTTTAAGCCCATTAACCAACCCAAAGTTGATCCCAATCATTTCTATGTCATTAATTCTCAATTTAAACATTGATTTCAAGATTAAACCTAAAAATCTAGGTTTTGACATTAATACCCAAAAACCATTTCTTTACCCCACAATTTATGAAATAAAATACACAAATAGCTATTTAGCAAGATTAAACACTTGCCTCTGGTTTGTAGAAGTTGGATCATCCTCGATGTCGCGGTTGGGCCGGAAATCCCAAGCTTTTTCTTCCTCTCTCTCTTCTTTTCCTTCTTCTTTCTTTCTTCCTTTTTCTTTCTCTCTTTCTATATTTGAGAAGGCTTCATCCGTAAGCCTTAAATCCTTTAAAAACAACAAACCCAGTTTTAAATGTTAATACACACTTTAAATGACTCGTTGACTCCAATTCAAGTCAAAACAACTTAAAAACATTCCGGAGCCGAAATAAGACCCAATGACAGTCATTTTGACTATCTCGACCCTTCCGGGATCGATGGTACCCTCAAAAACATCATCCGAAATACTTTGAAACGTTCTCTATTTTTGGACTTAAATTTCCAAATTTTAAAATTCTCCAATTTAATGAAATTTAATTTTCCAAAATTAAATTTCTCAGTCTCCAAAAGTCGAGGGTGTTACAATTCCCTCTCACTCCTCTAGTACTTTTTCAATGATGACACATGAAACACATCGTGAATTCGCTGCAGGTGCTCTGGCAGGGCGAGCCTATACGTAATTGGACCTATCCTCTCAATGATTAGGAAAGGCCCCATATAACCCGATGATAGATTTCCCTTTTTCCCAAATCTCATAACTCCTTTCATAAGATACACCCATAATAATGCTTGGTCACCCACATACAACTTTATATGCCTCCTATCAGCATCTGCGTAACTCTTCTACCTGTCCTGAGTTATCCGTATACGACTCGATCTTGGCAGAAGTGTCCTGGATCATCTCAGGTCCAAGAAGCTTACTGTTCCCCACCTCTAACCAACAAGCGAGTGAATGACAAGGTCGGTCATACGATGCCTGAAAAGGCTCCATGCCTATAGTGAACTGGAAAATTTATTATACGCAAACTCTACCAGTGGAAGGTAATGCTCCCAACCTCCCCTGAAATCCGATATACACATCCTGAGCATATCCTTTAGCATCTAATTAACCCTCTCATTCTACCAATTAGTCTGTGGATGGTAAGTCATACTCAACTGCAATTCAGTTCCTATCGCCTCCTGAAAACTCTATCAAAAATAGGACACAAAGATCCTGTCCCGATCGAACACAACATTAATCGATACCCTATATAACGTCTCTATTTTGTCTATAAAGAGTTGGGCGTACTGTACTATCATATCATCCATCTGAACTGGAAAAAGGTGGGCCAACTTAGTCAGACAATCCACAATGACCCATATGGAATAATAACTCCTCTGTGATGTCGGTAGCCTCGTAATTATTCCCATCGATATAGTCCCCCATGTCCAGAAAGGAATCTCCAACGGATGCAATATCCTGGTTGGCCTCTGATGGTATACCTTCACTAACTGACAAGTGGCACAGTATGAGACAAACTCGGTAATGTCCAACTTTATTCTAGCCCACCAGTACTACCTGCGCATGTCTAGGTACATCTTATCCCCATCGAGATATACCGCAAATCACGACCCATGAGACTCTGTTATAACAATATTTCACAAGTCCCCATCCTCTGGGATTATAAGGCTCCCATTGAAGCGGCGTAAGCTTCCCTCTGAACTGATCGAGTAAGACTCTTCCCCCTATCAATAACTGACGTACCATGTCCTAAAAAAATGATTTGAGACCTATGCCTTCATAACTCGCATAACAATATCAGGTGTGATAGTCAAAAATAACATATATGCCCTAGAAACTGCATCATCCTACCAAAGATTACTCCACTTTTCTTATAAAACCATTGCAAACTCCCCCATATGTCGTTGGGTCAACACTTATACTACCACTTTAGCGTTCTCCGAGTGGTACTGAATGTTAAACTGATAGTACTTTGTGAACTTTAATCATCTACTTTTTCACATATTATGATTTGTGAATAGACTAAATTTTTTCCCTAGGAGATAGTGCCTCCAAATTTTTAAGGTAAAAATTGCCACAACTATCTCTAGATTGCGCGTGGGTTATTTTCTCTCATGGGGCTTAAGCTTATGAGAAGCATAATATATAGTCCGTTCCTCCTGCTGTAGCACACCTCTAAGTCCCTATAAGGATGCATCGGTAAATACAAAGTACTCCACTCCTCCCCTAAGCAGTGAGAACACTAGTTCTGAAGTCAACTTGTCTTTTAACTCATCAAAAGCTAACTGAAAATAATCATCCTAAATAAACGACACCCCCTTGCAAGTTATATTCATCAAGAACTTGCAATCTTTGAGAAGCCCTTAATAAAACCGTGATAATACCCTATAAATTCCAAGAAGCTATGGATCTTTATTGGTGTCATGGGAATACCCCACTCCCTCACTGCTACAACCTTACTCGGTTTCACTAAAATACCTTTGTCAGACGTAATATAACCTAACAACTGCACCTTATGGAACAAGAACCAACACTTCTCAAACTTGGCATACAATTGATGGTCTCGTAACGTCTGTAGAACCATGCACAAATGCTCTGTATGGTCGCTCTCAGTTTGAAAATGGAACAGACTATTATCTATAAATAGAATCATGAACTGGTTCAAAAAGTCTATGAACACCCTGTTCATGGGATCCATGAATATTGTTGGAGCATTGGTTAGCCCAAACGGCATAACTCTAAACTCATATGCCCCATAACACATCAAAAATGAGGTCTTAGGGACATCCTTATCCCTAACACGTAACTGGTGATAACCCGATTTGAAGTCTATCTTTGATGAGTAAAACGCTCCTCTCAATTGGTCAAACAAGTCATCGATTCGAGGCCACCGGTAATTATTCTGAATTGTGGCTGATGATGCTGGAAACAGCACCACCCTTCAAGGTATTTGTGAGCTCAATTCAATGTCAACAATGGCAGGATAATGGTATATAGAAGGTATACACATATAGTAGAAGGAGGTGAGGAGAAGAGGATTCACACCGGAATATAAGTGGTTCAGCCAATTAGGCCTACGTCCACTGTGCAAGTGCATAATGTGGATCACTATATGAGGGCTCTAATGGCCATGGATACAATCTTTCAATCTCTCTCTCTCTACTGTGTATTTGAACAGAGTTTTTAGCTAGGGTTGTTAATTTCGGGGGTCCCTTTACAAGGTAGAGGATGACCTCTTTATATAGTCCCTATGGGGTGTAATGTGCCCCCCATGCATGCCATGAGCATGTGTGTGTTGATCTAGCCAATATGGAGAAGACATCTGTCACTGTCACATGTAGAGAATGATGATGAAATATTCTCCCCACGTGTGGAGAATGATTTGTTATAACTAATTTGTGTCCACGTGTCCTTATCCATGTTAATTGGTTCTCAGCTATCGTTCTTGGTCATGACCTCGGCGTAGGAGAAGCCGAGGTTGATAAGTTTGGTTACCCATTCAATCCGAGATGAGCCATGAAGGTCTCGGCTTAAGTTCAGCTGAGACAATGGGTAGGGGTCGGCCTGGGCCGAGGTTGGACTGGCATGTGCTTGGAGCATTAACTGATATATTGATGATGTTGACCTTGGTAGAAGGCTTCTTGCGTGCTCGGCCATAATCTGGTCGAGGTTTCCATTCTCAGGTGTACGGGATTGTAATTGACCCTTGGAGAGGTTAGTGGTGGTGTCGGCCTGGGACGACCTTGACATGGCCGAGGGCTAATGTCGCGTGCCCAAAACTTGTCCGGTGTCGGCCATAATCTCGGCCGAGGTTTGTGTCTCTGAGCCGAGGTCACACTTGGGGCATATCAGTGGCCTTGTTCAACTCTCGGTAATTGATATATGGTCTGAGTGAACCATCCTTTTTCTTCATAAAGAACACTAGATCACCACACGATGATGTACTTCGTCGAATCAATCCCTACCTTAGGAGCTGCTGAATCTGATCCCTCAACTCCTAAATCTCTAATAGATCCATGCGATATGATGGGCGTGCAATCGTCTTAGTTTAGTTCCAAGTGCTAAATCGATAACGAACTCAATCTTCCAACTCGACAGCAAAGTCGGTATCTCCTAAAACACATCTGAAAGCTCTCTAACCATTGGGATCGATTCTAATGGTATGACCACCTCCAGTGCTATCTCTTCCTAGATATTATACATGTGCATGCTCGACTCTCCCTCGAGTAGACATATCGCCACCAAAACATCTCCTGCCCAGGAATGGCAAATATGATGGTTCTGCTAAAATAATCCACCAACAAACTATACCCTGCCAACCAGTACATACCCAGAATGATGTCATACCTAGTTATGTCTAATACGAGTAAGTCGGGTGCTAAACACAATCTCCCCACATCTATCTCCACTCCTCTACAAATGGAGCGAATGAAGGTCCCACTACCCAAAGGTGAATCGACACACATAATAATATTGTCGACCATATTTAATAAATCAGCCGCGTGTGCAAATCTAGTAGCAATGAAAGAATATGATGCCCCCGTATCAAATAATACCTGACCCATATGACCATAGATAGAAAACGTACCCTCTACAACTAGTGGGGCTTGTAGAAATTGTGGAATCATCGCATTATGGACATTATTGACATGCCTATGCTATAACTCTCCCTACTATAATGGGACTGCCGAAGTTAGTTGTGCTATAGGTGGTAACTGTGCTTGCTTCCCCTACTGGGTACCCTACTGTTGCTCCCTTACTCGTTGGGGGAAAGATCTTTTCATATATCCCGGCTCCCCAAAAATAAGGCAACGACTTGTAATATTCCCCTGGACCTGGCCCTGCTAGCCATGTCGGGGCTGCCCTGGTGGCCTCGGCCCTACTAGCCACGCTCATTATTCCCTTGGCCCTAAGGAACACGCTGCTACTGCTAGCCCCTGCCTAAACCCACTCTCACCTGATCTAAATCCCCTTGATCGAAATCTCTTAGCTAGATCCTCCTTTTGGGTATCCTGCTCGTGCTTTCTACCAGACTTCTACTACGGTTCCCTACTAGTTAGGGGTGTGCAGAATACAAACCAAACCGATTAAACAGACCGATCTAGTCCATTACAATACAATCCAACTACAAAACTGATCTTAATTGGATTGGATTGGATTTCGATTTTCAAAAACCGATTTAATTGGATCGGTTTCGATTCTTGGTTAAAAAACCGATTAAAAAACCAAACCGATCCAATTAAAATGAATGTGGTCAAAAAAATACCCAATAGTCTACCCGATTTAATACCGACCCGATTTAATACCCCCTAATATATATACTGTTATTAAAAATATACTGAAATGAACAAAAATATGGATTGAATTGGATTATAGGATCTAATTAGATCAGTTAAATGGAGTGGATTAGATCCAAATCCAATCCAACACTGGAAAAAAGGGACCCAAATCAGATACTTGAAACCGATTAAAAAACAATCCAATCCAATTACAATTGGATTGGATTGTATTGGATTTTAACTCAGTGTCGATTTGGATTGGATTGCAAAATTTAAAAATCGATTTTAATTGGATTGGATTCGATTTGATCGAAATAGGTTGGTTTCCAACTGAGCCACACCCCTACTACTAGCACTATTACTCCCCGTCTTGCCCGACTAGCTAAACTCTTATGCTCTCTTGACACTCTTCACATGGAAGCGGTGGTCCTGAAAGTGAAGTAGTGCAACATTGATGACCTCGGTATACATTTTCAATGCCAGATTACCAACAAGTGTTGTTGTATCCTCCAATTAATTCCATTCATAAATTTCAGCATCCTTTTCTCTTAAGTGTTCACCTCGTCAGGAACAAATTCTGGCAGATGGGTGAACTTTTCCTCGTACTCGACCACCTTCTGACCCTCATGTGCTACATCAATGAACCTACTCCGCATCTCAATTTAATCATGTGTGGAAAGAATTTGCGATTGAACTGCACCCAAAACTCTGCTATAGTCATCGTGTCCCGCTCCTCAGATGTGGTGGTTGACTCCCACAACTGTAATGTCGTTCCCACTAACTTGAGCATAGGAAAAATCTATTTCTGAGTGTCGCTGCACTCTACCATGATGAGATGACATTGTATTGTAATACCCCGTATTTTAATGACTTTTAAAATAATATAACTTAAAAGTAAATGGGTTAAATCAATGGGGATTACTTGGAATTATTTATGTGAAAATAATTGGAATTAATCCCGATTGAATATTACTAGAATAAAGTAATATGTGATTGATATTAAATATTACTTAGTGATTAAAAGTAATATATTCTTATGACTTTATAAAAATTATCAGGATTTATAAATACGATAATTATGGTAATTAAGTCGGGACGTGCGTGTGAGTCGTGTCGGGACTATAATTGAATGGAATGAAAAGTAAATTATTTTTATGTCATCCAAATGGTCGTTTCGAGTACGCCAAAGTGTCCGGGGGGGGGTTAAATAGTTAGAAAAGTCTATCCAGGGGGTTGATTTGAGTCTCAAGTCAATTTGCAACCGAATAGACATCCCAAAATGGTATTTTGGTCATTTTACTTGGGAGATGAATAGTACTGACGAAATTTGGGTATTTTTATATAAGTTAAAAGATATGTTAGCCAAAGGTTTATTCACCAAAACTCTAAGAGATATCCATAGAGGAAAGGGAAAGATTACTCTAGGAGAGGAAGGGTTGTTCTAGGAAAACCAAGGGACAAAGGCACCTTGCACCACTATCGCCCCCACTGGAGAGTGATCGAAAAAGAGAGGAAAACTATCGACTCATATTCCCCAAAGGTTCAGACCTACTAAATCAAAGGCAAGTGTTTTAACTCTTGCAATCTATAGCATGTATGTTGTCCATGGTAGAGAGAAAAAGATTTTTTTTTTTAAGTTTTATAAATCAAAGATGAATTTTGATGATTTTGATTTAATCCTTGAAATGGAAACCATGTAGGATTAATCCCTTGTTGATATTAGAATTAACCTCACGAAACTTGAGTTTATTTGATGAAGAAATTTAGGGTTTATACGTGTTCTTGAGTAGGAATAATAAAATGTAGATTTTCTGAATTAAAATGGGATTATCATGATTAATCTAAATTCCATGATGATTTTTTTTATGATTTGATGTTATAAATCATGTACATACTGGGGTATATCATTTGGGATGATTTATAAGGAGTTTGAGATCATTTGGTAGAGGTTTTCAGGATGAATTATGTTACAAGTCGTATTTAACAATATGTAGAAAAAGGACAAAATTTGTGTGATAATTTTAGGATTGTTTTAAGAGAAAATTGGTAATGCGCTCACTAGTTCTTGTATAAAATCACGTTCTGCACAACTTTGTAGTTTTAAGTTTTTTTAGAATCAAAGCAGAAAAGACTCAAATTATAATTTTATATTTTTGGGCAGATTGTAACTTTATCAAGAAAAATGATTATTGGGAATTAAAATATAATCCGATCTTGTTATAATGAGTATGGGTTTTGAACCAATAAGTATGGGTTGAAGGTATCTACTAGAATAATTAATTAAATCCTTTCGATTAATAAGAGATGTTAGGAGTAATGGAAAATGTGAATAAAATGTGAACTATTAGTTTATGGGACAAACTTGAAATATACTACATGTGAGATTTGTATATGGGATGAGGGCATACCCATTTGTTGATATCTATACATAAGTGGAGCAAATACCTATAATATCATTGAGGTTTAAAATACCATGATACGCAGGATATTTCAGATATAAGTATACTACGTATGAAACTTCTAATATGGGATGTGCTTATGCCCTATTGTTGATATATATATATATATATATATATATATATATATATGGGTTGAGTGTATACCTGTATGCTGATTTGTGTGTATGACATACCTAGCTTACTTGCTATCATGGGAGGTTTTCGCGTCGGGACAATCATATCTTGATGAGACTTAGGGGAATTTTTTACTTGTACCTCATAACATAAAACCTAGGTACGGGCTATCTGTGAGAACGATAGTGTTGACGGTTATATGGATGCATAGGTATGTGCGTATCCCATAGGCTTGGAACTATTTTTGCCTCAAAATATGTGTGTTTTGTATTTATGGTTCGAGTGAGAAACTGAACCAATAGTCCTTTATTTAGTATGTGAGGTACTGGGACATGATAGTAGAGTATGCATGCACCGCACCTGAGTCTCGAGGTGTAGTATATATATATATATATATATAATAGAGTGAATGTATATATATACTTGTGATATTATCTACTGCGTGAGTTAAGTAGACATGAATGATAATGAAATCTGAAATGAATTAACTTGGTGAACATTTAATTATGTTAAATTGAAAAAGTACTTATCCATGTTAAAGATAAATTGGACATATAAGTATTACTTATATTCCGAGAGAAATACGTGGGAATGATATTAGGATATGTTTTTTATGTGAGACTGAAAATAACTAGTTAGCATGGGAATAGTAACTAGTATGGTATGAAGGTACGTTAGGCGTGCACACTAAATGAGAGGTGAGAATCTCATGAGAGAGTTATGTTTCGATTATTAGGACGAGTTTCCAGAAGGCCATGAGTATCGAGATGCGAATGCATACGGCTTAACACACCCACAGATGGATGAACAAACTGAGAATTCTAGTTACATATTGGCGGATATGCTATATTTCCGATTATGGGAAGATTTAGTGACATTTTGCTGGCTCTACTCTTATTTTAGTTCTGATTAGTTAGGGCATGTATCGCCCGTTTCCCTATTATGTTGGATTTGTTAGGGATTTACGTTCATTTACAGTATTCGGTACTCTTTGGGATTTAATTATTTTCAGAATGGTTTCATTTATAGTTTTAAACTGGTTTGGTTTATTTAGATGTTTTAAATTCGTGTGTGCTATTATCCCTCCTTAGTATGTGTGAATTCTTAAATTGTTAATTATTAAAAAGGTTTTCATATCTGGATTTAAATAGAATGGAAAAAAGGTTATAAATTTTTTTGACACTTAGCTTAATTATTTAGGGTGCTTAAATTGGAAATTTAGTTTGCGACAGTGATGCTAAGAATGAACCAACCGTTCACCTTGATTTTTAATTTAATAAAGGACTGATCACCCGGTATTTAATTAGGCGGGGTATCAGAAAGGATAAACGGCAGTGTGCCTCTTTTGTAATTCATGTTTGGGGTTCAATCCTCAAATCGAGAGTCCCGTAGCTATGTGGCCGGTTGTTACATATTATAGTGGATGCACACGAGGTGTTCGTGCCACTCACGATGCCGTTGGGGGTTCCGTCCCCACCCTCGCGGCACGTTTCAAGCCTATGTGTGCTATTTTTTGAATTCGTGTCTTATTCTCAAATTAGGAGTCCTATGGATGCACAGCCGGTTGCTACGTGTTACGTTGGATGAACACAAGGTGTTCGTTCCACTCGTGGTGCAATTTGTGTTCTGTTGGGGGTGCCCTCCCCCTACAGTATGCTTTCAAGCTTATGTGTGCCTATTTTTGAATTCGTATCCTATCCTCAAACCGAGAGTCCCGCATCTACATGGACGATTGTTATGTGTTACGCGCATGAGGTGTTCATTTCACTTGTGGTTCCGTTTCGTTACCACTGGGGGTGCCTGCCCCCGCGACACATTTTAAAGCCTATGTGTGTCTATTTTAGAATTCGTGTTTTGGTCCTATTCTCAAACCGGGAGTTCCATGATTGTACGGATAATTGTTACATGTTATGATGGATGGGCACGAGGTATTCATTCTACTCGCGATGCCGTTTGGGTGCTGCTAGGGGTGCTCGTCCCCCGCGACACACTTTCAAGCCTAAGTGTGCCTATTTTCGAATTCTTTTCTTATCCTCAAACTGGAAGTCTTGCGGCTGTGCATCCAGCTGCTACGTGTTATGTTGGATGAGCACGAGGTGTTTTCAAGCCTAAGCATGTTTGTTTTTGAATTCGTGTTTGGGTCTTATCCTCAAACTGAGAGTTCGACAATTGCGCGACCGATTTCTACATGCTATATTGGATGCTCATGAGGTGCTCGTGCCACTCGCAGTACCGTATGGGTGCCGTTAGGGTTGCTCGCCTCCTATAGAACATTTTCAAGACTAAGTGTTAATGTGTTCAAGTTCGTGTCCTATCCTCAAAGTTGGAGTCCGTGGCTATGTAGCCATTTGCTACATGTTACGTTGGACGTGCATAAGATGTTCATTCCACTCACAGTATCATTTGGGTGCTGCTGGGGGTGCTCGTCCCCTCCTCCCATGCACGTTTTTAAGCCTAAGTGTGCCTCTTTTCGAATTCATGTTGGGTTCCTATCCTCAGACCAAGAGTCTCGTGGTTGCATGACCGATTGATACATATTATGTTTGATGCACATGAGGTGTTCATGCCACTTACGGTATAGTTTGGGTGCCGTTGGGGGTGATCGCCCCTTTGCGGCACGTTTTCAAGCCTAAGGATGCCCATTATTTAATTTGTGTCCTATGTTCAAGCTGTGAGTCCATACCTGCATGGACAAGTGCTACGCCTTATGTTTGATGCGCACAAGGTGTTAGTTCCACTCACGGTGCCATTTGGTGATCCCCTCCATGGTACGTTTTTAAGCCCAAGTGTGCCTATTTTTGAATTCATGTCCTATCCTCAAACCACGAGTCTCGAGGTTGTGCAATCGGTTGCTACGCGTTACATTAAACAAGCACAATGGGCTCGTGCCACTCGCGTTGAAGTTTAGGTTCCACTGGGGGTGCTCGTCCCCCGTACCACATTTTCAAGCTTAAGTTTTCCTATTTTCAAATTCATGTTTGGGCGTTGTCCTCAAATCAGGAGACCCATGGATATGTGGCTTATTGCTACATATTACTTTGGATGTGCATGAGGTGTTCGTCCCACTCACAGTGCCATTCGGGTGCCGCTGGGGTGCTTCCCTCTCATGACATGTTTTCAAGCCTAAGTGTGCCTATTTTTGAATTCGTGTTAGGGTCCTATCATCAAATTGGGAGTCCCGCAGCTGCGCAATCGGTTGCTACGTGTTACATTGGATGGACATGAGGTGTTCGTGCAACCCGCGATGTCGTTTGAGTGCCGTTGGATACGTTTTCATGACTATGTGTGCCTATTTTTGAATTTGTGTCCTATCATCAAATCGAGAGTTCTACGACTATGCGACCAATTGATACGTGTTATGTCGAATGTACACGAGGTATTCGTTCCGCAGTGACATTTGGGTGCTGCCAGGGGTGACAACTCCCCACATCACATTTTTAAGTCTATTTGTACCTGATTTTGAATTTATGTTTGGGCATAAATCGAGAGTCCTGCGACTGCGCGGCCAATTGCAACATGTTATGGTGGATGCGCAAGAGGTGTTCATGCTACTCCCAGTTATGTTTAGGTTCTACTGGGGGTGACCATCACCCGTAGTACGTTTTCAATCCTAAGTGTGCCTAATGTCGCAGGGGGTACTCGCCCCTCAGCGAAACATTTTCTAGATGAAGTGTGCCTATATTCGAATTTGTGTTTTGGTCCTATCCTCAAATTGGGTGTCCTGCAACTGCGCAGTCGATTTCTATGTATTATGTTGGATGTGCACGAGGTGTTCGTGCCACTCACAGTGCCGTTTGGGTGGCTCCGGGGGTGCTCTCCCCCGGGGCACATTTTTAAGCCTTAGTGCGCCTGTTTTCAAATTCGTATCGTAACCTCCAATTGAGAATCCTGAGGCTGTACGACAGATTGATACATGTTAGGTGTGACACGCACAAGGTGTTCGTGCCACTCGCGGTCCTATTTAGATGCCGCTGGGGGTGTCCGACACCCGCGGCATGTTTCTGAGCATAAGTGCTTTTGTTTCGAATTTGTGTTTGGGTCATATCCTCAAATCGGGAGTCTCAAAACTATATGGCCGGTTGCTATACGTTGGATTCGCAAGAGGTGTTCCTACCATTCGCAATGCCATTTGGGTACCGCTGGGGGTGCCCGCCCCTCGTGGCATGTTTTCCTGACTAAGTGTGCCCATTTAAAAATTCATGCTCTATCATCAAACTGAGAGTCCCACGAATAGATAATAGATTGCTACGCATTACATTGGAAATGCATGAGGTGTTTGTGCCACCCACGGTTCCATTTGGGAGCTGCTAGGGGTGCCCCCCTCCCGCGATAAGTTTCCCAGCATAGGTGTGCCTATTTTCAAATTCGTGTCCTATCCTCAAACTGTGAGTCATGTGGACGTACGTCCGATTGCTAAGTGTCGCATTGGATGTGCATGAGTTATTTGTGCCACTGGCGGTATCATTTGGATGCCAGTGAGGGTGCCCCCTGCGGCACGTTGTCAAGCGTAAGTGTGCCAATTTTCGAATTTTATTTTATCCTCAAAACGAGAGTCCTGTGCCTCTCGACCGGTTGCTATGTATTATGTTTGACACACATGAGGGGTTCATTCCACTCATAGTGCCATTTAAGTGCCTGTCCCTTGACACGTTTTCAATCCTAAGTGTGCATGTTTTTGAATTCGTGTCCTATCTTCAAATCAAGAGTCTTGAGGTTGCGCAACCAGTTTCTATTTGTTACGTTGGACATGCATGAGGTGTTCGTGCCACTCGCAGTTCCATTTTGATGCGGTGGGGAACTCGCCCTCGCAGCACATTTTTAAGCTTAAGTATGTCTATTTTCAAATTCCTGTGTGGGTCATATCCTCAAATCGGGAGTTCCATAGATGCATGACCGGTTTCTACATGTTATGTTGGATGTGCAGGAGATGTTTGTGAAACTCACGAAGCCATTTTAGTGCTACTGGGGCAACCCCAACACCTATTTAAGACAAAGTGAGACTGTCTTCGAATTCATGTTTGGGTCTTATCCTCAAACATGTTGTCTCGCGATTGTGTAGTCAATTGCTACGTGTTTTGTAGGGCGCGCGCAAGGTGTTCATGCCACACGCAGTGCCATTTGGGTATTGTTGGGGGTGACCTGCCCCGACACATTTTACAGAAGTCTCGCGATTATGCGGCTAGTTGCTCTGTGTTATGTTGGACGCGCATGAGGTGTTCATGGTACTCATGATGCCGTTGGGTCTCCCCTCTCGCAGTATATTTTGAAGCCTATGTGTTCCTATTTTCTAATTCGTATTTGGTCCCTCCAGCTGCACGAATGGTGGCTACACATTATATTGGATGAGCACGACGTGTTCGTGACACTCGTGGTGCCATTTGGCGTGCTCGCCCCTTGTGGATTGCTTTCAAGCCTAAGTGTACCTATTTTTAAATTCATTTCATAACCTCAATCGGGAGTCCCACGGCTAAGTGGTCGATTGCTACATGTTATGTTGGACCCGCACGAGGTGTTTGTGCTACTCGCATGTCATTTTAGTTCTGCGGAGGGTACTTGCCCCCCGCGATACATTTTTAATCCTAAGTGTGCCTATTTTTGAATTCGTGTTTGGATCATATCCTTAAATTGGGAGTTTCACAACTGCGAAGTCGGATGCTATGTATTACGTTGGATGCACACAAGGTATTCATACCACTCACTGTGCCATTTGGATGCCTCCGGGGGTGCCCGACCCTGAGGCACATTTTCAAGCCTAAGTGAGCCTATTTTCAAATTTATCTCCTATCCTCAAATTAAGAGTCCTGAGGCTACATGACCAATTGATACATGTTATGTTGGACACACACGAGGTGTTCGTGCCACTCGCGGTGCTGTTTGGGCACCGCTGGGGGGCCCACCCCCCGTGACACGTTTTCAAACGTAAGTGTGTTTGTTTTTGAATTTATGTTTGGGTCTTGTACTCAAATTGGGAGTCCCGCTATTGTATGAGTGGTTGCTATGTATTACATTATATGCATACGAGGTGTTAGTGCCACTCGCAGTGCCATTTTGGGTACCACTGGGGGTGCCCGTCCCCTTCGACACATTTTCAAGCCTAAGTGTACCTGTTTTTGAATTCTTTTCCTATCCTCAAACCTGGAGTCCCGCGGCAAGGCGCACGGTTGCTACTAATTATGTTGGAGGCACATGAGGTGTTCGTACCACCCGCGATTCCATTTGGGAGCTGCTAGGGGTGCCCATCCCCCGCGATAAGTTTTCAAGCGTAAGTGTGCCTATTTTTAAATTCGTGTCCTATACTCAAATTGAGAGTCCCGTGGATGTACGTTCAGTTGCTACATGTTGTGTTGGATGCGCGAGGTGGTCGTTCCACTTGCACTGTCATTTAGGTGGCATTGGGGTTCCCCCCATGCGTAGCACATTTTTAAGACAAAGTATGTCTGATTTCGAATTTGTGTTTGCATTCTTTCATGCAGTCAAGAGTCCCGAGGATACACAGTTGGTTTCTACATGTCACATTGAACTCGTATGAGGTGTTCGTGCCCCCCACGGTGCCATTTGGGTGCCATTGGGGGTGCTCCCAAACATATTTTTTTAACTAAATGTGCATGTTTTCGAATTCGTGTTATTATTCTATCCTTAAACTGGGAGTCTCGTGACTGTGCAACCAATTTTTACATGTTACATTAATGCGCACGAGGTGTTAGTGACATTCGAGGTGCAGTTTGGTTGCCCCTTGGTGTTCCCCTCCCCCTCGCACACATTCAAGCATAAGTGTGCCTGTTTTTAAATTCGTGTTTGGGTCCTATCCTCAAATCGGGAGTCCTGCGGCTATGCGACCGATTCTTACGTATTCCTTTGAATGCACACGAGGTGGTTATGTTACTCGCAATGCCTACCACTGGAGGTTCCCCCTCCCCCCGGAAAATTTTTGAGCCTCGGTGTGCAGGTTTTTGAATTTGTGTCCTATCCTCAAACTGAGAGTCCTGCTGCTATGTGGCCAATTTTTATGTGTTACGTTGGATGTGAGCGAGGTTTTCATATCACTTGCTGTATCATTTGGGTGCCGCTGGGGGTACCTGGCCCCCTGCGCAAGTTTTCAAGCCTGAATGTGCCTTTTTTTGAATTTGTGTTTGGGTCTTATCCTCAAATTGTGAGTCCCAAGGACGTACAATCGGTTATTAGGTGTTGCTTTGGAGGCATAAAAGGTACTCTTGCCACTTGTGGTACCGTCTGAGTGTCGTTGGGGGTGCCCGTCCCCGCAGTAAGTTTTCAAGTCTAAGTGTGCCTATTTTTGAATTCGTGTCCTATCCTCAAATCGGGAGACCCGCGGCTATGAGAAAGGGTCAACGTGTTCTGTTGGATGCACACGAGGTGTTCATGCCACTCGTTGTTCCATTTGGGTGCTGCTTGGGTGCTCTCTTCCCCGCGACACATTTTCAAGCCTAAGTGTTCATGTGTTTTGAATTCATATACTATCCTCAAACTAAGACTCCCACGGCTGCACGACAGGTTGTTATGTGTTATGTTTGACGCACACGAGGTGCTCATGCCACTTGTAGTGCTGTTTGGATGCTGCTAAGGGTGCCGCCCCCCAGCGACACATTTTTCACAATAAGTGTGGCTATTTTTGAATTCATGCCATATCCACAAACTGAGCATCCCGCATGAGCAGTCAGTTGTTATGTGTTACTTTTGACGTGCACGAGGTATTCTTGACACTCTCAGTGCCGTTTGGGTGCTGCTAAGGTGCCTGTCCCCCGCTGCACATTTTCAAATCCAAGTGTGCCTATTATCAAATTCGTGTTTGGGTCATATCCTCAAATAGGACATCCCGCGACTACACGACTGATTTCTATAAAATATGGTGGACATGCATGAGGTGCTTGTGCTATTTATGGTACCATTTGGGTGTTGCTTGGGATGCCCACCACCCGCAACACATTTTCAAGCCTCGGTGTGTTTATTTTCGAATTCTTGTCCTATCCTCAAATCGAGAGTCCCATGACTGCACGACTGATTGCTATGCCTTACATTTCAGGTGCATGAGGTGTTCATGCCACTCGAGGGACTGTTTGGGTGCCGCTGGGGTGCCTGCCCCTCACGTCACATTTTCAAGCCTAAGTCTACATGTTTTCAAATTCGTGTCATATCCTCAAACTGAGAGTCCCGAGGTTGCACAGCCGGTTGCTACATGTTATGTTGGACATAAATGAGGTGTTTATGTCACTTGCGGTGCCGTTTGGATACCGGTGGAAGTACTCGCCCCCCGTAGAAAGTTTTCAAGCCTATGTGTGTCTATTTTTGAATTTGTGTTTGGATCCTATCCTCAAACCAGGAGATCTGTGACTGTGCAATTGAATGCTACAAGTTACGTTGGACGTGCATGAGGAGTTTGTGTCACTCATGGTGCCGTTTGGGTGCCGCTTGGGGTTCCTGACCCCCCGCGGCATGTTTTCAAGCCAAAGTGTTCCGTTTTCGAATTCGTGTTTGGGTATTATCCTCAAACCGAGAGTCTTGCGATTGTGCGATCGGTTTTTATGTTTTATGTTGGACACGTATGAGGTTTTCTTACCACTCACGGTGCCATTTGGGTGCCGCTGGGGGTGCCCGCCCCCTGACACGATTTCAAGCCAAAGTGTGACTGTTTTCGAATTCGTGTTTGGGTCCTATCCTTAAACTGGGAGGCCCACTACTGGGCGACCAATTTCTAGGTGTTATGGTGGATGTGCACAAGCTATTTGATCCACTCATAGTGCAATGAAGGTGCTGCTGGGGGTACTTGTCCCTCGCGGTACATTTTTAAGCCTAAGTGTGCCTATTTTCTAATTCGTGTCCTATCTTCAAACAAGGAGTCCCATGGATGTGCAAACAATTAATACGTGTTATGTTGGACATGCATAAGGTATTTGATCCACTCGCGATGTCGTTTGGGTGCTTCCGGGGGTGCCCGCCCCTCCCACCCACGTCACGTTTTTAACTTTAATTATGCATGTTTTCGAATTCGTGTTTGCGTCCAAAATTAAAATCGGGAATCCCATGGTTGTGTGGTTAGTTACTCTGTGTTATGATGGAAGCGTAAGTTTTTTCTGACAATACGGTTCTGTTTGGGTTGCCCGCCCCCTCAGGCACATTTTCAAGCCTTAATGTGCTTATTTTTTAATTCGTGTTTGGGTTTTATCCTCAAACTGGGAGTTTTACGACTGTGCATCCGGTTGCTACATGTTATGTTGGATGCCCAAAAGGTGTTCATGCCACTCACAGTGTAGTTTGGGTGTCGCTGGAGGTGAACGCACCCTGCGACATATTTTAAGGCCAAAGTGTGCATATTTTCGAGCTCCTGACCTTTCCTCAAATCAGGAGTCATGCGAATACATGACGTATTGTCACATGTTGCGTTGGATGCGTACGAGGTGTTTGTTCCACTCATGGTGCCGTTTGGTTCCGCTGGGGGTCCCTGACCCCCCGCGACACATTTTCAAGCCTAAGTGTGCCTCTTTTCAAATTTGTGCTTGGATCCTATCCTCAAACCGAGAGTCCTGCGACTGTGCAACCGATTGCTACGTATTACGTTGGATGCATATGAGGTGTGTGTGCCACTCACGATACCGTTTTGGTGATAGTCGAGGTGGCTGTCCCTAGCACGTTTTCAAGCCTAAGTGTGCCTATTTTCAAATTCGTGTCCTATCCTCAAAATGGGAGTCATGTGCCTATGCGACCGGTTGCTACGTCTTACGTTTAACATGCATGAGGTGTTAGTGCCACTCGTAGTGCCGTTTGGGTGTCACTGGGGTGCCGCCCATCATGTTTTCAAGCCTAAGTGTGCCTATTTTTGAATTATTTTCCTACCCTCAAACTAAGAGTCTTGAGGCTATGCGATCGGTTGCTACATGTTACCTTGGGCATGAATGAGGTGTTTGTGTCACTCGTGGGGCTTTTTTGGTACCGTTGGTGGTGCCCGCCCCCGTGCGGCACATTTTTGAGTCTAAGTGTGCTTATTTTCAAATTCATGTTTGGGTCCTATCATCAAACCGGGAGTCCCGTGGCTCTGCGGCCAGTTACTACATGTTATGTTGGATACGCATGAGATTTTTGTTCCACTCATGGTGCTGTTTGGGTGTCTGCCCCCCGCGGCATGTTTTCACGCCAAAGTGTGACTATTTTTGAATTTATGTTTGGGTCCTATCCTCAAACTGGGAGTCCTGTGGCTGTGCAACCGGTTTCTACATGTTATATTGGATGCACGTGAGGTGTTCGTACCACTCGTGGTTCCGTTTGGGTGCTACTGGGGTACTCGATCTCCTGACAAGTTTTCAAGCCTAAATGCACATGTTTTTGAATTCGTGTTAGGGTCTTATACTCAAATCAATAGTCCTACATCTGCACGATCGGTTACTACGTGTTACACTAAATTCACAGGAGGTGTTCATTGCACTCACGATGCCATTTGGGTTTTGCTGGGTGTATCTCTCCCTCCGGCGACACATTTTCAAGCCGAAGTGTGCCCATTTTCAAATACGTGTTTGAGTCCCGTGACTGCGCGACCTGTTGCACATTTTTAAGCCTAAGTGTGTCTATTTTTTAATTTATGTTTGGGTTCTATCATCAAGCTGAGAGTCCCGTGGCTGCGCGGCTAATTGCTATGTGTTACGATGAATGCGTACGAGCTGTTCAAACTACTCGCGGTGTCGTTTGGGTGGTGCTGTTGGGGTGCCCATCCCTCGCAACATGTTTTCATGCCTAAGTGTGTTTGTTTTCAAATTTGTGTCCTATCCTCAAATCGAGAATCCCAAGGCTACATGGCCAATCACTATGTGTTGTGTTGAATGTGCACAAGGTGTTTAAGCCACTTGCGGTGCCATTTGGGTGTTGCTGGGGATGCCCGCCCCTTCCCCCGACGGCACATTTTAAAGCTTAAGTTTGATTATTTTTGAATTCATGTTTGGGTTCTATCCTTAAACCGGGAGTCCTGCGGCTGCACGGTCAGTTTCTACATGTTACATTGGATGTGCACGAAGTGTTCTTTCCATCGCGATACCGTTTGGGTGGAATTAGGGGTGCCCGACACTTGGGCACATTTTCAAGACTTAGTGTGCCTGTTTTTGAATTTATGTTTGGGTCATATACTCAAAGAAGTATTTCTACATCCGGTTGTTACCTATTACATTGGATGTGCATGAGGTGTTTGTGCAACTCACGGTGCCGTTAGGGGGCCGTTGGGGGTACTGGCCCCGAGACACATTTTCAAGCCAAAGTGTGCCTGCTTTCAATTTCATTTTTGGGTCCTATCCTCGCGAATGAACAACCGGTTGTAACGTGTTATATTGGATTCTCACGAGGAGTTCGTGCCACCTGCGGTGCCATTTGAGTGCTACTAGGGGTTCCCGACCCCCCGTCACATTTTAAAGCCAATGTGTGTGTCTTTTCAAATTCGTGTTAGGGTCATATCCTAAAGTTGGGAGTCTCGCAGTTATGCGACTGATTGCTATGTGTTATGTTGGACATGAGGTATTCGTGCCACTCGTGGTGCCATTTTGCCTAGGGTGACCTCCCCCCGCAGCTCATTTTCAAGCCTAAGTGTGCCTATTTTTGAATTCTTGTTTGGATCCTATCCTCAAATCGCGAGTCTTGCAATTGCACAACCGGTTCTCACGGTATCGCTTGGGTGCAACTGGGGTGCCTAGACCCGTGACATGTTTTCAAGCCTACGCATGCCTATTTTTGAATTCGTGTCCTATCCTCAAATCGAGAGCCTTGAGCCTACACGACCGATTGATATGTGTTCCATTGGACACGTACGAGGTTTTTATGCCACTCGCGGTGCCGTTTGGGTGCCACTGGTGTTCCTGCCCCCCACAGTACGTTTTAAGCGTAAGTGTGTCTTTTTTAGAATTCATGTTTGGGTCCTATCCTCAAACCGGGAGCCCCAAGATTGTATGATCGGTTGCTATATGTTACGTTAGATTCACATGAGGTGTTCGTGCCACTCGCTATTCCATTTGGGTGTCGTTGGGGGTGCCCTCCCCCCGTGGCACAATTTTCAAACCTGAGTGTGCCTGTTTTTGAATTCGTGTCCTATCCTCAAACTCGGAGTCCCACGACTGCATGATCGATTGATATGTGTTACGTTGTAAGCGCACAAGGTGTTCGTGTCACTTGTGGTTCCATTTGTGTGTTGCTTGGAGTGCCACCTCGACACATTTTAAACCCTAAATGTGCCTGTTTTCGAATTCGTGTATGGGTCCTATCCTCAAACTGGGAGTCCCATGGCTACGCAACGAGTTGTTACATGTTATGTTGGGTGCATGAGGTATTTGTGCCACTCGCGGTGCCGTTTAGGTGTCACTGGGGGTGCCTCCCCCTCCCCGCGACTCATTTTCAAACCTAAGTGTGTATCTTTTCTAATTCATGTCCTATCCTCAAATTTGGAGTCCCACCGCTACGTGTCCGATCGAAACATGTTATGTTGGATACACACGAGGTATTTGTGCCACTCGCTGTGCTTTTTGGGTGCCGCTGGGAGTGCTCCCCTAAGGAATGCATTCAAGCCTAAGTGTGCCGATTTTTAAATTCATGTTTGGGTACTGTCCTCAAACTGAGTGTGTCCCACAGTTATGCGACCAGTTGCTACGTGTTATGCTGGATGTGCACGAGGTGTTCATGCGATCCGCGGTGCCGTTTGGGTGTCGCTGGGAGTGACCGTCCCCCCGCGGCATTTTTTCAAGCCTAACTGTGATTCTTTTTGAATTCGCATTCGAACCTCAATTCGAGAGTTTTGTGGCAGCACAATCAATTTTTGTGTGTTACGTTGGATGCAGATGAGGTGTTCGTGCCACTCGCAGTGCCTCTTGGGTGTCACCGAGGGTGACCACCCTCCCGCAACATGTTTCAATCCTATGTGTGTATGTACTCAAATTCATGTTTGCATCCGATCCTCAAACCACGAGTCTCTCGGCTTATCAACCTATTGCTGTGCATTATGTTGGATCTGCATAAGGTTTTTGTGTTACTTGTGGTGCTGTTTGTGTGTTGCTGGGGGTGCCCGCGCCCTTGCAGCACGTTTTCAAGCCTAAGTGTGCCTATTGTCGAATTTGTGTTTGGGTCCTATCCTCAAACCAGGAGTCGTGGGATAGAGTGGTCAAATGTTACATGTCTTATTATACATGAACAAGGTGTTTGTACTATCCACGATGCTATTTGGGTGCTGATGGGGGTGCCCTATAGGTTTTTAAGCCTTAGTGCGCCTATTTTCGAATTCATTCCCTATCCTCAAATCGGGAGTACCGTGGCTACATGGTTAGTTTCTAAGTGTTACGTTGGATGCACATGAGGTGTTCGTGCTACTCGTGGTGCCATCTGAGTGCCGCTGGTAGTGGCCCTCCCACGACACATTTTCAAGCCTAAGCGTGCATGTTTTCGAATTCGTGTTTGGGTCCTATTCTCAAATTGGGAGTCCCGCGATTGCTTGACTGGTTTCAATCAGTTACGTTGGATGCGCACGAGGTATTCGTTCTACTCACGGTGATGTTTCAGTGTCGCATGGTTGCCTCCCACCGCGACATGTTTTCCTACCTAAATGTGCTTGTTTTTAAATTCGTGTCCTATCCTCAAACCGAGAGTAATGTGGCTGCGCAATTGGTTGCTACGTGTTACACTGGACACGTACGAGGTTTTTGTGACACTCGTTGTTGTAATACCCCATATTTTTGAGATTATGAAAATTAATTATATTAGTGATTTAGGAATAATTTGGAGAAATTATTCAATTCAGATGATTTAAATTTAATTAATTTAGTTAAAGTTAATTTAACGCATGCCGTAATTTGAGGAGAAATTAAGATGATTTTAGAATTAACTTGAATGGTGATTTTGAGGTCACGGTTGATTCCAAAAGGGTTGAAATTGTCGAAAAAGTGTACCCAGGGGTATAGTTTGGGTCCGGAGACGATTTTGGGCCAACCCGACAATGTTTAAGGGCTTTTCGATCATTCGTGAGTTTATGATTTAGAGAACTCCGAAAATGCTAAGTCTTATATCTGATATTTGAGAACGGAACTATGGTTATCAAAACCATAATAGAAGTTAGGCAAGTGGACGGGAAGAGGAGCAGAAACCCAAAGGTTCCTACATAGTTTTTTGCCCCGAACGCAACGGAATCGAGATCGGAGCGAGGGGAGAACCACCACACCAGCGTTTTATATGAATTTGGGAGGGTTTAATTCATAAACTAAAGTAGGAATGTATGTATATATGTTCATTAATGATGATAATATGAAATCATTGGGTTGGGGTTGGTTAATAAGAGATAAATATGAGTTCTTCATTAATAAAGATAATGAACATGAGAAAACTAGGGTTTATGTGTATTAAAGGAGAATTTGATTCTTGGATTGAACCTTTGAAGTTATTTGTGTAAAATTTTCATCGAATACAATCCTTATGTGAAGATAAAATGATATTTGAATATGTTTGATGATTAATATTGAATCTTGATGCGTTCTTGGTTGAAGAACATGAATCTTGAATGACTTAGGGTTTAATTGATGAACACAAGATGTCAATCTGCCAGAATATTTGACGTAACTTTAAATGTATGCCATTTCAATTGTACTTAGAGTTAGAGTGAGATACATACATTTCTGGAAATATGTATGTCTTAGATTTCTAATGAGCTTTAAATCAGGTCAATCGGAGTTCTGTAGAGTGAGTAATCGATGTTTTAGTATAGGGTGCTTGATCTGCCAGCATAGTAATCTGCTAGAAATTTTTACATAAATTTAAATGTAGTCCATTTCAATTGTCCTTAGAATCAGAGTGCGATCCATACATTTTTGGAAATATCTATGTCTTGTATTTCTAATGAGCTTTGAATCAGGTCAATTGGAGTTTTGTGGAGAGTTTAATCAACATTTTACCACAGGGTGTTTAATCTGCCAGAAAATTTACGACTCAATTCTGTTTACCAGATTTTGACATTTTTCCCTTTTTAAGCCCAGAACTTGTGGATAACTATCAGGGGTATTTTTGGAACATATTTAGAATATATTGAGGTATATATTGTATGACATTAGGGTGTGATAGGTATGATAATTAGTTATGTATGCGAGAGTTAAAGCTAAGGCTAGTTGGGCTTAATTATTAATGTAATAATTTGAGAGAATGAAAATAGATCGTGGAGAGGATTAGGTAAATCATGAGGTAGACCAATAGGACAATTGTGGATTAACTACTGAACTAACTTAGGGGGTGACAATAGGCCCTTCGGGTAAATAATAATACTTGGGAATATACGATAGATAGTATATATCAAATAAAATTGTATAGTGAGCATTTGAGAGACAAATACTGTGTACGGGTGATTATCATAGGTTGAGCGTATACCTATATGGATTGATTTTTATAGGTTGAGTGTATAACTATACAGTTTTATTATTATAGGTCACGTGTGTAACTATTTTGAATAAACATATGGATAGGTTCTATGTATACCTAGTATGTATTATTATGTGTATGATATACCTACACTGCTTGGTATCGAGGGGAGGTTCCGCGTCGTGGATGGTCTTATCACGATAAGCACATTTGGGTAATTTTAGACTTGTACCTAGAACATAGGACCTTGGATACGTACTATCTGAGAATATGATAGTTTCGATGGTTGAATGGGAGCATAGGTATGTGCATGACCCATTTAGTTGGGGATTATGTTCGCCTCTATTATGTGTGATTTGTATTTTGGTTTCGAGGATACATGCTGAACCATTTGTCCTTGATATAGTACGAGAGGTACTTGGATTGATAGCAGAGTACGCGAATGTGCATCACGGTGGTCAGACTGGTGGATTCTATATATATATATATATATATATATATATGCTTGGATGTTTTCTCCTACTTATGTGTGACAGTACTGAGGCTAGATAGTGTGTATCTAAACAAAGATTTATCTACTTATGTGGGATAATAGTGAGATGATATAGTATGTATCTAAAGAACGATTAATCTACTAAAAAGTAAATAGTATGGAGATTAGATAGTGTAAATCTAATTAATGATGAATCTACTAGGGCGTCAATAGTAGGAAGATGGATGGTGAATATCTAAAATAAAGTTAAGTAGAGAAACCTAAATGGTAATACTTGAACCCTAAAATATGTGAAATGGTAACGTTGGTTTAGTAATAACAGAGGGGAAATGTTAGTTATTAAGGGTATTCAGTAGCTTCTTGTATGGGCAGTACGAGTAAGTTAAGGAGAATCTTAACTATGATTAATTGGTAGTTCAGGGTATTCGGTAATGTACTGTATGGACGGTACAGGTGAGTTAGACTGATTTGAGGCTTATTATATACTTGAGACCTAGTTATCTTAGGTAGATTGACAATGTGGGACGTTAGGTGTGCACGATAGATGAGAGGTGAGGAGACTCAAGGGAGTGTCCGCAACCTAACATGTGTGTCTAATAACTGTTCATTTAAATTGATATTTAAATGCTTGCTAAATATTTTCAAATGATTTTTACTTGGGCTCTGACCCGTACTTGCAAAAACTTTTTTCCAAAACCTTTTAGGTGTCCAGCCATAGGGAGGTCAAGCAGGATGATTTATTCCAGAGATGCGTAGTTGCAACATTTGTGGATGCTTGTAGGATTTGGAATTAGACACTTCAGTTACTTCATTCCTAGTGTATCGTGCAGTTCAGTATTTCATTCGAGCATGTTGGCCCTCAATTATTTCTTTATGGCAGTCAGACTATGTATTTGAATTTTATTTATATGGGACTTTTATTTGGATTGGGGAACCAATGGTTTATTCGGTATGATTTTATATTCATTGCTTATCAGATGATTGTTCAACTTATTCATTTATTATGTGGATGGTTAGTTATTGTATTTGTTTTCGCATATAGTTTTGTTTAATAAAAAGATAAATTTGGCACTGACTTTTTTTAATAATAGGTGGTTAGTAAATGTTTTAAAAACTTTTCAACAGTGATGTTAAGAATGAACCAAATGGGAATCCTGTTTTAATTTAATGAAGGCCTGATCACCCGGTATTTAATTAAGCGGGGTGTCACAGATGGTATTAGAGCATTAGGAGTTGTTCGGCTTTTTACATTTCAACGTAGCATTCTTTGATATAGAGCCTTATGCTAGGATGTTGAATTTCCCGACGTATGCGACTTATGTTCTCCTGCTATTAAGTATAGTTGATGAGATTCTTGTGCGAGTTCGTTTAGGTTTCGAACATCGAAGATTATAGGACGATCATTGAGGGATATTAGAAGGACTACAGGGGGAGAGGCTTAGCAGAAGCTAAGGGGTATTCTGGAAATGGTGATCTCAATAGAAGTCACCATAATTATTTTTCAAGAAGGTGATGATAGGATTATCACGGGGACAATAGTTTCCCCAAGCACTATTATAGATGATGCTGGTGCAATCTTACACTCACCCAGCGTAGTCGTCAAAGGGTGGGGAAAGTAGGAAGGACTCTTATGAGGAGCCATATATAAGGACTCGGAAAAAGGTGAAGCATGATAAGATAATGGAAGGAGGTAATCCAATGACGAGTGTGTAAGATGCAGTGCAATGAAACCCATGATTAAAAATTTCGAGCAAAATTTTAAGCTCGAAGGAGAAGCATACCATGAAAAGAGTCAGTCACCACATATGAGAAGTATATCGAATAAAACGGGGAATTTGAGTACAATTTGATCATAAGATCTTCCTTCTGTTGTTCGGACAGAGATACGAAGGTAGTTTCGAAACTTATCACAAGTGTGAAAACGCTGAAATTTCCTTTTTGTGTATAAAACAAACACGATGCGGAAGCGTAAAGGAGATGGTTCAATTTTTAACAACAACAACAAATTTTAATTGCTTAAAAAAAATTAAAACTGCAACCAAGTGAAGTAAAATTAATCAATTAATATATTCACTTAAATCAATTAATTAATCCAAGCCCTAGAATTTGCCTAAATCATGTTTATCAATATTAGCAAATTAGGCGAAACCAAATTTTAGCAAATGACTTGAATTAAAGAAACATTACCCAATATTAAATATAAGTCCCAAATTAAATGAAGTGTGATAATTTAAACCGGATTTTATCTTGAATTATTCTAAGCATGCGTTCTACGTTATTATGCAAGATAAAATAAACCAATCACACTACGCCGCGATGTACGAGGAAAAACCCAAGACGGGAAACAACCTCGGACGGCCCTAGCCACAAATCCACTAGATACGGAATTACAAATACAAGACATATGGACTTACAACACTCGACTCGATCCCTCTCAAGCCCCGATGCTTCTTCTTGTAGAAACCTCTTCCAAGAGAATAACCTTGGAACACCACCGCGGTCTCGGAATCCACCGATAGGACTTTATATGGTCACCGTCACCCGAGCATGGAGCCTTTCTCCAAGTGGGTAGAATCACAACAAAAGAGCACTTCTTCTTTCTTCGTGGGAGGTAGAAGCAAAATCCAAAACTTCTCTTCTTGAATTCGGTAGAGAAAACCGGTGCCAAAAACTGTTCCCGCCTGACAGCTTGTTCGAACGAAATTTCATTCGAACGAAATCTCGTTCGAACGAGTCTTCTAACGACGCTCCAGTATGGACTCGTTAGAAGCTCGTTGGAAATCTCGTTAGAACGACAATCTCGTTCGAACGACATTTCTAACGACGGACCAGTATGCCTTAGTGGGAACTCGTTGGCAGGTTCATTCGAACGACATCTGGTTCGAACGAAAAAACTCGTTCGAACGACATATTTAACGAACGACCAGAAAGTTTGAAAAATTCGATTTTGGCCCAGAAAACTTTATGACTTTATTTTACAGTTTTATATAATTTCTTTCTTAAAACAAAACGCAGTTTTTATAAAACCTAACACCCAATAAACATGTTCCAAGCTCCTATATATATAATATTGCATTCATACCTTGGGAGCATGGAACTATGATTGATGACGTAGAAACGAGGCTCGCAAACCGGGACATTTGATGAAGCTTTATACTTTTTGCCGCTACGTCTTCAACAAACACTTCATAGGCTTGGGAGTATTACAATTACATACTATCCTATGAATAAATGTTTTTGTCCGGAATTGAGCCAAAACTATATATGGACTCAATTAGAAATTTGTGTCCTTACAAAGTGAGTGAGATAGAGACCAAGCGTAAGGGAGAAGTTGACTTGTTTAATAAACTTCATACTCGACAAAGGGGATATGGAGAATAAAGGGTCCGTAAGTTGATAAGGGACTCGTGAGTAGAATATACAAGTGTGAGTGCAAAATCCAGATAGGATGAATAGTGTCGACATCGTCAAGGTTGTACGTTTACATGTTTATATCAATGCTTCCATGAGAAAGGATCCTACGGGGTTAGAAAATCGAGTCGGGGAGCAAGACTGGATTTAACGGTGTTAGAGAATTGCCACGAGATGGTATACCCAATAGGGAGCCATTTAAATGATTCAAATCAAGTGAATTTCTACCAAGTGGTGATGGATTCAGTCAGGACCATCGAGTTCAACAACGAGTTCCATAGGGCCAGCGTAGCCAAAGGGACAACGGGGGTGCAATCAGGGAAAAGAATACCATGTCCAAGAAAAGGACACACTGACATGGACAATAGGGCCTGGACCAAAGACAAAGGAGTTCTCTAGTAATATCTCGATTGTGGAGAGACGGGCCACATGAAGAAGTATTGTCGAAGCGAGGTAGGGGAAAACTACAGTATGAAATCCTGAATGTATAACCATTACAATAAATTATGGGTCAGTATCTACACTAGAGTTAAGTTCGGAGACCCAATGATCGGGTGAGACATATGACATAGGGAGGTGTCTTACGTGTGAAGAGTTAGAACATATGTGTAGATCTTGTATACAATGAATTTGGGGTCAGGAAAGGGATGCCCAATAGGGGCAATAGTCATAAGAAGTCTTGGTTAGGTTAGGATAAGGGTGTTATGTCCAGGAACCATTTGAACCGCTGATACTAGTGATAATTGAAAGTATGATTTTTATCTCGGGGCGATAGGAGTCTGTTTTCTGACACGAGCAAGTCAAAGAAAGTTATTAATACTACATTCACTTGTGAAACGGAATTATTAAAGGTGTCGTTAATTTTAATATGGCATGTATATGTATACTGTTGAGTAGTGGTGCTCTCTTTGGTTCCATCCGTAGGGAGCGGAAGGTATGAACACTAAGAGGATGCTTTACAATATGTGGTAGTTTTTGCTCCTTATGAGGGTTATAAGAAGAGAACATATTATTATCTTGTGTAGTGACTGGATACCAAGGGTTAGAGCAGTAGTAGACTGTAGGGTAAGACTATTGTGCTCGTTATGCCATGATAAGATGTTTAGTTTCATGATACATCACCTGAAAGAAGGTCAATCCTGAATATATATTGTATTGTATCGTAAACTTCGGTGAGTATATTTGTCTCGATAATTTGTATCCGAGTAAGTGGGGACTTTCGCTGATGTGATTTAAGGTATATCGAGTATATCGTTGATCGAAGAGATTTAACTCATTGTTTCTTATGCGCTAGAACTCACTGAATACTAGAACATCGTATTGTATGACGCCTTGGGAGACATAGGCATAGCCGATTTGATTTATGTGTCAAGAGATAAGATTCTTGATATCTTAGTTATGTGCTTTGGACCTACGGATTTTGTTGTTAATTCTAGGAAATAGTGCATTGAAAAAGTTCTTTGAACTTAGTTGCAGGATATTACATGTAGGAACCTTAATTAACGTTCGGAGTGATGAGAAGTAGTTGGATGCTAATGCATCGATTTTAAATTTTAATTATTAAATGTGTAGAGTAAACACTTTAAGTTGAGAGGTATTAAAATTAGAGGGTCAGTGGATGAGTATATATGTTATAGTGTGTGTGTGTGTGTGTGTGTGTGTGTATATGATAGTGTGTTGCATAATAGACACACATGCAGATATTTGTATTGTTATTTGTAATCCCAATGAGTAGGGATTGTTACTGATGTGATTCAAAGGTAGACTGGCTTATTACAGAGTTGAGAGATATAGATCGTGATTTATTTATGCTAAGAAACTAGTGATAGTAAGAGTGCCATATTATATATTGTCTTTTGTAACATTGGAGTGGAGGAGTATACTTTTATGTCAATAGATAGGAATTTTGGGGGGTAGTGTATCGAGGGGATTCATTATTTGGATTTCTCTTTTCAAGACATCCCACGCATGAAACTTAGCACAACGTTGGAAGAGGGTAGATGTTTGGTCTTTAGGACATGGGTTGAGTACCGTGTGTATTGTTTATTTTTACAGTTATATATAAGATATAATAACTATGTGATATTTGAGGATAGTGGAGCCACGTATCGTGTGCGCAGTTATGCAGGAGTATAGGGTGTATGGACACTTTGGATAGTTAAATTATGTTAATATTATCTGCGATAAAGGGATAGAAGAATAGTATGTAGTGGTCCTAAATGGAGGATTTAGGTGGCGTAGAAACCTTGGAGTACTAGCCTTATTAGAATTTCAAGGACGAAATTCCTTTGTAAGTGGAGAAGTATGGAACACCCCATATTTTGGAGAATATGGAAATTAATTATATTGGTGATTTAGGAATAATTTGGATTAATTATTTAATTCAGATGATTTAAATTTAATTAATTTAGTTTAAGTTAATTTCAAGCGTACCGTAATTTGAGGTGAAAATAAGATGATTTTAAAAGTAACTAGAATGGTGATTTTGAGGTCAAACTTGATTCCGAAAGGGTCAAAATAGTCAAAAAAGTGTACCCGGGGGTATAGTTTAGGTCCCGGGACAATTTTAGGCCAACCCGACACTATTTAACGGTATTTCCGTCATTCGGGAGTTTATGGTTTAGAGAACTCCGAAAATGATAAGTCTTAGATCTGATATTTGAGAAAGTAACTAGGGTTAGCACAATCATAATTGAATAAAGGCAAGAGGACATGAAGAGGAGAATAAATCCAAAGGTTCCTACACAGTTTTTTGCCCCGAACGCAACGAAATTGAGATTAGAGCGAGGGGAGAACCACCACACCATCCTATCAACGAATTTCAGAACTTCTATTGAGAGGCAAGTATTTAAATGGAAATTTATATTAATCATGTTATAATACCCATGTACATTAGGGTTTGAGTTCATGCTTTTGAAAGTTTATATGAATTTGGGAGGGTTTAATTGATAAACTAAAGTAGGAATGTATGTAAAGATGTTCCTTAATGATGATAATATGAAATCATTGGGTTTGGGTTGGTTAATAAGGGAGAAATATGAGTTCTTCATTAATAAAGATGATGAACATGAGAAAACTAGGTTTATATGTTTGTTAAAGGAGAATTTGATTCTTGAATTGAATCTTTGAAGTTATTTGTGTAAACTTTTCATCGAAAATGATCCCTATGTGAATATAAAATGATATTTGAATATATTTGATGATTAATATCAAATCTTGATGTGTTCTTTGTTGAAGAACATGAATCTTGAATGACTTAGGGTTTAATGGATGAACACAATATGTCAATTTGCCAGAATTTTTAATGTAACTTTAAATGTATGCCATTTTAATTATACTTATAGTTAGAGTGCGATACATACATTTATGGAAATATCTATGTCTTAACTTTCTAACGAGCTTTGAATCAGGTCAATCGGAGTTCTCTAGAGGGAGTAATCGATGTTTTACTATAGGGTGTTTGATCTGCCAGCATAGTAATCTGCCAGAAATTTTGACATAATGTTAAACGTATCAATTATCCTTAGAATTAGAGTGCAATCCATACATGTATGTAAATATCTCTGTCTTAGATTTCTAATGATATTTGAATCACGTCAATCAGAGTTCTCTAGATAGAGTAATCAACATTTTACCACAGGGTGTTTAATGTGTCAAAAAATTTACGACTCGATTCTGTTTGCCAGATTTTGACAATTTTCCCTTTTTAGGCCCAGAACTTGCGGATAACTATCAGGGGAATTTTTGGAACATATTTAGAATATAATGAGGGATATATTGTATGACAGTAGGCCTTTATAGGTTTTAGACTTAGTCATGTATTCGGGAGTTAAGGCTAAAGCTAGTTGGGCTTAATTATTAATATAATAATTCGAGAGAATGAAAATGGATCTTGGAGAGGATTGAAAAACTGTTACTAAAGCCGTTTAATACAAGATTAAACTATTTAAGTAACTCCAAACAGTTTTTTAAGGAATATCTTTTCTTTAAATCAAATGAGTTTTAATCAGAAGATGTTTTTAATAAAACTTGCATGAGATCAGTTTAAGATTTGTAACAAGTTTTGAAAAAAAAAATTAAAAGATTAAATCAGCACACCAGCAAGAATGAGATGAGGAGATGTAGAAAGATTAATGACAAGAGATTTTTAACGTAGTAAAACCTCGCCCAACTGATGAAACATCCACGGCACAAAACAAAAATCCACTAAAACAAAATATATTAGTTACAAACTGTATAACACACATGGACACAAATCAGTCCTATTCAAGCTTAGGAATGTACGCACTGATGTCTTTCTAATTTTTCTGCAGTTCTGATTGCTGATGTGGTTCTCCCAGTTTGCTAACTTCCACTTTGTTCCAGTATTTACGTCGACTCTTGATTCAAGATCTTATTACCAACACTTTCAGTGTTGTAGTGTGTAAATGTTTGTGATGGTGATCTAACACATGCATGCACACACTCACGCTTATTTTTACAAACTGTCCTAGCAAATTACAAATTAGATCTATATGCTGTGATTTTCAGTTTCTCTATTCTTAGGAAACTTAAACCTTGTTTGACCTTTAAAAAGAACCTAGAATCCATGGCTATCTTGCTCAGAAGACATTTCAAGATCTTATTCAATTTCAGGGTTTTGAAAATGTTTTTGAAATTGAAAACCGCCAAGTGTGATTCCAACTAGGTCAAAGGTCTTGTTTCAAAAGAACTGGAAACATAAAATGATTTTGTTGATTTTGAAGATGAAAACATTTACAAAAAATAATCAACAAAAGATTTCTCAAGGTGAGAAACTAAGAATCCAGATCTAGGTGTAAAATAACATAAAAGACTATATCTATGATTTCTAGGAAACAGAAATACAGATCTAACCTAATATTTAAGTTGGACAAAAGATGTTAAAGCGAAGAGGTTACATCACAATTAACTTTCAAACCAACATTCAAAAACTCTCTAACACTCAAGGTTGGTGTTTGGTATATACTGGTTTTTGGAAAAATGGTTAGGGTTTGAAGAGGAGTTTGGACAATTTAGGGTTAGGGTTTCTAACTCTATGGTTTCTCTCTCTCTTCTCTCTTATCTCTTTTCTCTCTTCTCACTTGGAATGGCGAAGTGGCAAAATTCTTCTATAGGCTAAGGGCTGGCCTCCTTAATTACAGGGCTGAGAAGGATCGAGAAAGGGGATCAATGGCTGAGATTAAGTGTTTCCATATTGACTTCCATCCAACGGTTAAAGATAAGCAGTTGGTTAAACGCTTTTTGATTGGTTAAGAGAGGTTCACAGGGATTGGGACAAGGACTCATGCAGGGCGTTGATAAGATCAATCATAGGGTTGCTAATAAACTCTAATTTTATCTCTTAAAAGAAACACACAACTAACCAATAGGTGGCAATAGGTGTAGGGCAAACAACGGACCACAAATGCGCGTCCCAAACTAATTACATAGACACCCTTACAGTCTCCAGCGCTTTCGGTTTCTACCCAAGTGAACTTAATAGAGATAAAACCAAGAACCAGAAATTATAAAATGACCCCAAAACTATTTAATTCTAATTTTATTTAAGAAAATAATTGTTTTAAAATCATTATAAATTCCCAAAAAATTATTAAAAAATGTTTTAAGGGAAATTAACACACATAACACACACACAATCAATTTATTGCAAAAAAATGAACAAAGTACGCAATCTTAATGTTTGTGAGTGTTTGTAAGTATACCTTTGATCAATCAAACAAGAGGAATGAATTGAATAGAAGGATCTTGAGGCTCTTTGGTATCTAGGGGAAGGACTCAATTTTGTCACTATTTCCAAACTAGATGAGCACTTATACAATGTAGACTCAAGTGAGTCAAAAGTATAAGGTGCTTCAATCTCCCCTTTGGGAAATATGAGATAAAATCTCCTTTGAGTCATCTTGGACTCGTAGGGCAACAAATAGAAAAGGAAAAACCTATTCCTATACAAAAAGTCAATCTACCCATTTCCTAGAAAAGAATATTACATAACTCAACTAATTACAATTCATTATCCTATTACAACTGTTGAGAATAACTGTACAGAATCCTGCAAATAATCACTATGATCAAGCTTTTTAGAATATGTACATAATAAATGAACTCTCACAAGACTCAAATTTCTCCCCCATTTTCTCTCAAATGGACAAAGGGAAAGTTTAATCAGCAGAAACCATTCCTATCAATTTATGTAAAGAAATAAAACTATTGTAATCCAAAGGTTTGGTAAACATATCTGCGAGTTGCAAATCAGTAGGAAGATAATTGATTTCTAATTCCTTAGTCTCAACTAATTCGCGTATAAAGTGATGCCTAATTTTTATGTGTTTTTTTCGCGAGTGTTGAACATGATTTTTAGAGATATTAATTGCGCTTTGATTATCACAATAGAGATGTAATTGTTCCTCTTTAATACCATAATCACTTAGTATTTGCTTAAGCCAAAGTAATTGGGCACAACAACTTCCAGCGTCTATGTATTTAGATTCAGTTGTTGATAAAGAAGTGCAGTTTTGTTTCTTACTTCTCCAACCTACCAAGTTATTCCCAATATAGTAACATGCGCTTGATGTTCTCTTACTATCGTCAGTACATCCTGCCCAATCGGCATCAGTGTATCCTATTATAGTGCTAGGAGTATAATTGGTGTACCAAAGTCCTAAATTTAGAGTGCCTTTAATGTATTTTATAATTCTTTTAACACAAACTAAATGGATCTCTTTAGGGGTGTTTTGATAACGGGCACACACACAAACAACGTACATAATATCAGGACGCGAGGCATTAAGGTATAGCAAAGTTCCGACCATACTGCGATATAAAGTTGAATCTACATATTTTCCAGTTTCATCCTTAAATAGTTTGATCGTAGTACTCATGGGAGTTTTGGCATCTTTCGCACTTTCAAGGCCGAATTTTTTAACGATCTCTAAAGCGTATTTTGATTGCGAAACAATAAATCTTCTGAATTTTGTTTCACTTGAAGACCCAAGAAAAATTGTAACCCCCCCATAAGAGACATTTGAAATTCTTTATTCATAATTTCAGAAAAAGATTTAACTTCTGAGGGGGAAGTTGATCCAAAGATGATATCGTCAACATAAACTTGAGCTATAATGATATGTTTGTCAAAGTGTTTGACAAAAATGGTTTGATCATTTCCACCTCTCTTAAAACCTTTGTCTAAGAGAAAATTGGAAAGGCGCTCATACCAGGCTCTTGGTGCTTGTTTTAGGCCATACAAAGGCTTTTTAAGACGAAAGACATGATTTGGATATTTAGGGTCAATGAACCCTTTTGGTTGTTCTACGTAGGTTTCCTCAGTCAATATTCCATTAAGGAAGCCACATTTGACATCCATTTGGTAAAGCGTAAAATGTAAGTAGCAAGCTATGGTAAAAAGAAGACGAACAGATTCTAAGTGAGTAACAGGGGCAAAAGTCTCGTTAAAATCTATTCCTTCAATTTGGGAGTATCCTTGAGCAACTAATCTGGCTTTGTTTCTAATGACTATCCCACTTTCCTCAGATTTATTTTTAAATATCCAACATGTGCCAATAACCTTTTTGTGATCAGGCCTAGGTACAAGTTACCAAACATCATGAATGACAAATTGAAGAAGTTCTTCCTGCATTACAGAAATCCAACGAGGATCATTCAATGCATCATTTACATACTTTGGTTCCACAAGGGAAAAAAACATATATAATGAGCATAGTTTATTAATTGATATATTGTACGTACAGGCTCACTAGGGTTACCAACAACGTTGTTTATGGCATGTTCTTTAGAAACACACTTGTGTACTTCAGGTGTCTCAATTGGTAAAGAATCATCTATTTATGGGGAGTCATTTTCTAAAACACTTTCAGACTCTTCCACAACAGTTGGTTCTCCAGTCTCACTCTCTACAGTAGTGTCACTTACAACAATGTTTATGGATTTCATTAAGGTCTTAGTGCCAAGATTATAGACACGGTATGCTCTACCGTTAGGAGAATATCCTAGAAAGATGGCTTTATCTCCACGAGTCTCAAATTTGGATAAGTGTTCTTTATCTTTGCAGACATAACATGTACTACCAAAGGTTCTAAGATACTTAAGATTGGGCTTCTTCCCATACCACAGTTCGTAAGGATTTTATTTAGAATTCTTTCTAAGATAGACCCTATTGATAATGTGACACGCAGTACGAATAGATTCTACCCAAAAATACTTTGGTAAAGTCTTAGCATGAATCATAATGCGTGCCATCTCTTGAAGGGTACGATTCTTTCTCTCAGTAATACCGTTCTGTTGAGGAGTCTTAGGAGCAATAAATTCATGTTTGTAACCATTGTAGTCACAATACTCTATAACACCTGTATCTAAGAATTCTCCACCTCTATCACTACGAATTCTATTTACTTGAGTGTCCTTATTTTCAATTCGAAGTAAAATCTTCAAAAAGGTTTGGAAAGTGTCATACTTTTATTTTAAGAAAGCAACCCAAGTGAATCTGGTGAAGTCATCAACCATAACAAGAATGTAACTGACTAACAGTTCGAGAAGGACCTATTAGGTCCATATGGATGAGCTCCAAGGGTTTAGAGGTAAGGATATCTTTGGCTTTCTTATGAGGGGCTTTAACAAATTTTCCTTCCTGACATGATCCACAGACAATATTAGAAATAGGTTTGATCTTAGGAATACCTCTAACTATTTCTTGAGAAGACAGTCTACTAAGGTTTTCGTAATTTATGTAACCCATAAGATTATGCCATATCTCATTATCATCCAGTCTGGAAATGTTACTGACCTCAGCACTATTTTGAACAGTATAACAATTGTCTGGAGTCCTGAGTCCTGTAATAATGCACTCACCTTTTTCATTTAAAATTTTTGCAATTATTCTTTGAAAAGGTGACAGTATGATTTGAGTCACAAAATTGTGAGATACTAAGTAGATTAGCCTTAAGACCTTTTACTAGAAGAACATTTTCAAGTAAAGGTAATCCTTCTTCTTGGAGTGTTCTTTTACCAATGATTTGAGATGATACACCATCACCAAAAATAACTTTTCCTCCAACAAAGCTGGTTTCGTTTAAAAGTTTGGTATTATCCCCAGTCATGTGTTTTGAACATCTAGAATCTAAATACCAACCAGAGGGAGTGTGTTCAGCTTTTAAAGCAGTAATCACAATATTACACTTCATCTGGGGTAATAGCTCATATTTTCGAACCCAAGCAGCTCTTGTTTTCATTTTGTGCTTATTTTCTCTCATGTGCTTATTTTCTCTCACTTGATAAAATTTACGAGCATTAGATTTCTGTTGAAAGATGTTTTGCGCATGAGGTTGAATTTTATGATAAACATGAGCATTTAGCTTAGGAAAGTGTCTAGTAATCCTTCTTGGAAGTGATCTTGTAGGTTTGGTCCTTCTCTTTCTATTGTTAGAGTTTTTGTCTGGTTGTCTAGGAAGAACATAATTGTTAAGGCTTCTCATAGAATAGTTAAAGTTTTGGTACACATGAGTACTGTAGAAAGGGTTGACCAATCATCTAGAGTAGCAACCTTAAAAGGACTGACCATATAAGTCACAGTAAGAGCAATACAAATTGCTCGATGATGGTATCTCCTTAGGAAAGTCTCTAAACATAGGCTTCATGACATTTTGGAGTTGAACCTTATTCCTAAGGAGTATAGTTTGAAAGGCAGAATCACTATTCCTAATCGGGGGGCAGACATATTTAGCCTTAGGTGGACTTTCACATTTAGAGTAACTAGATTCCCCAATTTCAAACTTTGATTGTTTTTCATCAAATTCATTTTTTAGAGAATGAAAATTTGGACAAGTTTTTATAGGTCTTTTGCCTCCTGACAGAAACTTGATTGGTTCAAGATTTTTAGTTTGAGTCTTCAAGTTGGCAAAACCCTATTCCAGTTCGATCATCAGAATTGGTTTTTGAATCAACAATAAAACCATCAAAATAGTTTGAATTATTTTAAAATTTAGCAATTTTTTTGAAAACTCTTGATGGTTTCTCTTTGCATTGTTCCAATTCGAATAATGTCCCTTTATATTTTTTCTCTAGAGTTTCATTTTCTTTAATCAAATTCTTTAATTTTGGATAAAAATTTTGACTTCATTTTCATGAGTTAGACATTGGGTAGTATACTCTTCAGCGTTAAGTTTAACCATCAGACTTAGGTTTTCTAATTTCTTAGTGAGATCTTTCACTATCTTCTCTAGTTTAATGCTTTTCTTGAGGGTTTTCGCATAAAGTGTGTTAAAGTCAGGGAGGTTTTCAGTGTCTGAGTCACTAAGTGTAATGTGTGAAGTGACCCCTAAGGATTCAATTCATAAACTCACGCACCCATTGACATCGTCATTATCGCATTCCCTTTGACTCACACACCCCGTGGTAGAACTAGCAATATTCTCAGAAATTAAAGCATCTAAACCAGTAGCAACATGGTTTATAACAACGGAAGTAGAGCTATTATCATCATTCTCATACATAGTCATATCACCATTGTAGATTATCTTAGTAAATTGAGACATGCAAGGATAAAAAACATCAGAAGATTCAGGTTCATCATTTTCAGAATCACTTGAATCATCCCATGTTTTGCAAATGTTGGCCCTAGTATGTTTATTGGAAGTGTTCAGTTTCACTCTATAGTCTTGTGCTATGTGTCCTAGTTTTCCACATATGAAACATTCAATGTTCATGAAGTCTTTGTTGGGTCTCATGTCCTTGTGATGTTTGTCTTGACCTTTCTCATGAGGTTTGTAGTGAGACTGAGTTGGATAATTTGGCTTGCCTTGTCTGTTTGCCAATTAATTTCTAAATTTGACAATTTTCTTAAATTGTTTTGACATCAAGGCAATTTGATTATCCAAACTATCTATATCACATTCCTCATCAGAATCATCAGTGGGAATAGTGATCCTACGTTTCATCAACTTAGAGGAAAAACTCAAGTTGGAACTAGTCTGTTTCCTATTGGACTAGGTCATTTGTTTCTTAAATTCTAATTCCAACTCCACAGTTCGTAGTTTACTACAGAGTAATTCACGAGTGAGAGTTTGATCACACATTTCCTCAATAGCATATCTTTTGTTATCAAATTTCTGTGGCAATGATCTTAGAATTTTAGATACAATTTCATGTATGTCATATGTTATCCCATTAGCATGCAGTTTGGTCACAATGTCAGTCAATTTCATGTAAAAATCATCAAAGGATTCAGAATTTGACATACTTAGGGATATATACTATTGGATAAGCATTTGAGTTTTAGCAGCCTTAACTCTAGTGTCACCTTCATGTGCAGTGATCAGTGTATCCCAAGCTTCCTTAGAAATGGCACAAGATGAGATCCTTTTGAACTCATGTTCATTTATGGACATAAAGATGGAATTCTTGCCTTTATTATTGTTTCGAGAAGTTTGCTTCTCTTCTTGAGTGAATTCACTTAATGCTTTATTAACCCTCTCATTACTTCCTTCAGTGGCTAGTTTAGATGGATAAGTGTATCCATTTTCAATAATATCCCAGACATCATCTACCAAGGTTCCTTGTATGAAAGCAACCATTCTTACCTTCCATTAAGCAAAGTTGTTTCCATCAAAGAGTGGGGGTCTGGTCAAGATACCAGATCTTTCATTTTTAGCGTCCATTATTTTGATTTTAAGAAACTAATTTCATAAACATAAGATCTTTTAAAAATATTTCCAAAGCTTTGATAGAAATTGGAAAAATTTTACTAAAGCCGTTTAATACAAGATTAAACTATTTAAGTAACTCGGAACTATTTTTTGAGGAAACTCGTTTCTTTAAATCAAATGAGTTTTAATCACAAGATGTGTTTAATAAAACATGCACGAGATCAGTTTAAGATTTCTAATAAGTTTTGAAAAACAAAACTTAAAAGATTAAATCAGCACACCAGCAAGAATGAGATGAGGAGATGTAGAAAGATTAATGACAAGATATTTTTAACGTCGTAAAACCTCACCCAACTGATGAAACATCCACGGTGACTTCTAAGTCATTAACCAAAAATCCACTAAAACAAAATATATTAGTTACAAACTATTTAACACACATGCACACAAATCATTCCTATAAAAGTTTAGTAATGTACCCACTGGTGTCCTTCTAACTTTTCTGTAGTTCTGATTGCTGATGTGGTTCTCCCAGTTTGCTAACTTCCACTTTGTTCCAGTATTTACGTCGACTCTTGATTCAAGATCTTATTACCAATACTTTCAGTATTGTAGTGTGTAAGTGTTTGTGATGGTGAAATAACACATGCATGCACACACTCACGCTTATTTTTACAAACAGTCCTAGGAAATTACAAATTATATCTATATGCTGTGATTTTCAGCCTCTCTCTTCCTAGGAAACTTAAACCTTATTTGACCTTTAAAAAGAATCCAGAATCCACGGCTATCTTGCTCAGAAGAAGTTTCAAGATCTTATTCAATTTGAAGGTTTTGAAAATGTTTTTGAAACTGAAAATCGGCAAGTGTTATTCCAACTAGGTCAAAGGTCTTGTTTCAAAAGAACTAGAAATAAAAAATGATTTTGTTGATTTTGAAGATGAAAACATTTACAGAAAATAATCAATAAAAGATTTCTCAAGGCGAGAAACTAAGAATGCAGATCTAGGTGTAATATAACATAAAAAGACTAGATCTATGATTTCTATGAAATAGAAATACAAATCTAACCTAATGTTTAAGTTGGACACAAGATCTTAAAGCGAAGAGGTTACATCACGAATCAACTTTCAAACCAACATTCAAAAACTCTCAAACACTCAAGGTTGGTGTTTGGTATATACTGGTTTTTGGAAAAATGGTTAGGGTTTGAAGAGGAGTTTGGACAATTTAGGGCTAGGGTTTCTAACTCTGTGTTTTCTCTCTCTTCTCTTTTTTCTCTCTTCTCACATGGAATGACGAAGTGGCAAAAGTCTTCTACAGGCTAAGGGTTGGCCTCCTTAAATATAGGGCTGAGAAGGATCGAGAAGGGGGTTCAAAATCAATGGCTGAGATTAAGTCTTGCCATATTGACTTCCATCCAACGGTGAAAGATAAGCGGTTGGTTAAATATTTTTTAATTGGCTAAGAGAGGTTAACAGGGATTGGGACAAGGAAACATCCAGGGCGTTGATAAGATCAATCCAAGGGCTGTTAATAAACACCGGTTTTATCTCTTAAAAGAAACACACAACCAACCAATAGGAGGGAAACAACTGTAGGGAAAACAACGGACCATAAACGCGCGTCCCAAACTAATTACATAGACACCCTTACAGTCTCCAGTGCTTTCGATTTCTAACCAAGTGAACTTAACATAGATAAAACCAAGAACCAAAAATTATGAAATGACCCCAAAACTATTTAATTCCAATTTTATTCAAGAAAATAATTGTTTTAAAATCATTATAAATTCCCAAAAAATTATTGAAAATGTTTTAAGGGAAATTAACACACACAACACACACACAATCAATTTAATAAAAAAATGAACAAAGTATGCAATCCTAATGTTTGTGAGTGTTTGTAAGTATACCCTTGATCAATCAAACAAGAGTAATGAATTAAATAGAAGGATCTTGAGGCTCTTTGGTATTTAGGGGAGGGACTCAATTTTGTCACTATTTCCAAACTTGATGAGCATATATACAATGTAGACTCAAGTGAGTCAAGAGTATAAGGTGCTTAAAGGATAAGGGAAATTATGAGGTAGACTAGTAGGGCAATTATCGATTAACTACTGAATTAACTTAGGGGGTAACAATAGGCCCTTCTGGTAGAGAATAATACTCAGGAATATACGATAGAGAGTATATATCTAATAAAATTGTGCAGTGAGCATTTGAGAGAAAAATACTGTGTATGGGTGATTATCATAGGTTGTGTGTATACCTATATGGATTGATTTTTATAGGTTTAGTGTATAACTATACAGTTTTATTATTATAGGTCGTGTGTGTACCTATATTGAATATACATATGGATAGGTTCTATGTATGCCTAGTATGTATTATTATGTGTATGACATACCTACGCTGCTTGCTATCGGGGGGAGGTTTCGCTTCATGGATGGTCTTATCCTGATAAGCCCATTGGGGGGATTTTAGACTTGTACCCAGAACATAGGACCTTGGATATGTACTATCTGAGAGTATGATAGTTTCGACGGTTGAATGGGAGCGTAGGTATGTGCGTGACGCATTTGGCTGGGGACTATGTTCACCTCCAATATGTGTGATTTGTATTTTGGGTTCGAGGAGACATGCCGAACCATTTTTCCTTGATATAGTATGAGAGGTACTTGGACTGATAGCAGAGAACGCGAATGTGAATCACGGTGGCCAGACTGGTGGATATATATATATATATATGCTTAGATGTTTTTTCCTACTTATGTGTGACAGTAGTGGGTCTAGATAGTGTGTATCTAAACAAAGATTTATCTACTTATATGGGATAATAGTGAGATGATATACTATGTATCTAAAGAACGATTAATCTACTACAGAGTAATTAGTAGGGAGATTAGATGGTGTAAATATAATAAATGATGAATCTACTAAGGCGTAAATAATAGGAAGATGGATGGTGAATATCTAAAATAAAGTTTGAGTAGAGAAACTTAAATGGTAAGGCTTAGACCATAAAAGATGTGAAATGGTAACGTGGGTTTAATAATAACAGAGGGGAGATGTTAGTTATTAAGGGTATTGTGTAGCTTCTTGTATAGGAAGTACGAGTAAGTTAAGGAGAATCTTAACTATGATTTGTAAGGACATATTTTTATAATTCCGTTAACAATTAATTATGTCGTATACCGTTACAACCATCAAAGAAGTTCAAGATCAATCTACATCAAGACGGATCCGAATTAATCAAGTTCTTCATAAAAAAGACTCCGCAAAGTTTACTTTGGTAAGGTTATGTTTTAAATACCTTAACTTTCCGCTTAGAGCTTTTGGGATATTTTTCCAAAATATTTTCTAAGTGTTAGAGCGGACTTTTTCGTCAAATTTTGAGAATGAGTATTTTTTTCTAAGTCCCGAAGCGTGCCTCGATTTTGATGCCCAGGTCATTCAAGTGAGATAGCTATCTCGTTCGAGTGACATATGGATGTCGCGCGATGTCATTTGAACGACATCTGTACTTCGTTCGCGTGAGATTGCTAATTCATTCGAACAAACTCTAATATCAAGGCGATGTGTTTTTGTATAAATACTCATTAAATGGTTTCGTTTTCATTAAGAAGTTCCAGCATTTTGAAAGACAGAAAATTGTGAAATAGCATAATTCTTTTTTACTTCTTATTTTAGGGTTTAATCACCTTTTGTTTTATATTCACAAAATTCCCATATGCTTTGGTGAATTGGTTTGGTGTTCACGAACACACTTTGTTGTAGTTTATTCTTTTTGGGAAGAACTCTACAACCGGAGAGCTACGTGCTATTGTAGAGGGAGTCGTTATAAAGTTCACACTTATGGAGAAGCCGTTTTCTTCTTCATTGCTGACCATCTAGAGTTCTTGCAAGAGATTTTAGCCGACGACATATCTAGCCGTTGCTTTGAAGGTTTGACGAAGACACCGTGCGTTACACTTGTGGGCGATTATCAGGTTGTATGTAAGTCAATGGTCTTTTGAATTCTTCAAAGTTCTAGAAATAAAAAGGTTTTGCCCTTCGTGGATTATTCCTGAATATTTGTGTCACATGCTTTATTTATTTATGGTTTGAAACACGCACACACATAGTTGCATGTTTAGGGGCTTATTTGATTTGGTTTATATAGACTCTAATTAAATAAGTGTGCCAAAGTAGAAACTTACAATTTAATTTAAATCGGTATCACACACCGTATTTACACGTTTTTCATGATTAATTGGTAGTTCAGGGTATTCAGTAATGTACTGTATGGACGGTATGGGTGAGTTAGACTGATTTGAAGCTTATTAGATACTTGAGACCTAGTTAGATTGGGTAGCTTGACAAGGTGGGACGTTAGGTGTGCACTATAGATGAGAGGTGAGGAGACGCAAGGGAATGTCCGCAACCTAACATGTATATCTAATAACTATTCATTTAAATTGATATTTAAATGCTTGCTAAATATTTTCAAATGATTTTTACTTGGGATCTAACCCGTACATACAAAACCCTTTTTCCAAAACCTTTTAGGTGTCCAGCCACAAGGATGACAAGCAGGATGATCTATGCCAAGGATGCGTAGCTGCAACACTTGTGGATGCTTGCAGGATTTAGAATTAGACGCTTCAGTTACTTCATTCCTAGTGTAGGGTGCAGTTCAATATTTCATTCGGCCATGTTGGCCCTCAGTTATTTCTTTATGGCAGTCAGACTATGCATTTGAATTTTATTTATATTGAACTTTTATTTGGATTTGGGAACCGATGGTTAATTCGGTATTATTTTATATTCGTTGCTTATCAGATGATTGTTCATCTTATTCATTTATTGTGTGGATGGTTAGTTATTGTATTTGTTTCTGCATATAGTTTTTTTAATAAAAAGATAAAATTTTGCACCGACTTTTTTAAATCCTAGGTGGTTAGTAAATGTTTTAAAAAGTTTCGATGGTGATGCTAAGAATGAACCAAATGGAATTCCTATTTTAATTTAATGAAGGCCTGATCACCCGGTATTTAATTAAGCGGGGTGTCACAGTTGTGCCGCTCGAGGTGATCTCCCCCCGCAACACGTTTTCAAGCCTAAGTATGACTATTTTTTGGAATTCATGTAGGCCGATTGCTACATGTTACATTGGATGCGCACAAGGTGTTGTTGCCAATCGCGGTGCGATTTTAGTGCCGCCGGGGGTGCACCCTCCCCCCCCCCCCCCCCGACATGTTTTCAAGCCTAAGTGTGCCTATTTTTGAATTCATGTTTGGATCCTATCCTCAAACCGGGAGTCCTGCAACTGCATGGACGGTTGCTACGTGTTATATGGAATACGCACAAGGTGTTTGTGCCACTCGTGGTGCCGTAGGTGCCGCTGGGGGTACCCCCTGTACGTTTTGAAGCCTCAGTGTGTCTGTTTTTGAACTCATGTCATATCCTCAAATCGAGAGTTCCATGGATGTGTAGCCTATTGCTACATCTTACGTTGGACACGCACTAGGTGTTCATGCTACTCGTAGTGCCGTTTGGGTTTCGATGGGCATGCTCGCCCCTTGTGGTACATTTTCTAGCATAAGTGTGCCTATTTTTTAATTGATGTCCTACCCTCAATTCGAGAGTTCAATGGTTGTGCGAACGATTTCTACGTGTTACGTTGGATCCGCAAGATGTGTTCGTTCCACTCACGGTACCGTTTGGTTTTTGCTTGGGCGCTCCGTCCCCCGTGGCATGTTTTCTATCCTAAGTGTGCCAGTTTTTGAATTCATATCCTATCCTAAAATCTAGAGTCCAACGTCTATGTGAACGATTTTTATGTATTACATGGGACTCCTGCGAGGTGTTCGTGTCACTCGAAGTGCCATTTAAATTACGTTTCCCCTACCCCCCACGCGAAAGGTCTTCAAGCCTAAGGGTTTTATCCTCAAATTGAGAGTCCCGTGGATGCACATTTAGTTACTACGTGTTACGTTGGATTCATATGAGGTGTTCATGCCACTTGCAGTGCCATTTGGGAGTCGTTGGGGGTTCCCACTGCCTCGCGGCACGTTTTTAAGTCTAAGTGTTCATGTTTTCAAATTTATGTTCGATTCAAAAATCGAGAGTCGCACGGATATGCAATCAGTTTCTACATGTTACATTGAATGTGGACGAGGGGTTCGTTCCACTAGCGGTGCCGTTTGGGTGCCGTTAGGGGTACCCGTCCCCCGCGACACGTTTTCAAGCCTAAATGTGCCTATTTTCGAGTTCGTGCCCTATGCACAAACCAGGAGTCCTGTGGATATGCGGTCAGTTTTTAGGTATTACGTTAGATGCTCACGAGATGTTCGTGCCACTCACGTGTGATTTGGGGGCTAGCCCGACACGTTTTTAAGCCTAAGTGTGCCTAGTTTTGAATTCGTGTTTGGATCTTATACTCAACTTAGGATTCATGCGGCTGCGCGAACAATTTTTATGAATTACGTTTGAAGAGCACGAGGTGTACGTGCCACTCGCGGTGACGTTTGGGTGCCACTAGGGATGCCCCGACACGTTTTCATGTCTAAGTGTGCTTGTTTTTTAATTCGTGTCGTATCCTAAACTGGGAGTATAGTGGTTGTGCGATCAATTGCTACGTGTTACATTGGACTCACTCGAGGTGTTTTTACGACTTGTAGTGCCATTTGAGTGCCTGCTCTCATACGACACGTTTTCAAGCCTAATTGTGCTTGTTTTCGAATTCATGTTTATGTTCTATCCTCAAATCGGGAATCATGCGGCTGGGCAACTGCTTGCTAAGTGTTATGTTGGATGAACATGAGGTACTCGTATGATTTTTCGTGCTATTTGTGTTCCATCGGGGTTGCTCGACCCCCCGCGTATATTTTCAAGCCTAAATGTGCCTGTTTTTGAGTTCTTATTTTGGTCCTATTCTCAAACCTGGAGTCTCGAGGCTACATGGCTGACTGATATGTGTTCTGTTGGATGCGTACGAGGTGTTCATACCCCTTGCGGTGCTATTTAGGTGTCATCGGGGTGCCCCTCAGGACACATTTTTAAGCCTAAGTGTGTCTTCTTTCGAATTTACGTCCTATCCCCACACCGAGAGTACCACAATTAGTTACTACGTGTTAGGTTCGATGCGCACGAGGTGTGCATACTACTCGCAGTGCCATTTGGGTACCGCTGGGAGTGCCCTCCCCTACGTCAAGTTCTCTAGTCTATGTGCCTATTTTTGAACTCGTGTCCTATTCATAAACTGGGAGTCCCACGATTGTGCAATTGGTTGCTACGTGTTACGTTGGATGCACATGAGGTGTTCGTGCCACTTGCAGTGCCGCAGGGGGTGCTCGTGCCCCGACACATTTTCAATCCTTAGTGTTCCTGCTTTAGAATTTGTATCCTATCCTAAAATCGGGAGTCCTGTAGCTGTATGGTCGGTTGATACATGTTACATTGGTTGCGCGAGTCATATGGTTGTGCGGTTGTGCGACTAGGAGTCATGTTACGTTGGTTTCTCGTGTTTAAGTCTTATCCTCAACCCGAGAGTTATGTGGTTGCACGACCAGTTTCTACAAATTACGTTGGACACGTACGTGGTGTTCGTGCCACTCGTGGTGACATTTTGATGCCACTGGGGGTGCCCACGATAATTTTTCATGCCTAAATGTGCTTAGTTTTTAATTTGTGTCCTCTCCTCAAATCAGAAGTCCAGCGGTTATGCTGTCGATTACTATATGTTACGTTGGACACACATGAGATGTTTATGCCACTTGTGGTGCCGTTTGTTGCCGCTGGGGGTGCCCGCCCCACTTCAGCACGTTTTCAAGTCTAAGTGTGTCTATTTTCAAATTCGTTTTGTATCCTCAAACTGAGAGTCCTACGGCTGGGCGGCTGGTAGATAAGTGTTACGTTGGATGCACATGAGGTGCTCGTACCATTCGTGGTGCTATTTGTGCCGTCGGGGGTGCCCAACCCCCCGCGGCATATTTTCAAGCCTAAGTGTTCCTATTTTAGAATTATTTCTTGAGTCCTATCCTCAAACCGAGACTCCCACAGCTGCACGATCGATTTCTACATGTTTTGTGGGATGCGCACGAGGTGTTCATGCCATTCATGGTGCCACTAGGGGTGCCCCCTTGATTGGGCATAAATATTGTATATTTATTCCCCTAATTGCAGTACTTTTGTGAACCCGAGTGGCGTAACAGATATGGATTTGATTCACATTTATGCTAATAACCTTCGTTGGCGAGTATTTCGTGTTTTGTGCTTCTCTTATTGGTTTTACAGGTTAATCATGCAAGCAGCGCAAAAGAGGAAGCAAGACAGTGCAAGAAAAGCTAAGAAGGCAAGTTCAAGGGAAATTCGGTAATTTGTCACCCCAATCCGGAAGGAGAAGTCAACTGGAAAGTTGAAGATCTCGGAACAACGAGAAAACTGGAAGAAACGGCACCCAAATCCAAGCTACGGTTGAAAAGTTATGTTCAGTTGAAGTTGAAGAAAAATCCAAGAAAAGAAGAGAAAAGCCAAAAAAATCCTCAGTGTTGAACTCCAGGCCAGCATACATTCGCGAACCCCAGGCCGAACCGGTTTGGGGGGGGCGAACCGGTTCGCAGGTACACCCGAACCGGTTCGGGGTACCTGATGCGCGAATTTTGTTTTTTATGTTGATTGGTTCCCTAGACTCCTATTAGGTTTTAACTTCTCAAAAATTGTAGGGAACGTAGGAAACAACTTAGGAGCAGCCATTAGGAAGATTTTTAGTCAGTTTTTGATAGAGAGAAGAGGGAGGAACATCTAGGAACATCAAGAGATTATATTTCTTCAAGATTTCATTGTTTCGGGTTTGTTTTTCAAGTTTTAATTCAAGATTCAATATTTTTGTCGTTGTTCTGGCATGCTTAGTTTTCGTAGTCGATTCAACTTGTTTTCGCATTCATAATACGTATTTACATGCTTCTAGCTATTTTCATCATGAATTCCTCCACATGCAACGTTACTATTTCATGCATTAGTCCATTTAACATGTCCGACTAGGTTTTAAAGGTTGGGATGCATGAACCCAACCTGATGTGTTAGTGTATGTGTAGAACGTGAATTCGATGAATTTAATGACTGATTTTGATCGTATCGCATGATTACATAATAATTGTGGATCTTTATATCTCGTTTGCCTCTGGGTACTCGTGATGATTTAGAGTACAATTTGAATGCAATTACTGCGATACCGATTTACTCATCCTCAGATTAGGTATGACGCGGGCTTGAACCTCGTATACATAATGCTTGGGAGTCTTAAATTCCAGGTTGGATTAATCGGATAAATTTATGATTGACATTGTCACTGCAGTACACTAGGGTTGGGGGATTGTATGCCCATCCTGTTTTCTCATCATTTAAGTTTAATAGATTCAATTTAATTCTTCATTCCTCATTTAGATAATTTAGTTAGTTGCATATTTCATCATAATTTCATAATTGCATTTAGTTTAATCAATCCCAAAAACCAAAACCAAATCTTTTCCTTCTTTTTTAGTGTCATCGTTAGGATTCCTCCGTCTTATCCCGTCGTCACAACTTCGTTGTCGTTTTTCCCTGAGGATCGATACCCGACTTGTCGGATTATTACTTGAACGACAGGCTTGCACTTGTCGATGCCCGGCACGAGAATTCATACAATCCTTCATGGAAAAACCACCCCAGTTTTAGCTACGAGCAACAACATTCCGCAATGAACCCTCCTTCGCATGTTGCCCCTCCTCCACCACAAAAATTTCAACAAGCTCCACACATGCAAGGACATGTGCAAGCACCACCACCTCAAGGAAATTATATCCCGCCACAGCGAAGAACTCTTGAGGATACTATGATTCAATTCATCGCAAGCCAGACCGCAACCAATGCCAGATTTGATCGTTTGATAGGCGACGTAAATGCGAATCTGTCAAAGATACAATCCTCGTTGAGTGTTCAAGAGAAGGGCAAGTTTCCTTCCCAGGGCCAAAGACCTCTCCAAGGTCAAACTAGTGTTAGCTCGACACCCCATGACCATCCTGAGCAATGTAGCGCAATTACCACTCTACGTAGTGGGAGGGTAGTTGACTTGTCACCTCCCCCATGAGACGTACTTAAAGACAAGGAGATTTCGCCCGGCACGAAAGAGGCCGAAGATGTGTCCTTAAATGAGAGCGACAAAGAAGACGCTAGTGAGGCCGAGGTAGTAGTGAAACCACCCTCCGCGGCACCATTTCCTCAAAGGCTAATTCCCTCTCAAAAAGGGAATCCACGTGATGAAGTGCTAGAAGTACTTAAGCAAGTAAAGATGAATTTACCCTTTCTTGATGCCATCAAGCAAATTCCATCTTATGGAAAAGTTATCAAAGATTTGTTGACGGTAAAAAGGAAGATGAAGGTAAAAAAAGAATGTCTTTCTAGCACAGAATGTGAGCTCCATTCTACTCAATGATCTCCCACCTAAATTCAAAGATCCCGGTGCACCCACCATTTCTTGCATCATTGGAGAAAACAGAATCGAAAAAGCCTTACTTGATTTGGGAGCAAGTGTCAATATCCTCCCTTATTCCATCTATAGGCAACTTGACTTGGGCGACCTCAAGCCCACAAAGGTCACTATCCAATTAGTGGATCGAACCGTGAAGATCCCAAGAGGCATAGTCGAGGACGTGATCGTCCAAATTGACACTTTCTACTTCCCGGTAGACTTTGTCATTTGGGATACGGAGCCCTCCTTTAACTCGAGCAACCATGTTCCCATCATCTTTGGACGCCCTTTCTTAGCTACGGCTAACTCAATCATCAATACTCGGAATGGGCGAATGCAACTCACCTTTAGGAACATGACCTTAGAGACAAACATCTTCCATGCCGCCCAACATACGGGGGAAGAAGATGACCTTCACGCGGTGAGCTTCGTAGACGAGATCGTAGGGGAGTACTTTGAGGAAAATGATTGTGGAAAGGCCCTAGGGTCCTGCTTAGTGTCGAGCCATGAGAATGAGGGGTCCCACAAGAGAGAGCCGTTAGGGGTGTGCCCTATTTCATCAAGTAATAGTGCTAGTTGTGACAATGAGAGAAAAGTGGGGGAGAGGTGTGTAGGGACCTCCATTGAAAGAGAGAGAGAGAGGGGTTAGAAGAGAGAAAACTGGTGGAGTTGGAGATCGAGCAAGTAAGAGAGGACGTAGGCACTACTCGAGAGAGAGAACTAGGAGACATGAGCATGGAAGAGTTTGAAAGAGAATTCGGGTAGGTGGATGGAAGTATTACTATTGAAAGCCAATCCCTATTGGATTCATGTAGTCACTTAGACGAAAGTGAATTGAAAGCAAAAATTGATGAATTACTTCGTTGTGACAATCCACCCACAACAGTAGAAGCCCCGAAGGCAAGTGAGGAGAAAAGTTGTGGTTCATCTGACTTAGATCCCGACCCATGCATCTTAAAAATTGAACGAAACCTAGGTGTTCCCTCCGAGTTAGTGCACGCAGATCACACTTTGAGCCAGCATCACGAGGATCCCTTTCCAGTTAGTCACGATGAGTCTCCCGGTCTATCCTTTATCTATGGGCGAGGTCCCAACTTGTTATGATTGTTAGCTTATAATCCTAGGACGGGAGAGACAAGGAGAACATCAAACCCCGTGAGTGGGGTCGGGTGAGTTTGTGGAGATATGAGAGGTCGTCGTACCCCCGACGCGTATGGGGTGATTGTTGTTGTATTTTTGAGTCATGCATGAGTATCATATAGTGTCTTGTTGCATTTTTCATATTTATTTGTTTTATTTTTCCGCACTTATTATCGCTTTGAATTAGATTTTCGTCCTTTTTTCTTGAGGACAATGCAAAAGTCTAAGTTAGGGGGGGTCACAAGTGCGTATTTCTAAAACTTCACAAATTTTCAAAATGCCCAAAAATTTCCAAAAAAAATCATGAAATTTTGAAAAATCCAAAAATATTTTTGTTCAAAATAAATAAAAATTGGAATTCAAATTTTTCAAAAATATCATTAAAAGTCGAATTGGAGTCTCAAATTCTAAATATCCAACATACACAAAGCCGAAATTGACCAAAGATGGAAATTGAGCAAAAACTGACGACTTAACGAATAAATGTGGAGATCAACAAACCTGGTGAGATTCGAGCCTATCCCGTTTTGCGAGCTTTTTAAATCAATCCGAGTTATTTGTTAACTCAAAGTTCTTTTTAGCTCTTAATAAGTTGTCAAGGACCTCAATTCTTTCATTTTGATCGGTTTTGAAAAATGTGTGCAATATTGCCTTGAAAAACGTGCCAAATTATTCTCTAAACTTAAATTCACCTCGAAACGCATATGGTAACGCAATTGTCATTTTGGACAATGAAGTAGGCCCTCGTTTGTCACCCAAAATTTTGGCCAGAAAAAGTAGCAAAAAATCACCCTTTGTAACCCAAATTGAACCGAATAATTTTCCCTTTCGTTTGACAACCCGAAAAACCCAAAATAGCCGGAATTGTGAAAAATCAAAAATTCAAATTTCAAGTCCAAAAAGTGCATATAAAGGGGCAAGAAACAAAATAGGATGCTCAACAAAAACAACAACAACAAAAAAAAAATAAAAAAAGAAGAAAAAATGAGCAATAGCCCGGAAAAAGCACAATTGAACATCACGAATGATTTTTCCAATTCCAACCTTCCATACCTCCTTCAGTTTACCCAATGCAACCTTCAACCCGAAAAAGTCCTAACCGAGTCCAAATTGCGAAAATTGATTACCGCGTGGAGAGCTAAGACACCAAAAGATAATATAAGAGGCTAAGTGCGCGGAATAAAGGCAATGTTCCCATTTTTAAAATCGTAATCCGTTGAAGAGATCCTTTCGCCATAAAATGTCCGTCTTTCTAATTGCATGCGTGAATTTGCTTCAATTACATTTACTCTTTATATCACGCATCCCGAGAGAATAGCCATAATCCGAGAGGTTCGTTTGAGAGAGTATTCCGTGAGATATTGAAATCAAAACGAATTTTCGGATAAGTAACGTAATGATCAATCGATGAAAATTGGCGGTTATATTTCCGGCATCGCACACACACACAACGGTTTGAGACTCGTAAATATGACTTAATGATGACTATTTTCTGGAAAAGTTTGAAGTGCTCAATTTTTGCATATTTTGAATTTTCTTTGAGTCGAATTTTGTGGGTATATTCAATGCAAACCCTCACGAGACACAACTCGTCCTACTAGGGTAACCTAGAAGTTTAAAGGCTTGTTGCATGCGCTAAATGCAATCGCTTGCCCGCGAAAGTGGTACTCTATACCAATAAAGTCCTTGAAGGGTCCTTAACTCATACTCTCATTCTTTTACATTGCTCGGGACGCGCAAAGTTCTAAGTTAGGGGGGTTTGATTGGGCATAAATATTGTATATTTATTCCCCTAATTGTAGTACTTTTGTGAACCCGAGTGACGTAACATATATGGATTTGATTCACATTTATGCTACTAACCTTCGTTGGCGAGTATTTCGTGTTTTGTGCTTCTCTTATTGGTTTTACAGGTTAATCATGCAAGCAGTGCAAAAGAGGAAGCAATACAGTGCAAGAAAAGCTAAGAAGGCAAGTTCAAGGGAAATTCGGTAATTTTTCACCCCGATCCGGAAGGAGAAGTCAACTGGAAAGTTGAAGATCTCGGAACAACGAGAAAACTGGAAGAAACGGCACCCAAATCCGAGCTACGGTTGAAAAGTTATGCTCAGTTGAAGTTGAAGAAAAATACAAGAAAAGAAGAGAAAAACCAAAAAAATCCTAAGTGTTAAACTCCAGGCCAGCATACATTCGCGAACCCCAGGCCGAACCGGTTTGGGGGGGGCGAACCGGTTCGAAGGTACACCCGAACCGGTTCGGGGTACCTGATGCACGAATTTTGTCTTTTATGCTGATTGGTTCCCTAGACTCCTATTAGGTTTTAACTTCTCAAAAATTGTAGGGAACGTAGGCAACAACTTAGGAGCAGCCATTAGGAAGATTTTTAGTCAGTTTTTAATAGAGAGAAGAGGGAGGAACATCTAGGAACATCAAGAGATTATATTGCTTCAAGATCAAGATTCAATATTTTTGTTGTTGTTCTTGCATGCTTAGTTTTCGTAGTCGATTCAACTTGTTTTCGCATTCATAATACGTATTTACATGCTTCAATCTAGTTTCATCATGAATTCCTCCACATGCAACATTAATATTTCATGCATTAGTCCATTTAACATGTCCGGCTAGGTTTTAAAGGTTGGGATGCATGAACCCGACCTGATGTGTTAGTGTATGTGTACAACGTGAATTCGATGAATTTAATGATTGATTTTGATCGTATCGTATAATTACATAATAATTGTGGATCTTTATATCTCGTTTGCCCCCTGGGTACTCGTGATGATTTAGAGTACAATTTAAATGCAATTACTGCGATACCGATTTACTCATCCTCAGATTAGGTATGACGCGGGCTTGAACCTCGTATACATAATGCTTGGGAGTCCTAAATTCCGGGTTGTATTAATCGGATAAATTTATGATTGACATTGTCATTGCACTACACTAGGGTTGGGGGATTGTATGCCCATCCTGTTTTCTCATCATTTAAGTTTAATAGATTCAATTTAATTCTTCATTCCTCATTTAGATAATTTAGTTAGTTTCATATTTCATCATAATTTCATAATTGCATTTAGTTTAATCAATCCACAAAACCAAAACCAAATCTTTTCCTTCTTTTTTAGAGTCATCGTTAGGATTCCTCCGTCTTATCCCGTCGTCACAACTTCGTTGTCCTTTTTCCCTGAGGATCGATACCCGACTTGTCGGATTATTACTTGAACGACAGGCTTGCACTTATGCCTAGAGAGTACACACTTTAGAGACACATTCTGAGTCGTGTCACCCCTCAAGACATTTTTTCAATCCTAGGTGTGCCTTCTTTCGAATTTGTATCCTATCCTCAAACTGAGAGTTCCACGGCTAGGCGGCCAATTACAATGTGTTACGTTGAATGCGCACGAGGTGTTCGTGCCACTCATGATGCCGCTGGTAGTGCCCACCACACCACGTTACATTTTCAAGCATAAGTGTGCCTATTTTCGAATTTGCATTCGATCCTCAAATCGGGAGTCCTACGAATGGGCGACCGGTAGCTAAGTGTTACAATGGATGCATTTGAGGTGCTCGTACCATTCACGGTGGTTTTCGTGTGCCATCTATGGTGCCCGACCCCCCGGGGCACGTTTCCAAGCCTAAGTGTGCCAATTTTTGAATTCTTGTCTGGGTTATATCCACAAATCGGGAGTCCCACAGCTGCACGACCAATTTTTATATGATCTGTGGGATGCGCACGAGGTATTCATGGCACTCGCGGTGCCATTTGAGTGGCGGTGGGGGTGCCCCCTCCCGTGACACTTTTTCAAGACTAAGTGTGCCTATTTAAAATTCGTTTCCTCTCCTCAAACTGGGAGTCCCACGATTGTGTGATCGGTTGCTATGTGTTACGTCGGATAGGAATGAGGTATTCGTGCCACTCCCTGTTCCGTTGGGTGTCACTGGGGCGGAACATTTTTTAATCCTAAGTGGGCATGTTTTTTAATTCATATCCTATCTTCAAACTAGGAGTCCCACGGCTACGTGATCGACTGATATGTGTTACATTAGATGAACATGACACGTTTTAAAACCTAACTGTGCTTGTTTTTTAATTCGTGTTTTGGTCCTATTCTTAAACTGGGAGTCCCACGGCTGTGCAACGTGTTGTTACATGTTACGTTGGAAGTGCAGGAGATATTTATGCCACTCACAGTGCTGTTTGGTTGTCACTAGGGGTGCTCCCTTGACTCGTTTTCAAGCCTACGTTCATGTTTTCTAAATGTTGTCCTATCCTCAAATGAGGAGTCCCATCTTTGCGTGGTCAGTTGCTACATGTTACGTTTGATGCGCAAGAGCTGTTCGTGCAACTCGTTGTGCTTTTGGGTGCCGCTCGGGTTGCCCTCCATGGCACACATTCCATCTTAAGTGTGCCCATTTTTAAATTCATCTTCGGGTCCTATCCTCAAACTGGGTGTCCCGTGGCTGCGAAACTGGTTGCTATATGTTATGTTGGATTTGCACCACATGTTCGTGCCAACCGCGGTGCCGTTTGGGTGCCGCTGGGAGTGCCCATCCCCCCATGACATGTTTTCAAGCCTAAATGTGCTTGTCTTTGAATTCGCATACGATCCTCAAACGAGAGTATCGCAGCAGCACAACCAATTTATGTGTGTTACGTTGGATGCACACGAGGTATTCGTGCCACTCGCGGTGCCTCTTGGGTGTCGTCGAGGGAGCCTTCCCTCCCGCAGCACGTTTTCAAGCCTATGAGTGTATGTACTCGAATTCATGCTTGGGTTATATCCTTAAATCGGGAGTGTAATAGCTTCGTGGCCTATCACTGCGTGTTATGTTGGATGCGCATGAGGTTTTCGTGTCACTTCCATTTGGGTGCTCGCCCCCTGCGGCACATTTTCAAGCCTAAGTGTGACTATTTTTGAATTCCTATTTGGGTCCTATCCTCAAACCGGGAGTCGTGGGACTAAGTGGTCAAATGCTACGTCACATTGGACACGCACAAGGTGTTCATGCACTCACGGTGACATTTGGGGGCTTACGGGGGTGCCCCTTGATAGGTTTTCAAGCCTAAGTGTGCTTGTTTTTTGAATTTGTGTCCTATCCTCAAATCGAAAGTCTTCTGACTGCACGACCGGTTGCTACTTGTTATATTGGATGCACACGATGTGCTTGTGGCAGTCGTGGTGCCGTTTGTGTGCCACTGGGGGTGCCCATTCCCTCGCGGTACATTTCAAAGACTAAATGTACATGTTTTTGAATTTTTCTGCTATCCTCAAACCGAGAGTCCCATGGCTGTGAGACCGAATGGTACGGGTTGAGGTGTTCGTTACACTCATGATGTTGTTTGGGTGATGCTAAGAGTGACCGCCCCCCGCAATATGTTTTCTAGCCTTAGTGAGCCTAATTATTATCCTATCCACAAACCAAGAGTCCCATGACTTCATGCCTGGTTGCTACGTGTTACGCTGGACGCGAACGAGTCATTCGTACCACTGGTGGTGCCTCTATGGGTGCTCACCCTAGCAGAACCTTTTCAAGCCAAAATGTTCAGGTTTTTGAATTCGTGTCTTACCCTCAAATCGGGAGTACCGTGGATGCACGACTGGTTTCTACGTGTTACGTTGGAGGCGCATGAGGTGTTCGTGCCACTCGCGGTGCCGTTTGGGTGCTGCTGGGGGTGCCTCCCCTCCTGCGACACTTTTTCAAGTCTAAGCGCGTCTTCTTTCAAATTTGTATCCAATCCTCAAACTAGGAGTCCCACGATTGTGCGAATGGTTGGTATGTGTTACGTTGGATGGGAATGAGGTTTTCGTGCCACTCCCTCTTCCATTTTGGTGTCGCTGGGGGAGCTCTCCCCCCCGCGACACATTTTTCAAATCTAAGTGTGCATGTTTTCGTATTCATGTCCTATCCTCAAACTAGGAGTCCCACAATTGTGCAATCAATTGATATGTATTACGTTGGATGCATAAGAGGTGTTCGTGCCACTCGCGATGATGTTTGGGGGTCGCTTGGGGTGCCACCTCGACACGTTTTAAAGTCTAAGTGTTCTTGTTTTTTAATTCATGTTTTGGTCATATCCTCAAACTGTGAGTCCCGCGACTGCGCTGCGAGTTGTTACATCTTACGTTGGATGCACATGAGGTATTTGTGTCACTCGCGGTGATGTTTGGGTGTCACTAGGGGTGCCTCCCTCTGACCCACCACTCCCCCCCATGGCTAGTTTTCAAGCCTAAGTATGCTTGGTTTCTAATTGGTGTCCTATCCTCAATATCGGGAGTCCCACTACTGTGTGGCCTGTTTCTACATGTTACCTTTGACGAGCATGAGGTGTTCTTGCCACTCACTATGATTTTTGGGTTCCACCATGGCACGCATTCAAGCCTAAGTGTGTATGTTTTTAAATTCATGTTTGGGTCCTGTCCTCAAATCGGGTGTCCCGCAGCTGCGCGACTAGTTGCTACGTGTTATCTTGGATGTGAGGGACGTGTTCGTGCCACCTGCGGTGCCATTTTGGTGCCGCTGGGAGAGCCCTTCCCCCCGCAGTACATTTTCAAACCTAACTGCGCTTGTTTTCAAATTCTCATTCGATCCTCAAATCGAGAATCTGGCTACAGCACAAACAATTTTTGCGAATTACGTCGGATGCACACAAGTTGTTCGTGCCACTCTCGGTGCCTCTTGAGTGTTGTTGGGGGTGCCCCTACCTTTCGCAACACTTTTTCAAGCATATGTGTGTATGTACTCGATTTCATGCTTGGGTCCTATCATCAAATCGGGAGTCTCCCGACTTCTCGTCCTATTGTCGCGTGCTATGTTGGATGCGCATGAGGTTTTTGTGTCACTTGAGGTGTCGTTGGTGGTGTTCTCCCCTTGTGGCACGTTTTAAAGCCTAAGTGTGCCTGTTTTTGAATTCGTGTTTGGGTCCTATCCTCAAACTGGTAGTCGCCGGACTGAGTGGTCAAATGCTACGTGTCATATTAGACACGCACGAGGTGTTCATGCCAATCACAGTGCCATTTAGGTACTGATGAGAGTGCCCCCCACCAGGTTTTCAAGCCCAAGTGTGCTTGTTTTTGAATTCGTGTCTGTAAGGACATAAATTTTCAATTGAATCCTTTGTAGTTTTGGCTCAATTCTGGACAAAAACATTTGAGTCATTGAATAGTGTTCTTGTATATCCTTCAAGCCTATGACATGTTAAAATTGAAGACGTTGCGGCCTTGCTTTTCAAGATAACGTCATTGCCTAATTTTAGTGCCTCGTTTCACATCATCAACTTCATATTTCAAGTCTCCAAAAGTATTAATGCTTTTATATATTTGTAGGAGACTTGGAATAATTTTAATGGGTGTAATGTTTATTTAAAATAATGTTTTTGGGCTTAAAATTGAAAAATGAACATTCTGACATTTCGTTCGAAATTGTCGCTCGAACGAGAATTTCATTCGAACGAGTTTGCCAACGACTTTTCCCATTTAGATAATCGTTCGAATAAGACTTCGTTCGAACGAAAATCTCGTTCGAACGAAATTTCTGGGCGGGAATAGTTTTGACAGTTTTACACCATTTTCCCACCACTTTGTCCCACTATCTTTTGAAAGTTTTTAAACCAACTTTGGGACATACTTTTTTCAAGACTTTTGCAACATCTTTGAGAGCTTTTAGAGAGAAAAAATTTCTAAACAAAAGTCAAAGTTTTCACGTGTCAAATTTACCTAGAAAATTCTCTCATACACATGTGTTTACACCCATAAAACTGTTTTGTTTACAATTCCAAGTATTTCTTCATATATATAATTTTTGCATGGATTTTTTTGGCACAATTGGTTCATCACTACCACAAGAAGGAAAAGTTTGGGTTTTGCTTCTATTTCCCATAAAAGAAGAAGTTTGGTTTTTGCTGCGGCGTTCTCATATACTGAAAGGCACCGTGTGTGGTTGTCGGGTTGCAAAAGCTTAATTGGTGGATTCTAATGTTTCGGTGGATTCCGGGATTGTCGCCTAAGTAGAGGTTGGTAAAAGAAGACGTGTCAGGGGCTTGAAGGGAGTCGAGTCCGGTTGAGTAAGTCATTTGTCTTGTACTTGTAAAATTCATCTTAGTGGACTTAAGGCTAGGGACATCCGAGGTTTTTTTCCCGTTTTGGGGTTTTCCTTGTACATCGACGCATTGTGGAATTGTGAATTTATTTTATCTTGCAAATCACCTAGAACGCATGTTTAGGGTAAAAAGATAAAATTGGGTTTAATTCGCAATCTTGTTTAAAACGGTGTATGTTTAATTATTTGGGTAAGTTTATTTTAAATTATTTTAATTCAAGTTGGCACTAAATGAATTAGATAATACTCTTGCCTAAGTTCTTTAAACTTGATAATTAAATTAATTTGTTTTGAGTGAATTTAAAGTGTGTGTGTGTTTACTTTAATTCTCTTTGTAGTGTTTAATTTTAATTTGTTTTAAGAAATTAAAATTTGCATTCACTATAATTTTCATCTTTTAAAGAAAAGAAAATTAATTAAATTTTGGAAAATTAAATTGTGTTATGTGTGAACCATCCTATTCTGCATTTAAAGGAAATTTCTTTTAAAAGAATATTTTAAAAATTGGGGGTCCTAGCATTCCAACAGTGTCCTATCCTCAAACCGGGAGTCCTATGACTGCGTGGTCAGTTTGTACGTGTTACATTGGACAGACACGAGGTGCTTGTGCCACTCCCAGTGTCGTTTGGGTGCCACTGGGGGTGCCCACTCCCCCATGGAACTTTTCAAGCCTAAATGTCCATGTTTTCGAATTTTTGCCTCCTATTCTCAAACCGAGAGTCCCGCGGCCGTGAAGCGAATTGCTATGTGTTGTGATGTTCGTGTCACTCACGATGCTGTTTGGGTGCCGCTGAGGGTGCTCGCCCCCCGCGACATGTTTTCAAGCCTTAGTGTGCCTATTTTTGAATGCTTATCCTATCCACAGACCAGGAGTCGCACGACTGCACACCTAGTTGTTACGTGTTACGTTGGATGCGACTGAGTCATTCGTAACACTTGTGGTGCCGTTTGGGTGCCTCTTGGGGTGCTCACCCCCGCAGAATGTTTTCAAGCCAAAATGTGCATGTTTTTGAATTCGTGTCCTACCGTCAAATCGGGAGTACCGTGGTTGCATGATCGGTTGTTATGTGTTACGTTGGACGGGCACGAGTTGTTTGTGCCACTCGCAGTGCCGTTTGGGTGCCGCTGGGGGTACCCCTCCCGCGACACGTTTTCAAGCCTAAATGTCCATGTTTTTGAATTCGTGTTTGGGTCCTGATACTTCGTCTTTTGCCCGACTTGTTTGTTTGATTCGTCAGTCGTTGCGGTCAACTTTCGTGTATCAAATTTCCCTTGAAATCACCTACAGAACTTGTTAAAAATTCAGTATCGTGGTAAATTCGGGTATCAATCCAATTTCAAGCGTCAAAACCGTTATCGTGAAAACTTGCAACTTCAATTTTTATGAAAATAATCTTTTTGTGTTTTTAAATTTTTATTTATTTATAATTAAAAACAATTTCAAGGGAGGAAACAAAAATTTATGCAATTAAATGACTATGAAAAATTAAAAGTAATCTAGTTTAAAATTTATCTGAAGAAACAAGAGGTGGGATTACACCGCATAGTCAATTTAATTTAATGTCCTAATTATTCAATTGAATAGTTCGAAATAATATTGAAATTAAAACTTAACTCTCGTTACATTCCTAAATTCAATTTTTTGATTTTCAATAATTAAATCAGGAATTGTCACTAAAAAAAAAGATTCATACTTTTTATTACAAATTATCCGCTGAGATCAATTCATAAAAATTTGTACGGATCTTTGAATTGCTCAAAAGGAATTAATACTTGAATTTAAGAATAGGACCTATCTCCAAGTCAAATCCAAAAAATCAAATATCAATTTTCAACATTAATTTATTAACTCTCGTTACATAAATTAATGTGTGTTTTTTCCCAATTTAATTAGCCTAGAACACATCAATAAATAATTAATTTATTAAATAACTCAACACAAGCGTTTCATCTCACCCCTTGAATGGGGTGTTTAGCCAGACATAATTAGAATTTTAGCACAAACATAATTAACAAACAAGAAACTAAAGAGAAAGAGAAAGAAATACGATACGCAATAATTCCCTATGTCAACTGTGTGCGTGAACACGCGTCCCAAACTCGTCACAAAAACTCGACTGGATTACAAAACTGAAAATAAAAATTGAACCTACAAATTTTTCTAAACCTAACTATATTTTTTTTCTCACTCTTTTTTTTCTCTCCTGTCTCTCTCACTCCTTCCGTTTAGATATCTGAGAGTCCCCTCAAATGAGATGCTTTCTTCTCCTTTTAATAACCCACATATGGTTTGGGATTTTTAAAATCCAACTCAAAGTGTATCTCTTTCAAATTATTTTTGCAAGTGAGTTTTGAGATAATTGTTGGTTCCGATTTTATTAGAGATAATGGCTGGCGGAGGTCCGCGGGTTCGTGAGTTTGCTACTGATTCGCGGGTTGGGCCATGTATGGATTAGGGTTGGATCGAAGCAGTTAAGGTTTTTGTTGGTCTCGGTTCAGATGACATAGGTTGAATTGGAAATGGGACGCGGGTTTGGTTGCAAGAAAACATGGGTCGGGTTGTAGCTCGGGTTTGGGGTTTGGCACGAGGGTGGCTCTGGGTTCAAGTCGCGAATTGGGCAGCAAGTTTAGTGGTTTTGGTTTTGGCATCCGGTGGTATAAGGTGGAGGTTGGGCCGTGTGTTGATGGTGGTGGGTTTAATGGTGAAAAGAGATAGGAGAGAGAAAGGGATGTGTTGGAGAAGATGAAATGGGAGGGGTTAGTGTGTGTTTAGTGTTGTGTGTGGGAAGTAAGGTGTGTCTGAGTGAGTTGTGTGTGTTTTAATTTGGACCCTGAAACAAAATCCACTACCTAAAAAAATAAAACTAGACTACATAAAAAATTTATAATCTAAAAAATAAAATTAAAATCTATTCCTAAGAGACTCAAAAATAAAAATAAATAATAAAAATAAATAAATAAATAAATAAAACGCTACAAAAACTATAAAAAACTAAAAATCCTTACTAAATAAATTAAAACTAAAAACTAAAGAAAAATAAAATGAATTCCTAAAAACTAATCCTAAGAAAAATAATAAAATAAAATAAAGATTAAAAAACTAATAAAAAATCAAAATCAGAATAAAGAAATATAAGAATAGAAATTCTAAAATAAATCCTAAAAATAAAACGACTCAAAATAAAAAAAACCTAGAAAAATATAAAGTTCCAAACTAAACACACACGGGGTTCAGGTGAAGGCTAGGGCTCGGTTTAAGCTTAGGTTTGGTACGGGAAAAGGCTCGGGGCATCGGAACTCATCTGGGCAAGCTCAATGGGGCTTCTGACTTCGCGGTCTCTTTGATTTCTTCGATGCATGCTTTTGACCGCTATTGTGTCGCAATTGTACTGATTTAGCATTATTTGATGTTGCGACTGCTGATTGACCTAAAAAATAATAAAATATGACATAAGACCAATTTTAATTAAAACGAGTGACTAAAATGCATCTATTGGGGGAATAAATTATACACTTTTGGGTGTTTATCACAGCACCTCCAAACAAAACATTACTAGTCCTCGAGCAAAAATAGAGAGAAAACAAAGATAAGTGACCAGAAGTGTGCCACTTTTGCAGGCACTGGTGATTGCACTTAGCATGTGCAAGAAGCCGTTAAACCTGTAGGTTGTCCTACCGGATGAGTGGTGTATCACGAGGGTTTGCAGTGAATGTACCCACAAAATTCAAAAACTTATTTAAATGCAGTATCTGAGTAGATGATGAAATGCTATACAACCCAACTTTAAAAGGACATCAAGGAACACCGTATTCAACTATCAAAATAAGATTTAAATTACTTAATACCAAAAATTGTAGTCCTTCCTAAAACTCAGCGTGTGCTAATGTGAAATAATCTTAAGTATCATTAGAATAATTCTAAGATCGCCTTTTAAGAATTGACGCTTTGACCTCAATTCTCACTGGATATATCGCTCTGAATCGAACTCTCTGAGAATTTGGGTAAGCGTATCTCTGTAGTGTGCTAGGAGGTGAGTAAATGCAAGCAAGTTCAAACGTCTCACACACTTTATAGAAAATGACAAATACATGAAAAAATCTGATCTCATGATGGAATGCTAACCATTATGTTGAGAATGTCGAGTTATTCACCATATAATATTCTCGTTTGCTCGAACATTTTACCAAGGGTGAACATAGGGATTATGTAAGGTACGAGGGGAAAATGAAGAAGATGATGTAGGGTTTTTGAGAAGAGTGAAACACATTTTGACTGACTAATGTCTTTATCTTTTGAAATTTTGATCGCATGCTTTTTTTTATCTTTTTTTTATTGCGATGCATTTTTCTTTTCATAACAAGAATGAAGACAATTTACATTGGCAATTTCAAAGACTTTTTTTCTAAAAAATGATGGTAGTGTATGGTATATAGAATGGACAAGGGAAATGTGAAAAGATAATGGGTGAATGATAATGTGATAGGGAAAAAGATGAGTGTATGGTAAAAAAAAGGTTTAGTGCTCGGGACAAACTACAAGACACATGTTTCTTACAACTCAAAAGTAATGTCATTCTCAGTCATTAATCCAATTTTGAAAAATAATGAGACCATGCAACGACCAAGTGCGGGGTCCAAAGTTGAGTCAACTCTTGACTCGGAGATACATAAAAACCCTCAAAAAGGTGAAAAGCTCAAATCTCACGGCTTTAAGTCGCCACTAGTTATCTTTTAAGGCTCTCTTGAGATTATAGTTACTCTTCAACTTTTGATTGTAAACGTGATAGTGCAAGTATGCTTTTAAGAGGCATTATTTAACTTCATGGAAAAAGCGTAATTTAAGTGTCGAACACGAGTATTCCGAGATTCTAAAAGAGGGATGATAGACAATTCATGTCATAAAAATTTAAATTTAACTGCATAAAATGTTTAAAATCACTTGTTTCTGAAAAAAATTCAAAAGAGGTAAAATTTGATAAATTTCCCACTCCCAAACAAAAGAGAACATCGTCCTCGATGTTTAAAACTGTATAGGTATAAAAATTGCGAAGCATAAGGGAGCAAAGATTTTACCATAATGAACCGCTAATGAAAATGTACCGCATGATGGAGCAAAGATGGAACCTGGAGAACATATGTGACACAAAAATATGTACAAGTCTAGAAATCATGTGAAAATCAGTGGATGATGTGAAACACCACCCCCAAACAGGATAAGACTCATACTCAGAAATAATAAACGATATGATGCCTCCCAATAGCGCTAAATTTAACGTCTTAAGCTAGACCAAACCATTCTCAACCTAAAGAAAACATCTATGAAAGTCCGGGGCGACAGAAAAAGGGTGATGATAATCACCCCCAAACAAGACTGAACAGCCAGTCTTCATAAATGAGGTCAGCAAGGTCAATTTCTTCTATGTGAGAGGGGTCTAGCTCTAAGAAAGGCTTCAATCGTTGACCATTGAATTGAAAAAGGCTACCATCCTTAGGATTTTGAACAGTGATGGAACCATAGGGAGTGACAGATTCAACAACAAAGGGTCTAGACCACCTGGTTTTCAACTTCCCGGGAAAGAGATGAAGACGAGAGTTATATAACAACACTTTCTGACTAGGGTGGAATTCCTTGCAGAGGATGCTTTAGTCAAGGATCCACTTCATTTTGTCCTTGTAATTCTTGGAAAAATCATAGGCATCATTCCGTACCTCCTCTAATTCATTAAGTTAGAGCTTTCGATGGATGTCAGCCTCGTCAATATCAATGTTAAGGGCCTTGAGAGCCTAATAGGCATGATGTTCAAGCTCGACAGGTAAGTGGCATGGTTTACCAAAGACCAAGAGATAAGGATACATTCCAATCGAACTATTAAAACCAGTACGGTATGGCCACAAAGTATCGCTCAAGCGTAAGGTTTGGTCTTTTCGATTAGGATTAACTATTTTTTCTAGGATTTTCTTCATTTCGCAGTTGGAAACTTAAACTTGACCACTAGTCTGAGGGTGGTAAGAGAGACCAACTTTGTGGGTAACACCATACTTGTTCACTAGATGTTCAAAGACTCGATTACAAAAATGTTTAACCCCATCACTAATGATAGCTTTGGGAGTTACAAAACGTGTGAAGACATACTCCTTAAGAAAACCGACCACAATGAGATGGTCATTGATGTGGTAAGCAATGTCTTCTATCCATTTGGAAACATAATAAACTGCAATGAGAATATATTAGAAACCATGAGATGAGGGAAAAAGGACCCATGAAATCAATGCCCCACACATCAAATATTTCGATGATGAGAATGGGTGTGAGAGGAATTATGTGACGACGAGATATACGCCCAGATTGTTGGCATTTGCCATAAGCCTAACCGTAGTGGTGGGCATCTTGAAAAAGAGTGGTCCAGTAGAAACCACTTTTCAAAATTTTAGTGGAGGTTCTCTTGGAGCTAAAGTGGCTACCACATGCACAATCGTGACAAAAGGAGAGAATACTAGACTGTTCATGGTCAGGAACACATCGTGCGAATGACTTAATCAGGGCAATACTTAAAAAGGAATGGATTATCCCAAGAGTAAAATTTCACATGTGCCATGAACTTAGAACGCTCATGTTTCGAGCAATGATTGGGTAGTTGTTCGGTAACAAGGAACTTAATGATATCAGTATACCAAGGAGAGGTGGAGATAACAAAACATTGCTCATCGAGAAATTTTTTATAAATAGGGACGGGATCAAAATTAGATGTAACAGTTAGGCGGGAGAGATGGTCTACAACCAAATTTTCGCACCCTTTCTTATCACGAATTTTGAGGTCAAACTCTTGAAGCAAGAGAATCCACCGTATCAATCATGGATTATAATCCTTCTTCTGAAGAAGGTGCCTCAGGCCTGCATGGTCAGTGTAAATGATGATAGGGGAACCAATGAAACAGGACCTAAACTTATTGAGTGCGAATACGATAGCTAGCAACTCCTTTTCGGTGGTCGTGGAATGAAGTTGAGCATCATGGAGGGTTCTGCTAGCAAAATAAATGATGTGCTGGCACTTGTCAACCCTCTGACCTAGTACAACACCTAGAGAAAAATCATAGGTGTCACACATGAGCTCAAAAGGTAAAGACCAATTAGGAGGCTGAATGATAGGAGAAAAAGTGAGCTTGACCTTAAGGTGCTCAAAAGAAGCGACGCACGCATCGTTAAAGATAAAGGGAACATTTTTAGATAAAAGGGTTGTTAAAGGTCGAGTTATTTTAGAAAAGTCCATGATGAAATGATGGTAGAAGCCTGCATGTCCTAAGAAGGAGTGAATGTCCTTAACAGACTTAGGAATGGGAAGCATGGAAATTATGTCAACTTTTGCTTTATCTACTTCAATACCATCGCGAGAGACTACGTGACCTAGAATAATCCCCTCTTTGACCATGAAGTGGCATTTTTCCCAATTGAGGACCAATTTCTTTTCTTAACAACTTTTGAGGACCATAGTGAGGTGAGAAAGGCATTGCTCGATGGAAAAACCAAACACAAAAAAAAAACATCCATAAAGATTTCGAGAAAACGTTCTACCATGTCACTAAAAATGCTAATCATACATCGTTAAAAAGTCGCAGGTGCATTACAGTGGCCAAATGGCATACGAGAGTAGGCAAAAGTGACGAACGAATATGTGAAGGTAGTTTTCTCTTGGTTTTTAGGGGTAATAAGAATTTGGTTGTAGCCTAAATATCCATCAAGGAAGAAGATATGCATGGCTAGCTAAACGTTCGAGCACTTGGTCAATATAGGGAAGAGGAAAATGGTCCTTGCGAGTGACAACATTTAGCTTTCGATAGTCAATACAAATACGCCAGCCCATTTGTATACGGGTGGGCACAAGATCAGTGTCACTCTTCTTAATAATGGTGACACCAGAATTTTTCGATACGACGTGAATGGGACTGACCCACTGATTATTTGATATAGGGTAGATAATATCGGCATCGAGTAATTTTAAAATCTCAGCGCGCACGACTTCTTTCATAGCAGGGTTGAGTCGATGTTGGGATTCACGAGAAGTTGTGGTGTTCTCCTCCAAATGAATGTGATGACTACAAACATTAGGGTTCACACCGTGAATGTAAAAAATGGTCCATCCTATAGCAGTGCTATGCTGAGTTAGAGTGTGGACTAGTTGCTCTTCTCGCGCAGGGGTAAAGTCGGAAGCAATGATGACAGGGTCATGGTTATTAGGGCCTAAGAAAGTATATTTCAACTCGGGAGGTAAGGTCTTAAGCTCTAAATTAGTAGGTAGTGCAGGAGTGACATCGGACTCAGACGTAGAAAAAAAGTCCGGAGAACCATCAGTGCATAAAGTGGAGGTATCTGATGTGGCAGGGAGTTCATAAGGTGGAACAGGGTGATCCACAGAGTGAAGAGTATCAACATAGAGGGGCTCTAAGGGAGGATCCCAAAAGGAAGTGTCCATCAGGGGTGTGGAATCTAACATGGCATTTAGTTCAGAGATGGAGGAATCAATGTCAAAGTCGAATCCAAAATGAGCCAAACATTGTTGGAGAGGATTGACAGGGTAAGTTTGGTCCAATATTTCGTTAACTAAGGAGTTAATGACACACACCTCATCAATAGAATCAATATCATCATGTTATTGCATAAGGTGGAAGATATTGACTTTGACAGTCATGTTGCTAAAAGATAGATTCATGGACCCGTCACGACAATTGATGATGGCATTGACAGTGGCCAAAATGGGGCGACCCAATATGATAGGAGTATTGGTTGGGTCGGGAGCAAGAGTGTCTAAGATAATGAAATCCACAGGATAGTAAAATCCCTAAACTTTGACCAAAACATCTTCAACAATACCTTTAGGTACTTTCACAAAACAATCAGCAAGTTGAAGAGTAACCCGTGTAGGTTTCATGTTTTGTAAACCTAACTCAAGGTAGAGGGAGTAGTGTAACATATTAACACTAGACCCAAGATCAAGTAAAGCACTATTAGTGAACTTATCTCCTAACATGCAAGAGACAGTTGGATAACCAGGGTTTTTGTAGTTCAGAATACCGTTATCATGGAGAAGGGATGTAGCTTGCTCAGTGAGGAAAACATCGATAGTGCAAATACAACACCCTATTGCGGTATTCACTCAGCACAAGCTTATAGGCCACAGATCTAATCATCACAGGGTGCGGTACCCATATTTCCAACCTCCCTAACAGTCCATAGCCTGTACAGTATAGGGTACGACTCCCAACTTGACATTGTAGGGTGCGACCTATTTCTCTTCATGAATAGGACGCAACCCCAATCCATTACAGTAATAACACAGTACATGATCCTCCTATAAATAGAGGTCCACACCTCGAGATTTAAGGGGGCCGATTCAGATTCTATAATACCTGGCGAAGCCTTGCCAAATTCTCTCTACACAACCTCAACATATAGCTTGGGGGCTACTCACCTACATCGTGGTCATATCTCCGGCACTCCCGAAACCGCTACAGTCAAGTATTCTTCTCTCTCACCTATCTTGTATGCCCCTTGTAGCATTGTAAACGTGTACATCAACGATATGAATATAATGCGAGGGTGGAACAAAAGTGGACGTAGGCTCTTTTATAGCCGAACCACTCTATATCTTGTATTTTATCTCTCTTTACTTGCTCTATTTGCTTATTATGCACGTTATACTTGATTTGCTGGTACGATAACGACAAGTGGACGATTTATCGTATCATCAATTTGGCGCCGTCTGTGGGAAAGAGATATTTCAATCTTGTTTCTCTATGTTTCGAGTTCTTAAACACCTTATTTTATTCATCGGGATCCTTTGGATCATTGTCTCACGAGTAAATTCTAGTTATTGAGCCTTATTTTATATTTACACCCTTAAATGGGTATTTCGTATATTCATATCTGTTATGGTCGCTCTTTTATGACTTTAGATCTATTTTACATACCCCTGTGATATCATTTCATCTAGATAATGCTGAAAAGCATGATAGGCTTTAGCCCCATAAAGATGAGTGATTAGAGAAGAATCATATTTACCCCCTTTTTACTATTCTTGACTTATGATCTAGGGTTTTTCATTTGAACCGTGCCGTTTTGTGTGCTATGGGGGTATTCTCTCATTAATAGACCCTAGTAGGTATGATCTTCACGTGTTTTGGGAGAAAAACTCAGTTTCTGGGTTTCAATTTTAGGATTGTTCCCTTCACTTCCCAATGAGGGATGCGACGTGGTAGTTCAACTGCCTTATATGCCATGGCCTCTACTGGTGAAGTTGCATTACAGAATCTTCAAAACATTAAGGAATTGGCTCAGGTGGTCTCCTGCTCAACCTTGGTGAATATCATTCAAAGGCCACGGCAGTGTACTTATGTGCCTTACTGGCCGCGATCTCATCAGTAATATCTTTCAAAGGCCACGACAGTACATCTATGTGCCTTACTGGTCGCGGCCTCAACAGAAAATCATGCAACAGTTCAAACGCGGAATCCCCATCTCCTACTTGGTTACTCTAATACTTATGTGATTACTCACTTCTGCTAGTTTGGTCTCAGATTATATATTTTGTAAAGACTAACAAAAGCAGAAAATGGAAGGAGAATCTAGCCAGAGCACAAAAGTAAAAAATGAGGTTGTGTAGCTGTACAATCACCTCAACCATCTCTACGACAACCATGCCTCACTCCAAACCCAGGTCAACTATTTGACTCAGGGGGTCCTCATGCTAGAAGTTGCGGCCTCATTCAACGTGGGTGCGTCACCCAGGATCATTGCCATAATAGCCTTTGCTGCCGCGCCGGTGGAAGAAGTACCATCCGCAGAAGAGGTCAACAGGAGCCAGAAAAGGAAAGAAAAGAAGGCAGAAGAGAGAAAGAGATATAGGTCTTACACTCAGTTGGCCTTCCCAGTTGAAGACATCTTTGAGTCTATAAAAGAGGACAAGCTGCTGAAGTGGCAAAAGAAGCTCAAAGCTCCACCCCACAAGAGGAACAAAGCCAAGTGGTGCAAATTCCTTCTGGACTACGTCCATGAGACCGAGCAATGATATGCACTTAAGGATGAAATTGAAAGGCTAATTGGGCAAGTGATGCTACAGAGGTTCCTCGGATATGTTTAGGAGATGCATCCTAGCCTGACAGGCCACATGCCCATTTTTTATGGCTATGTTTTATATTTCCTTTGTTTCTATTTTATAATGAAACTCTTCTTACAATGTTTTAAGTTAAACTTTGTATTGTCATAGCAAAGTCTTATATATATGAATAGATATATGAAATAAAGTTCACTCTTATAGTGCCATATTTTGATTATCATTACCATGAAATGTTATCTTATAAAAGACCATTTTTTCTTAAAATTATCTCAATTCGAGATAATATGTTATATCGGGAATGATAATATCTAAATGAGCCCATAACGCCTGTCAAGACACCTGATTTCCCGAAAGCAAGTGACAATTGAAAATGGCGAAAGCAACTGATTAGGCATAAATTCTTCCAAATTTATCCCTTTAATTTGTTACTTTTAGCACCTCAAACAATGTAATCGATTTGATTTTATCTCATAATCTTGCTACTCACTTATTCTAACGAGCACCCCGAGTTCTGGTGTTTCGTACTAATTTTATAGGCATTTAAAGAAAGAAAGAAATCGGAAGAATAGAGAAAGAAAAGAAAGAAAGTCAAAAGGGAAAAGTTGTAATTTATACCCGAAATTCGAATGAGGCATCTAAGAAAGTTGAAGATATCAAGTTTAAAAGTACATAGGAAGAAACAACACCTCAATCAGATTCTCAGTGTGAAAGTTATGAGTAGTCAATGATAGAAGAAAAATTCAAAGAAAAATCGGACCGATCCAAAATGCAAAGTTCTAGTGAACCCCAAACCGAAGATGGATCGAAGTTGAGGGAAACGAAATGAACCGATCAGTGTCGGATCGATCCGGTCAGAAAATAAATGAATCGATCCGGATCCAAGCCAAATAGAACCGAAGGGGGACCGGACCGGTCCGACTGTCGCAATTTTAGTTTTTTACTCTTCCTCTAATGGAGATTCCTGGTTAAGCTAAAACGCTTGGAATCTTGTAGGGTATTTAAACCCGATTATTATCATTTTAAAGGGTGAAAAAATCATCTCATTTGTCGCTTTTCAGTTAAAACCCTAGTTTGAAGATTTATTGAAATTTTAATTCCAAGATTGAAGTTTGTTCAGATTTCGATGATTACAAGTAATTTTAGTTGATGATTTTAGTGCTTTGGTAAGTTAGTTGATTACCTTCGTCTGTCTAATCTTACTTCTACATCATTCTTTAATTCTCCCTTAGTTTAATCATGATTTCTAGCAATTCAACAATCATTTTCATTAATTTCATCATGTTAGGCTAGGTTTTTAAGGGTCATGATACATGAACTCAACCTTATGCGGTAGTTACATGTATATAAAATTAATCGTCTAAATTTAATGATTTGATTATGACTGTATTGCGTAGAAACACGACAATTATAGATCTTTGGATGTCATTTGTTTTCGGGTAGCCGGGATGCTTTAGAATGTAATTCGAGTGTAACTATCACAATACCGATTTACTCATCCTCTGATTAAGTATGGTGCGAGATTGAACCTCATATACGTAATGCTTAGGAGTACTAAATTCTGGGTCTAATTAATCACTTAAATTTATGATTAGTTTTATACCATCAATACACTAGGGTTGAGGGATTGTATTCCCGTCCTGTTTTCTTCATCATATAGTTCAAGTTTTAAATCATTCATCGTTAGTATTTTAGGTAATTTAGAATAGTTGCATTTCTTTCATAATTTCAAAATTGCATTTAGTTGTATCCAATTACCAAAACCAATAATCTTTTCTTTTTCTTTAGAGTCAAAGTTAGGTTTCCTTCGTCTGTCTAATGTCATCACAACCCTATTGTCCTATTTCCCTGAGGATCGATACCCGACTTATCGGATTATTACTTGAGCGACAGGCTTGCACTTGAGCCTAGAGAGTATGCACTTCTGATACACATTCTTAGTCGCATCAGCAACTATCGATTGGTCCGCAACATTGCTCACAAGGGCTTACAATGCCCATTCTCATCTTTCGGGATGCGTCATTTGCCCAGGGAGTTTACTCCCTCAGCAAACATAATTAACTTGGTGGATATAATATTAAAACATCATTAACTTGGTGACCTCATATTAGCTTGGGGTAACTTCATAATACCTAGCCCGGGAAGGCCTGAAAATAACCCACGGGGGCCGGAGACCTAATTGTCTACGGATAATCCTATATTTGAAGGGGCCAAAGACTTAATTATTTATGGATAATCCTATTATATCCTGGGAAGGCTTTATATATATCCACATAATCTTGGGGAAGCTTTATAATACCTAGCCTATGGGGCCTAATAATAACCCAATTGAAGCGACTAAAGGAAATCCATGAAAGGTAATTGAAGCGACTAAAGGAGAGTCATAAAAGGAGATCGAAGCGATAATATGAGGTTGTGTTTCTGTGATCATGAAACACACTAAGGATACAGAAGAATGGCCTCAATTTCCTTAAGGGCTAGTAAGGTGCCGTAGCCTTATCAGTACGACTACGACCGTTAAGTGAATTTATTTAGAAATCACAACAGATAAAGGCAGGCAGGATCATTAACCTGCCACAACCCTATTTAAGAAAAGAGGCATTTGGATTAGGATCCAATTACAAAGCTACAATCATAAAGCTACAACAGACGGGATTCAAACACTTAAAGGTGTCGCGACCCTGTCCAAAAAGAGACTGCAGCTAGCATTAAACATATTATGCGGCAACAATCTATAAGAATTCAAGTGGAAAGGCTAAGGTGAAGGGAACATGTCGTAGACTATGTGAAGAAACCATTTACACTACAGTGCCACGACCTTAATCTATTTGACCAAGTTCATTTAATCAAGCAAGAAATTCAAATGTAAAAGCATCAGTTCAAGCATCAAGGCATTGGAAGAATAAATCATGAAAATAATATACAAAAGCCATTGATTTTTAAAGGTGGCCACAGCCTTGATAATAGAGTTGGAAGCTAAAAATCTCGACAAAGATCAGTGTTAATATTATAGAAAAAAGGCCGCAGCTATTTAAAGAGGCAATAAAAAGATAAAGAGGGACACAGTCCTAAGATTCAGCATCGTCAAGTTCATCTCCCTCTTCTCCCTCTGCATCCATCATGGTCTCTTCATTAGCTACCGCTGCCTCAGCCTCTGCTCTCAACATAGCTCTTTCCTCAGCCCCAACCTTGATCTCAACCATGCACTGCTGATGCTCAGCATCACTAAGACCCCAAGCAATAATTGTATCTTTGTAGTTAGGAAAGTTTTTTATGACCCTATGCCTAAGCTCTTGTTAGCCGTGGAGGTAGGCCCTATTGTTGATAATATAGAAGTCCTTGGAGACCTTGAATGACTCCACAGTACTGTCAATGGCAAATTGAAGGGCTTTGACATGGTCTCCCTCCATTTTCTTAATTACCACGGCATGGGCTTCGACATCATGGGCAACTTTGGTCTCAAGCTCCTCGTACTTCTTTTGAAGAAGTCCAAGCGTGCTATTAGAAAATTTTGCAGCTTGTGCAGCTTTCGTAGCCTAAGATTGGGAGACCTTGAGGGATTATGCAACCTTCTTAAAATTTTCCTCAGCTTCCTCCTTCGCTTTGACGGTAGCTTCAAGGTTCATCTGAGGTGCCTGAAGATTCGCGACAACAGACTTTTTGCCAGCTTTAAATGAAGAATTCCTTGCACTCTCCAGGTCAGTGGCATGTACCCTCTCTGCATCCTCTTTTAGTCTGTATAATTCCTCATACTTCCTCTTCTGAGAAATGATGACGTTCGCGGCCTGCAAAGAGAGAAGTTAGGAGCAAGATACGGTATGTAAAAATAGAGATGAGAAGGTACTTGCACTTACCCTCAAAACACTATGGAGACCATAATCCTCCAAGTCGTTGTGGTCTTCATCCATGAGTCTATCAAGGTCCACGGTGTCTTGGGCCCTCTTTATCTTACGGGCAACCCTCACAGTCGTGTCCCAAGAGGATTCAGGGTTAGGCTACCTAAGTTGGGGCCGCAGACGACCAGTAAGACCAACACTGGTGCGGCACTGAGGAGGTGCTAGATTGGCATTGATTGCAATAATTGGTAGGGGTGGGGGAGAATTTGAATGGTTTGGACCCTCGGATGTTGACATCATCCCTGACACAGCCAAATTGGCCCCAATATCATCATCGAAAGTACCCCCAGGTCTCTCGTGAGGGCCCAACTCCTTAACTTGGAGTTGGGGTGAGATAGGGATAGTTTTTTTCGCCGCTTGATTTTGGGTCACGGCAGGTGGATTTTGGTCACTAGAAGGGGTCGTGGCAGGAGCCTTGGTCTTAGGCCTCTTCCTCTTCCTAGCAGTGTTATTGAGGACAATTGAGTCCTCATCCATCTCTGCTAGTTGGGTAGCTAAGAGCTCCCTATCAAATTCCTCGCTTGAAAGAAGAAATGAAATGGTAAATATCTGAAGTTTTAAAAATAATTGTCGCGGAACAAATTATTGATAGTTATTACCTTCTGCGTCCATCCCTTTTGGTATGGATTTGCTGGGGAAGTAGCCCGTTTAAACACAGAGGCAGAAGTTACAAGTATGCTAAATTTCTTCTCATTAGCAAAAACTACCGTAGCCTTGAAAACTCTTTTCTCTTACTTCCTGCTCAATCACAAATTATCAAGAACTTCATAATCAATAAAAAGGTTAGTACATAAGCAAAGTGGCGAATAATAGGCAATTATAAAGAGGGATGCGACTATAATTGAAAAAATACCTAGCTTGGAGGGACACCCCCATTGCCGTGGAATCCTAAACAATCTCTCCCTCTCACTCTCCTCAGGGTGAATCTCCCACCCTTCGCCAGATATATAGAAGTATTTCCCCTTCCAGTTTCTTTACACTGGTAGGCCTCCCAGAGTAAAGGGTCTCATCCCTGCCACGGATTGAGAAGTAGTAGTACCCTACAAAATTTATAGAATTTTCCTTGGGGTTGTAGAAGTGGAAAAACTCTGCGAGAGTAATGTCCCTCTTAAATTGATTCTCCCATAGTACAATATCTGCAAGAATGGCCCTCCAGCCGTTGGGATCTAATTGGACTGGGACTAGCCTCATTGTTTGGAAAATCCTCCTAATGGGAATAAGGACAGGGAGTCGCAACCCATAAATGAAGGCGTACAAGGTGAAGAAGACTCCATCATCAGCAAGCGCCGTGCATGGTCTTGGTCCGCGACTGGTGCTGAGCACATCAAGTTCTCTAGAAATTCAAAGGCCTCAGCTACCTGATCAACCCATTCTTGGGTCATCGTGCTGCGGATGCTAAGTGCAGCAAGAGGTCTCTCAGCCCTCCTAGATGTTCCAGCAGGTTTGTCCCTAACTTAGATGCACCCACTACTATGTCATTATTATCTACATCCATTGGTTGGTTACTAAAATTGTCCTCTTCCTCCATAACCGCTTAATCTGAATATGAGTCTAGTACTACGCAGTGGGGGCAATCCTTCAGTTGGCAAGGCCCTAATGACTTCAAAGGAGGCACTGAAGGAAGTTTAGGAGGATAGGCTCCAAAATGTTTGTTCCAAAAGCCTCTAAAAAATTCTTCTGGGTCAAACTTCATATGGCTTTAGCAGTACCTGAAAAGTAGAGAGTCCACAGTTAGGCGCCGCAACCAATATGGTCCTAAGGCCTCTCATAGTCCGCGGTAGGAATAATGATGTATCAAGGAGAAAAATAAAATGTTGGGTAGAATTGGCCAAGTATACCAAGTATTGGGTTCTAAAGCCATAGAAGTTGATTATCACCACGGAATATTGTTTTGGGGGAAAGATGGAAACAATTTTTGGCTGGCCGTAGTCATTAAACTATGGGCTAAAATGCCACGGAGTCTAAATATAAGAACCTAAGGGATTACCTTATCAAAAAAAGGCTACATGTCGTAGCCATCACTTACCACAGGCCACAGCTAGGGCTTAAATCAATGTTGGAATGTTACATGGATTAAGGGTAGCCCTAGATTACTAAAGGGGTATTTTATCATGCCGCGACCACTCACTCAAAGAGTTTAGTATCTAATGTTGATTCATTCAAAGATTGAAGACCTAGAATGTGAAGGGTTTGTCTAAGAGCATCAAGAACATTTATATGATTTTAATGAGATTCAACACAAATAAATGCCATATGATCCAAGCAATAAAAGATAAAGGGTTCATTTCATCATATGAAGATTGATTCAAACAACAATTTAGCAATAATTATAATTATTTATCATTAAGATGTGTTTAATTCTTGGAAATTGGCAGATTATTCAATCAGAACCCTCAGTTTCTATCAAGCAGTTGGTTTTTTTCTCAGAAAAAGATATGGCAGATATAATCCAAAAAAATCTAATACGAGTTTAGAAAGCAGTAGACATGATTCAAGATCGGGAGATTCACAAATGCAGAAATTCAGAAGTTTAGAGGATGAATTATGAAATGAAAAAGCTATTAAAGAGATTGTTGGTTGGAAAATTACCTGGAATGGAGAAATCAATGATGCTCAGCCTCAAACCGCCTCAGAACCACCACACGCAGCCTTGAAAAGTCGTTGGGAGGATCAAGGGAAGAAACGGACAAAGTTCAACTTTTGATTTTCTCTCAAGGTTTTTGGAAACGTAATGAAGTCCACGGCCAGAATAATTTATGTAAGCGGGCGCGAGAAGACGAATTGTCGCCTTGGAAATACCGTAACACCTTGAGAGTACTTGACTACTCAATCACAACCCCAATCGTAAATCTTTTGTCACTATGACTTGGGGGCTTATTGATAGTGCAAATACAACACTCTACTGCGGCATTCACTCAACACAAGCTTATAGGCCATGGGCCTAATCATCACAGGGTGCGTCACCCACATTTCCAGTCGCACTAGCAGGCCGTAGCCTGTACAGTATAGGGTGTGACTCCCAGCTTAACATTGAAGGGTGCGGCCCTATTCTGTTCACGAATAGGCCGCAACCCCAATCCATTACAGTAATAACATAGTACATGATCCTACAATAAATAGAGGTCCACACCTCGAGATTTAGGGGGCCCGGTTCAGATTCTACAATACCTGGCGAAGCCTTGCCAAATCCTCTCTACACAACCTCAATATATAGCTTGGGGGCTACTCACCTACATCGTGATCATATCTCCGGCACTCCCGGAACCTCTACAGTCATGTATTCTTCTCTTTCACCTATCTTGTACGCCCCTTGTAGCATTGTAAACTTCTACAATAATGATATTAATATAATGAGAGGGTGGAATAAAAGTGGACGTAGGCTCTTTTATAGCCGAACCACTCTATATCTTGTCTTTTATCTCTCTTTACTTGCTCTATTTGCTTATTATGCATGTTATACTTGATTTTCTGGTATGAGAATGATAAGTGGATGATTTCTTGTATCATCAAACATCACGAGGAACATTGGTCCTATGCTTAACAGTGCACAAGTTCTTCAAAAATTTGGCATACGAAGGGACTTGTTGAATCGCGGTAAGGAAGGGAATGTTAATGTGAACATTCTAAAAGACTTTCTTGATCTCATCATATTGCTGGGCTTTCTTAGTGGGAGCAAATCGATGAGGGAAGGATTCTTTGGGAACATAAACAGAGGTGGGCACAATAGGCTCGGACTCAGTGTGAGATGTGGATTTAGATGGTGGGGTAACCTTAGGGATATGCTCTAAAGATGGGATTGGTGGGTTGGGGACATCAGTGGGATCGTGAACACCATTATCAACTTGTTTCCCGAGAGAAGAGTAGACACTGCTTTCATATCCGCTTGGTAATTGGGTGGATTGGAAGTGGAACCAACCTCGTAGGCCTAGTCTTTGCTATTCCCCTTAGGGTTAGCAATGGGTTGACTGGGGAAACGACCTTTCTCTCACTCATACTCGAATTGGTTGAAACGCTGCTCAATCTGTTGGAGGGCTTAACTCTGAGTGGTCATAAGCTGAGTGAGGAGATTCTCTAGAGAAGAGGTGGATGAATTTGGCTGAGGGGCATAAGATGGTTGGGGTACTAACTCGCGTTGAGAATTAAGCGGTTGTGAATACTCATATGAAGGAGGGGGAACATGAACAAGATGATTATTGTTGTTCGAATGTCCGTCATGGGGGACAAAGGAAGATGAAAAGTGCGATTGATGGTAAGAAGCATATTGATATGGGACAGGAGGGTGAGGTTGCCTTTGTGGGTTGTTTGGAAACCCATGGGGACCACCAACATGTTGTTATGGTTGGGAAGGAGCAGAGTTGTGGTCGTACTTATAAGATAAATAAGGGTGATTCCTATTGTTAGGATTGTAAGAAAACGACGAGGGAACGAGTTTCCTAGTGATATCAAAGGCACATGCTTGGGCCATGGTGGGTTTGGGATCATCTTGCAGGAGGGGGCACAAATGAGCTAAATGATCTTGACTTAAGCAGACACTGGAAGAAGAAGAACTAGAATCATTGACAAACATCGCTTGTTTAGAAAGTGAAACATTTTGTTGCATAGTACAACTAAGAGCGTTAACGATTTTAGTCAATGAGTGTAAGCTGTGTAGCAAATTTTAAAATCAGGATCATTTTTTACCTCAGAAGTGTCCCCTACAGTGGAGGGTCGAATCTCGAAAATGCATTGGTACCCTCCCAATCTTGGGGGTCATTGCCTAATTCAAGGAGAAAATTATAGGCAGCATGCATGAACTTCCCTTTACGCATGGATTCAATCGTGGCGCGAGAATAAGGGATAAGACCATTGTAAAAACTTTATACTAAGTGACTTTTCTCGAGACCGTGATGTGGGTGGCTATTAATATAGTCTTGAAAACTGCTCCATGCTTCACAAAACTCTTCGATAGGCTTTTGTTGAAAATCCTGAATTGTTTGATGCATTTTATTTATTTTGCTCATGGGATAGAGTTTAGACATGAACTTCTCACCAAGTTATTCCCAAGTTTGGATAGAATCCGGGGGTAAGGAATGGAGCAAAATGGATGCATTATCGTTGGAGAGAAAAGGGAAACAACTGAAGATGAACATTCTCTTCATCTAAGTTTTGATATTTAAAAGTAGCGCACGCAGTGAGAAATTTCCGCAAGTGAGTATAAGGAGACTCGCGTGAAAGGCCATGAAAACTGGGCAACATAAAATTAGTTATGGGGAGAATTTCAAATTGCATGACCGAAGTGGGCGGAAGAATGATACATGAAGGTGGAGTGGACATAATCGGGGCAAAGTAGTCCCTTAAAGCACGTTCGTCGGCCATTATGGGCGGGGTGACAGGACCAGAGGATGTGGGAGAACTAGGCATCTCCAATAAAGAAGAAAACATAGCGGGTAGATGAGGAGGAAAATCAACGAGAAGAGCATTGTCACCTAAGAGGCAATTTAGAGATGGAGCACTAGGGGAACGTGTTAATCGATGATTAATGCAGTGCCAATTTGGCATAAAAATAACGAAAAAAGATTTTTTTAGTATTTGTGAGAAAGGAAAAAGGAAAAATGAAAAATATTTTTGGATTTTTGTAAATCTAGGAAGGAAAAATGAAAAATATTTGTGGTGTTTGGAGAGAGGTAGAGAAAATGGAAAATATTTTTGTATTTTTGATTTTTGGATAAAATAATTCAGAAAAAGCAAGAAAAGGGAGTGATGGACTTATGTGGGAAAAACTGACAAATGGAGCGAACAGTTGACTATATAAATGAACAATTTAGACACGTACACAAAGGGAACAAGTCCTAACGAGCACATAGCCAAATTATTATCTTCAAGTTAAGTGAGTGGGTAGTCAAATTTTAATTAGTCCGCAGGCGAGAAAAACACAGAATCTTAGGCCTCGCTGGTAAAAGTGTGCTCCTACTTTCTTCCCGAGAGACAATAGGCTTACTAATTAAGGCTCACCACACTAGCTTCTACAACAAACAATTATCCGGTACCACGCTGGGGAAAGCACAAACTCGTTTTACTAGGCGGCCTCACTTAAAAGCCAGTTTCCCTAGACAAATGTCTTAAGATAGTTGAATGAAGATTTGCAGGGGTGGAAAAGACTCACTAGAGTATCCTACGAGGGTCTCATTCTGAAGGGTCCTAATGAACACCCTTACTACTTGGCTTGCTAGTTGATTGATTTTAATATAAGTGAGAGCACGGGTAACAAGCAAATGGAGATGTGATTGAGTGGGTGATGTAATACCAACTCGTTGCAATGACCGGGTACAGGTCTTAGGTAAATTTATTCATCAAAACATCCAATTTAAGTGTGATACAGAAATAAAAAGCACATAGGAGCAAGTAGCACACAAAAATTGACTCGCTTGCAGGAGATTTGCGAGTGATAAAGAGTTTACCTCCCACGATTTTTACACGCGTGGGGTGAATACCGAGTTGAGTCGATCGGGGGGAAGTACGCATACTTCAGTCGTCCCCGGGAGTCCTACCGACCCAACGTAGGGAGGCTTCAAAAATCCTTGCCTTTGGACGCCTTCTATCTACCTTGTCCGGTTTTCCTTTCATTTTTTTAATGTTCGAATAATTATTATAAAAAATAAAATGGTGTCAAAGTGCACCCAAATTAATTACAAGGCCTCAATAATCCTAAACAACCAGTCTAAGGAGGGGATAACTACACTAAAAATAAAAAATAAAAAATAAAAAATAAAAAATAAAAATAAAAATTACAAATCTTCACGGGCTTCAATCTTCAAGAAATCGGCAACGACGCCATTTGATACTTCGTCTTTTGTGTGACTTGTTTTCTTGATTCGCCAGTTGTTACAACCAAACTTCTAGTATTAAAGATCCCTTGAAATCACCTACAAAACTTGTTAAAAATTTAGTATCGTGGTAAATTCGGGTATCAATCCAATTTCAAACGTCGAACCCGTTATCGTGAAAACTTGCAACTTCAATTTTTATAAAAGTAATCTTTTTGTGTTTTTAAATTTTTTATTATTTATAATTAAAAACAATTTCAAGGTAGGGAACGAAAATTTATGCAATTAAATGACTACGAAAAATTATAAAGTAATCTAGGTTAAATTTTATGAGAAGAAACAAGAGGTGGGATTACACCGCATAGTCAATTTAATTTAATGTCCTTATTATTCAATTGAATAGTTTGAAATAATATTTAATTTAAAACTTAACTCTCGTTACAATCCTAAATTCAATTTTATCTTTTTCAGCAATTAAATTAGGAATTGTCACTGCAAAAAAAATAAGATTCATACTTGTTATTACAAATTATCCGCTAAGATCAATTCATAAAAATTTGTACAGATCTTCAAATTGCTCACAAGGAATTAATACTTGAATTTAAGAATAGGAACTATCTCTAAGGCAAATCCAAAAAATCAAATATCAATTTTCAACATTAATTTATTAACTCTTGTTACATAAATTAATGTGTGATATTTCTCAATTTAATTAGCCTAGAACACATCAATAAACAATTAATTTATTAAATAACTCAACACACGTGTTTCATCCCACCCCTTGAATGGGGTGGCCTGACATAATTAGAATTTTAGCATAAACACAATTAACAAACAAAAAACTAAAGAGATAGAGAAAGAAACACGATACACAATAATTCCTTGTGTTAACAATGTGCATGACCATACGTCCCAAACTCGTCACAAAAACTCAACTGGATTACAAAACTGAAAATAAAAACAGAACCTACAAATTCTTTCTAAACCTAACTATATTTTTTTTTTCACTTATGTCTCTCTCGTTCCTTTTGTTCAGATATCTGAGATTCCCCTCAAATGAGATGCTTTCTTCTCCTTTTAATAACCCATGGATGGTTTGGGATTGAGATATATTTGGGATTTTTAAAATTCAAGTCAAAGTGTATCTCTTTCAAATAATTTTTTCAAGTGGGTTTTGATATAATTGTTGGTTCCGATTTTGTTGGAGATAATGGCTGGTGGAGGTTCGCGGGTTCGTGAGTTTACTAATGGTTCACGGGTTGGGACCAAAGTGGATTCGGGTTGGATCGGAGCAGGTGAGGTTTTTGTTGTTCTCGGTTCAGATGGCATGGGTTGAATTGGAAATGGTCCGCGGGTTTGGTTTGGATAAAATAGGGGTTTGGGTTGTAGCTCGGGTTTGGGGTTTGGCAGGAGGGTGGCTCCGGGTTTAAGTCGCGAACAGGGGTAACGAGTTTGGTGGTTTCGATTTTGGCATCCGGTGGTATAAGGTGGAGGTTGGGTGGTAGTGTGGTAATGGTGGTGGGTTTAATGGTGGAAAGAGATAGGAGAGAGAAAGGGATGTATTGGAGAAGATGAAATGGGAGGCGTTAGTGTGTGTGTAATGTAGTGTATGGGAAGTAAGGTGTGTGTGGGTGAGTTGTGTGTGTTTCATTTGGACCCTTAAACAAAATGCACTACCTAAAAAAATAAAACTAGACTAAATTAAAAAAATTTAATCTAAAAAATAATTTCCTAATCTATTACTAACAGACTCAAAAATAAAAAAAAATAAAAAAAAAACTCTATAAAAACTAAAAAAAAAACTAAAACTCGTAACTAAATAAATTAAAACTAAAAACTAATGAAAAATAAAATAAATTCCTAAAAACTAATCCTAAGAAAAATAATAAAATAAAATAAAGATTAAAAAACTAATAAAAAATAAAAGCAGAATAAAGAAATATAAGAATAGAAAATAAATCCTAGAAAATTCTAAAATAATTCCTAAAAATAAAACGACTAAATAAAAAAAATCTAAAAAAATGTAAAAGTACAAACTAAACACACACGAGGTTCAGGTGAAGGCTAGGGCTCGGTTTAAGGTTAGGTTTGGTACGGGAAAAGGCTCGAGGCATCGAAACCCATCTGGGCAAGCACAATGGGACTTCTGACTTCGCGGTCTCTTTGATTTCTTCGATGCATGCTTTTTAACGCTATTGTGACGCAATTTTACTGATTTAGAATTATTTGATGTTGCGACTGCTGATTGACCTGAAAAATAATAAAATACTACATAAGGCCAATTTTTATTAAAACGAGTGACTAAAATGCATCTACTCGGAGCATAAATTATACACTTTTGGGTGTTTATCAGGTTCTATCCTCAAATCAGGAGTCCAGTGACTGTGCGATAGGTTTCTACATGTTACAGTGGACACGCACGATGTATTTGTGCCACTCATAGTGCCATCGGGGGTGACCTACCCCCCGCGGCATATTTTCAAGCCTAAGTGTGACTGTTTTTGAATTCACGTACTATCCTCAAATCGGGAGTCCTTCGATTGGGTGGCTAGTTACTACATGTTACGTTGGATACACACAAGTTGTTAGTTCCATTTGCAGTGCTATTTCAGTGTCGTCGGGGGTGCCCCCTCCCCCCCCCCCCCCCCCCGACGGCATGTTTTCAAGCCTAAGTGTGCCTATTTTCGAATTCATGTTTGGATCCTATCCTCAAACTGAGAGTACTGCAGTTGCACGAATGTTTTCTACGTGTTATGTGGAATGCGCATGAGGAGTTCGTGCCACTCGCGGTACCGCTTGGGTGCCGTTGGAAGTGCCCCCCTTGCGTCATGTTTTGAAGCTTAAGTGTGCCTATTTTCGAATTCGTGTCATATTCTCAAATCAAGAGTTCCACGGTTGCGCAGCCGGTTGCTATATCTTACATTGGATGTGCACTAGGTGTGCCGTTTGGGTTCCGATGGGCGTGCCCGCCCTCTGCAGTATGCTTTCTATCCTAAGTGTGATTATTTTTGAATTGTTGTTCTTATCCTCAAATCGAGAGTCCGGTGACTGTGCAGCCAGTTGCTACGTGTTACGTTGGATGCACATAAGGTGTGCGTTCCACTTGTGGTGCCGTTTAGTTTCTGGTTGGGGTGCCCATCCCTCGTGGCACGTTTTCAAGCCTAAGTGTGCCAGTTTTTGAATTCATGTCCTATCCTCTAATCGGGAGTCCCGTGGCTATGTGATCGGTTGCTACGTATTACATGGGAAGCCTGCATGGTGTTCGTATAAGTCGTTGTGCCATTTAAGTGATGTCGGAGGTACCCCCGCCGACCCAAAAGGTTTTCAAGCCTAAGTGTGAATGTTTTTGAATTCATGTCCGATCCTCAAACCGAGAGCCCGTGACTACACGTTCGGCTGCTACGTGTTATGTTGGATGCACACGAGGTGTTCGTGCCACTTATGGTGCTATTTGGGTGCCGCTGGGGGTGCTCATTCCCCCTGGCACGTTTTCAAGCCTGAATGTGCATATTTTTAAATTCGTGTCCTATCCACAAATTGAGATTCCCACGGCTACGCGGTCGGTTGCTACATGTTATATTGGACGCGTACGAGGTTTCGTTCCACTAGAGGTTCCATTTGGGTTCCGCTGGGGGTACCCACCCCCTGCGGCACGTTTTCAAGCCTAAGTGTGCCTATTTTCAAATTCATGTCCTACGCATAAACCAGGAGTCCCACATATTCACGGTCGGTTTCTAGGTATTACGTTGGATGCACCCGAGGTGTTCCTTCCATTTACGGTGCCGTTTGGGTACCGTTGGGGGAGCTCCCCCGGTACGTTTTCAAGCCTAAATGTGCATGTTTTCAAATTTGTATCCTATCCCCAAAACGGGAGTCCTGTGGCTTTGTAGCCCATTATTACGTGTTACGTTGGACGTTCATGATGTGTTCGTGCCACTCGCGTGTCACTTGGGTGCTGCTAGGATGCTCCCCTACTCAAGACACGTTTCCAAGCCTAAATGTGCCTATTTTTGGATGTGTGTTTGGGTTTTATCCTTAGCCCGGGAGCCATGTGGCCACGTAACCAATTTCCACTAATTACATTGGTTGCACATGAGGTGTACGTGCTACTCGTGGTGATGTTTGGGTGCCGTTGGGGTGCTCCAGGCACATTTTAATGCCCAAGTGTGCATGTTTTCGAATTCGGTCCTATCCTCAAATTAGGAGTCGTGTGGTGGCGCGACTGATTGCTATGTGTTATGTTGTACACACTCAAGCTTCATGTACCACTCGTGCTGCCGTTGGGGTGCCCGCCCCATGCGGCACATTTTCAAGCAGAATTGTCCCTAGTTTCAAACTCTTATTTGTGTTCTATCCTCAAATCGGGACTGCGACTGGGTGGACGTTTGCTAAGTGTTATGTTGGATGAGCATGAGGTGCTTGTACGATTCTCGGTGCTATTTATGTGTTGTCAGGGGTGCCCGACCCCCCATGCACATTTTCAAGCCTAACTGCCCCTGTTTTCAAATTCTTGTTTTGGTCCTATCCTCAAACTGGGAGTCCCACAGTTGCACGACCAACTCCTACGTGTTATGTGGGATGCACACGAGGTGTTCATGATACTCGTGATGCCGTTTAGGTTCCGCTGGGGGTTCCCCCCACGACATATTTTCAAGACTAAATGAACCTGCTTTCAAATTTATGTCATATCCTCACACCGAGAGTCCCACAATTAGTTTATATGTGTAAGATTGGACATACAGCAGGTGTTCGTGGCACTCGCGGTGCCATTTGGGTGCCGCTAGGAGTACCCGCCCCCACGATACGTTATTTAAGTGTCTTCTTTCAAATTCGTTTCCTATCCTAAAATTGAGAGTCCCATGATTGTGCGATCAGTTTCTACATGTTACGTTGGACGTACAAGAGGTGTTCGTACCACTTGCAATGTCGTTTGAGTTCCACTGGGGGTTCCCGTGCCCCAGCCTATTTTCAAACCTCAGTGTGCCTATTACAGAATTAGTGTCCTATCCTAAAATCAAGAGTCTTGCGACTATGCGCTCGGGTTATATTTGTTACGTTTGACGTGCATGAGGTGTTCATGCCACTCATGTGCCATTTGTGTTCTGCTAGGGGTGCCCTCCCCCCCACCCCCACCCTCGCAACATATTTTCAAGATAAAATGTGCTTGTTTTCAAATTTGTGTTTGGGTCTTATCATCAACCCGGGAGTCATGCTTTTGCATGACCAATTTTTATGAATTATGTTGGACGCGCACGAGGTGTTCGTGCAACTCGCGGTGACGTTTGGGGGCCACTGGGGTGCCCCCCGATACTCTTTCATGTCTAAGTGTGCTTATTTTTGAATTCGTGTCCTATCCTCAAATCAGAAGTCCAGCGACTATGTGGTCGATTGCTATGTATTACGTTAGACTCACATGAGGCGTTTATGCCACTCGTGGTGCAGTTTGGGTGTCGTTGGGGATGTCCGCCCCACCACAACACATTTTTAAGCCTAAGTGTGCCTATTTTTGAATTTGTATTCTATCCTTAAATAAGGAGTCCTACGACTGGGCGACCGATAGATAATGTTAATTTGGATGCGCAAGAGGTGCTCGTATCATTCCCAGTACTGTTGATGTGCCATCGGGGGTTTCCAACCCCCCGCAACATGTTTTCAAGCCCAAGTGTATAAGTTTTTAAATTAGTGTCCTATCCTCAAATCGGGAGTGCCATGGCTACGCAATCGATTGTTACGTGTTATGTTGGATGAACATGAGGTGTTCGTGCCACTCACAGTGACGTTTGGATACCGTTAGGGGTACCTGCCCCTCGCAAAAAGTATTCGAGCCTAAGTGTGCTTATTTTCAAATTTTTGTTTGAGTCTTATCCTTAAACTAGGAGTCCTGCGGCTGCGCGACCAATTTCTATGAATTATGTTGGATGCACATGAGGTGAGTGTGCCACTCACAGTGATGTCTTACGTTGGACACGCATGTGGATTTCGTGTCACTCGGGGTGCCGTTTGGGTGCTTCTGGGGTGTTCGCCCCATGTGACACATTTTTCGGCCTACGTTTCTCTATTTTTGAATTCGTATCCTATTCTAAATTCGAAAGTCCAAAGTCTATGCAGCCAGTTACTACGTATTATTTTGGATAGGCACGAGGTGTTTGTGCCACTCATGGGGCCATTTGGGTGCCACTGGGGTTCCCCCCGCCCCGCGGAACTTTTTCAAGACTATGTGTGCCTGTTTTTAATTTTTGTCCAATCCTCAAACTGGGAGTCCCGCATTTGGGCGACCAGTTGCTAAGTCGTTCATTGGATGAGTTTGAGGTGTTCGTGTAATTCGCGGTTCCGTTTGGGTGCCAACATGGTTGCCGCCTCCTGGCGGCACGTTTCCAAGCGTAAGTGTGCCGATTTTTCAAATTCATGTTTGGGGCCTATCTGCAAACTGAGAGTCTTGTAGATGAACGTTCGATTTCTATGTGTTATAATGGATGCGTAAGATGTGTTTGTGCCACTCACGGTGATATTTGGGTGCCACTAGAGTGCCCGCCCCACTCAACACATTTTCAGGCCTTAGTGTGCCTGTTTTCGAATTCGTATTTGGGTCATATCCTCAATTTGGGAGTCTTGTAATCGGACGACCCATTGCTATGTGTTATTTTAGATGCACACGAGGTGTTCCTATAAATCGCAGTGCCGTTTGGGTGCCGCCGAGGGTGCCCTCCCCCCCGATATATTTTCAAGCCTGTGTGTGCCTGTTTTCAAAATCATGTTTGGCTCTTATCCTCAAACTTGAAGTCCCATAGTTGAATGGCCGGTTTCTGCGTATTATCTTGGATACACACGAGGTGTTCGTTCCACTCGCGGTGCCGTTGGGGTTCCGCTGGGGTTTCCTTCCCCTCCGTGGCATGTTTTCAAGCCTAAGTATGCCTATTTTTGAATTCGTATCCTATCCACAAATAGGGGGTTCCACAGCTATGCGGTCAGTTGATATATGTTGCATTGGATACTCATGAGATATTCGCGCCACTCATGGTGCCTTTTGGATGCCTCTGGAAGTGTTGACCCGCTCACGACATGTTTTCAAGCCTAATTGTGATTTTTCTCGAATTCATGTTCGTTCCTCAAATCGGGAATCATGTGGTTGCTTGGATAGTTATTACATGTTATTTTGGATACGCACGCGGTGTTTGTGCCACTCAAGATGCCATTTGAAAGCCACCAGGGGCGTCTGCCCCTCGCGGAGCGTTTTAAGGCCTAAGTGTGTCTGTTTTTGGATTCGTGTCATATCCTTATATCAGTAGTCCCATGAATGCATGGACGGTTGTTATGTGTTACATTAAGCACGCTCGATGTGTTTATGCCACTTGCGGCCCCGTTTGGGTGCCATTAGGGTTGCTCGCACCCCCACGACACATTTTCAACCCTAAACGTGCTTATTTTAGAATTCGTGTTTGGGTCATATCCTCAAACTGTGAGTTCCACAGTTGCACGGATAATGGGTACGTCTTATGTTGTACGTGCACGAGGCATTCATGCCACTCGTGGTGCTATTTGGGTGCCGCTGGGAGTGGCTGCCCCACTGTGGCATGTTTTCAAGCCTAAGTGTGGCTATTTTCAACTTCGTGTCCTCTCCTCAAATTGAGAGTCCCGCGACTAGTCGGACGGCCGCTATGTGTTATGTTGGACACAAACGAGGTATTCATTCCACTTACGGTGCCAGTTGGGAGGCTTTGGGGAGGGCCGCCCACGCGAAACTTTTTTAATCATGTGTGTTAATTTTTGAATTTGTGTCATATCCTCAAACCGAGAGTCCGATGGCTGTGCTCCTAGTTATTACATGTTATATTGGACACGCACAAGGTGTTTTGGTCACTTGCGGTCCCATTTGGGTCCCGTTGGGGGTGCCTGCACCCTTGCGACATATTTTCAAGTCTAAGTGTGCCTATTTTCGAATTCGTTCTTGGGTCCTATCCTCAAATTAGGAGTCTTGCATTTATGTGAACAATTGATACGTCTTACGTTGATGCACATGAGGTGTTCATGCCACTCATGGTGACATTTGGGTGCTGCTGGGGGTGCTCGCCCCCCGCAGTACGTTTTCAAGACTAAGTGTAACTGTTTTTTGAATTCATGTCCTATCCTAACCCAAAAGTCCTGTGGCTGCACAACTAGTTGCTATGTGTTACATTGGACAAACACGAGGTGTTAGTTCCACTCGCGGGGCTATTTGGGTGCAGCTGGAGGTGCCCACCCCCTACGTTACGTTTAAAGCCTAAGTGTTCCTATTTTTGAATTCGTGTTTAGGTCCTATCCTCAAACTGAGAGTCCCTTGGCTATGAAACTGGCTGCTACATTTTACTTTTGATGCACACGAGGTGTGCGTACCATTTTTGGTGTTGTTTGTCCACCGTCGGGGGTGCCCGCACCCCGCAACACGTTTTTAAGCCAAAGTGTGCCTACTTTTGAATTCGTGTTTGGGTCCTCTCCTCAAACCAATAATCCCACCGCTGTGCGACCGGTTGCTACTTGCTACGTTGGACACATATGAGGTGTTCATGACACTCACGATGCTGTTTGTGTGCATCTTGGGGTATCATCCCGCCACAGCACATTTTCAAGCCTAATTGTGCCTGTTTTCGAATTCGTGCTTGTGTCCTGTCCTCAAATAGAGAATCGTACCGTTACGCGACCAGTTGCTATGTGTTACGTTGGATGCATATGAGGTGTTCATGCCACTTGCAGTGTGGTTTGGGTGCCGCTGCCCCCCCCCCCACCCGACACATTTTCAAGTCCAGATGTGACTTTGTTGAGTTCGTGTCCTCTCCTCGAACTGGGTATCATGTGGCTACACGAACGGCTGCTACATGTTATGTTTGATGTGCATGAGGTGTTTGTGACACTCACAGTTCTATTTGGGAGCCACTTGGGCTGCCCACCCCCACTGCACATTTTCAAGCCTAAGTGTGACTGTGTTCGAATTCATATCCTATCCTCAAACCAGTAGTTCTACGATTGCATGGAAAATTGTTACTTGTTATTTTGGATACATTCATTCCACCCGCAGTGCCGTTGGGAGGCTGCTGGGGGTACCCATAACCTCTCGTCACGTTTTCAAGTCTAAGTGTGCCTATTTTCGAATTCATTTTTGGGTCCTCTTCTCAAGCAGAGAGTCCCGTGATTGTGCAACTGATTAATACATTTTGTGTTGGACGAACACAAGGTGTTTATGCCACTCACGGTGCCGTATGGATGCCACTGGGGCCCCCGCCCCCATGGCAACTTTTCGAGTCTAAGTGTGACTGTTTTTGAATTCGTGTCCTATCCTTAAATCGGTAGTCCCGCGATTGCAGGAACGGTTGTTATGTGTTACATTGGATAGGTGTAAGGTGTTCGTGCCACTTGCGAAGCCATTTGGGAACCGCTGGGGTCCCCCCAGCACGTTTTCAAGCATTAGTGTGCATGTTTTCGAATTCGTGTTTGGGTCCTATCCTTAATCTGGGAGTCCCATGGATGCACGACCGGTTGCAATATATTACGTTGGACACCGATGAGGTGTTCATGCCACTCACAATGCCTTTTGGGTTACGTTGGGGGTGCCCATTCCCTCGTGGCACGTTTTCAAGCCAAAGTGTGCCTATTTTTGACTTCGTGTCCTATCCTCAAACCGATAGTCTCGCGATTGCACTTCTAGTTTCTACATGTTACGTTGTATGTGCATGAGGTGTTCGTGCCACTCTTGGTGCTTCTTGGGTGCCGCTGGGGGTGCCACCCCCACGTGGAACATTTTAAAACATAACTGTGCATGCTTTCAAATTCATGTCCTATCCTCAAAATGGAAGTCCCATGACTACGCAGATGGTTGCTACGTGTTATGTTGGATGTACACGAGGTGTTTGTGCCACTCTTAGTGCCATTTGTGTTCCGTCAAGGGTGGTGCCCCCCGCGGCACATTTTCAAGCCTAATTATGTTTATTTACGAATTCATGCTTGGGTCCTCTCCTCAAATCGGGAGTTCCACGGCTGTACGGAAGGTTGATACATGTTAGTTGGATGCGCACAAGGTGTTTGTACCACTCATGGTGCCGTTGGGGGTTCGTCCCCCGCGCGAAACATTTTCTAGCCTAAATGTGCCTTTTTCGAATCTGTGCCCTCTCCTCAAATCGGGAGTCTCATGGAAGCTCATACAATTTCTACGTGCTATGTTGGACACGTATGAGGTGTTCGTGCCACTCACGATACCATTTAGGTACCACTAGGGGCATCCACCCTCCGCGGCACATTTTTAAGCCTAAGTGTGTCCATTTTCGAATCTATGTAATATCCTCAAACTAGGAATCCAACGACTGTATGTCGGGTTGCTACTGTTACGTTGGACTTGTACAAGGTGTTCGTGCCACTCGCGGGCCCGTTTGTGTGCCACTAGGGGTTCCCACACCCCCGCGACATATTTCAAGCCTATGTGTGCTTGTTTTCAAATTAGTATTTCGGTCCTCTCCTCAAACCAGAGGTCCCGCGACTGCATGATCGATTGCTACATCTTATGTTGGATGTGCACAAGGTATTCGTGCCACTCCTAGTGTTGTTTCGGTGCCATTGGGGGTGCCCACCTGCGACACGTTTTCAAGCCTAAGTGGGCCTATTTTCAAATTTGTGTCCAATCCTACCAGAAGTCCTGCAACTGCGCATCTAGTTACAATATGTAACATTGGTTGCGCACGAGGTGTTCGTGCCACTCGTGGTGCCGTTTGGATGCCACTAGGGGTGCCCCCGGCACATTTTCAAGTCTAAGTGTGCCTGTTTTTGAATTGATGCTTGATTTATCCTCAAACGGAGAGTCATTCTGTTGCATGACCGATTTCTACTTATTATGTCGAACGCGCATGACGTGTTCGTGCTGTCTGGGTGCTGTTGGGGGTGTCAACCGCCTCACGACACATTTTCAAGCCTAAGTGAGCCTTTTATCGAATTTGTGCCCTCTCCTCAAATCAGGAGTCATGTGGCTACTCAGACGGTTGCTAAGTGTTACATTGGAAGCTCACAAGGTGTTCGTGCCACTCACGATGCCATTTGGAAGCCGTTGGGTGTGTACACCCCTCGTGACACGTTTTCAGGCCTATGTGTGTATGTTTTTGAGATCTTATCATATCCTCAAACCGGGAGTCCCATTGTTGCGCTGTCAGTTTATATGTGTTACGTTGGATACGCACGAGGTGTCTCTGCCACTTATGGCCCCATATGGGTGCCGCTGGGGACGCCCACCCGCGACAAATTTTCAAGCCTAAGTGTGTCTGTTTTCAAATTCGTGTTTGGGTCGTCTTCTAAATTCGGGATCCCTACGACTGCGGCCGATAAATAGATAGTCCTGCGGCTACGGGGCTGATTACTTTGGATGCACATGAGGTGTTCATACTACTCCTGGTGCCGTTTAGGTGTTGCTGGGGTTGCCTGCTCCTTCGCAACACGTTTTCAAGCCTAAGTGTGCCTATTTTTGAATTCATGTCCAATCCTCAAATTATGAGTCTCGTAGCTTTACAGACGGTTTCTATGGGTTATGTTGAATGCACATGAGGTGTTGATACTACTCGTGGTGGTGTTTGTTTGCTGCCGGGTGTGACACCCCCCCCCCCCCCCATCGGCACATTTTCAAGTTGAAGTGTTCCTGTTTTCAAATTCATGTTTGGGTCCACTACTCAAACCAGGAGTCATGTGTCTGTGCGGACAGCTTCTGCGTGTTACATTGGATGCGCACAAGGTGTTCGTTCCACTAGCAGTGCCACTGGGTGTGCCCACCCAAGCACAATTTCAAGCATAAGTGTGCACGTTTTCTAATTTGTATCCTATCCTCAAACTAGGAGTCCAACGACTGCACGATTGATTGCTAAATGTTACATTGTATGCGCATGAGGTGTCTGTGCCACTCGTAGTCCTTTAGGTATCGATGGGGGTGCCCGCGGTACATTTTTTAGCATAAGTGTGTCTGTTTTTGAATTTGTGTCATATCCTCATGCCAGGAGTCTCGTGGTTGCGTGATCGGTTGCTTCGTGTTACATTGAATGTGCACGAGGAGTTCGTGCCACTCGCTATGCCGTTAGAATGACACACGTGGGGTTATTGGCCCCCTCTACGGCACGTATTCAATCCTAAGTGTGCTTATTTTTTTAATTTGTGTCATATCCTCATACCGGGAGTCCAGTGGATATGCAGTCAATTGCTAAGTGTTATATTGGATGCGCATGAGGTGTTCGTGAGACTCACAGTGTTGTTTGGGTGCCGCTGGGGGTACCCTCCCACCACGGCACATTTTCAAGCCTAAGTATTCCTTTTTATGAATTTGTGTTTGGGTCCTAGCTGTAAACTAGTTGTCCCCTGGCTACGTGGACAATTGCTACATATTACATTGGATGCGCACAATGTGTTTGTGCCACTTATGGTGTCGTTTGGGTGCTGCTGGGGGTGCCCCCATGCGGAACATTTTCAAGCCTAAGTGTGCTAGTTTTCAAATTTGTGTCCAATCCTACCAGGAGTCCTGCAGCTATGTTGCAAGTTTCTATGTGTTACATTGGATGCACACGAGGTTCTCGTGCCACTCGTGGTGCTGTCTGGATGCACTGGTGGTGCCCCCTCCACGCGACACGTTTTCAAGCCTAAGTGTGCCTATTTTTGAATTGGTGTGTGGGTACTATCCTCAAACCAAGAGTGCGCGGCTGATTTCTACTTGTTATGTCAGACGCGCACAAGGTGTTCATGCTTTTTGGGTGCCGATGGGGGGTGTCGGACCCCTTGCGACACGTTTTCAAGCCTAAGTGAGCCTTTTATGGAATTCGTATCCTCTCCTCAAATCGGGAGTCACGTGGAAGCTCAGACGGTTGTTACATGTTACATTGGACGGTCACAAGGTATTCGTGCCACTCACAATGTCATTCGGGGGCCGTTGGCATCATACACCCCTCACAACTCGTTTTCAAGCCTATGTGTGTATGTTTTTGAATTCTTGTCATATCCTTAAATCGTGAGTCCCATTATTGTGCAGTCAGTTGCTACGTGTTACACTGGATGAACGTGAGGTGTCCATGCCACTCGTGGTTCCATTTTGGTGCCGCTGGTGGCTCCCACCCGCGACACATTTTTAAGACTAAGTGTGTCTGTTTTCGAATTCATGTTTGGTTCGTCTTCTAAAATCAGGAGTCCCGTGGCTATGAGGACGATTGCTACGTCTTATGTTGGATGCGCACGAGGTGTTCGTGCCACTCGTGATGACATTTGGGTGCCGCTGGGGGTGCCCGCCCCCTGAGGCGCGCTTTTAATCCTAAGTGTGCATGTTTTTAAATTCATGTCCTCTCCTCAAATAGAGAGTCATGTGGATGCTTGGACGGTTGCTACGTGTTATGTTGGATGTGCACGAGGTGTTCATGCCACTCAGAGTGCCATTTGAGAGCCACTGGGGGTGTCCCCAACTGTGTCTATTTATTTTTGAATTCATGTTATATCCTCAAACTTAGAGTCCCATGGTTGTGTAGCTAATTGCTATATGTTACATTGTACGTGATCGAGGTGATCGTGCCACTCGTGGTCCCATTTAGGTACCATTGGGGGTGCCCGAACCCTCGCGACATGTTTTTAAGTCTAAGTGTGCCTATTTTAGAATTTGTGTTATATCCTAAAATTGAAAGTCTCGTGGCTATGCGATCGGTTGCTACGTGTTACGTTGGATGCATAGGAGGTGTTCGTGCCACTTACGGTGTAGTTTGCATGCCGTTAGAGGTGCACACCCCTACGACACGTTTTCAAGCTTAAGTGTGCTGATTTTGAAATTCATGTTTGGGTACTATCCTCAAACCGGGAGTCCTGTGATTACGCGGTCGATTGTTACGTGTTACGTTGAATGCGGTCGACGTGTTTGTTCCACTCGTGGTGCTGTTTGGGTGCCTGCGGCACGTTTTAAAGCCTAAGTGTGCCTACTTTAGAATTCGTGTCCGATCCTCAGAAAAGGAGTCCAATGGCTGCGCGTGACCTATTGCTACGCATTACATTAGATGTGCAGGAGGTGTTCGTGCCACTCACGGTGCCGTTTGGGTACCGCTGGGGGTGCCTACTCCCCAAAGCACGTTTTAAAGTCTAAGTGTGCCTGTTTTAGAAATCATGTCCTATTGTCAAACCGGGAGTCTTGTGGCTATTAGGCCAATTGCAACGTGTTACATTGGATGCGCACTAGGTGTTCATGCCACTCGCGGTGCCGTTTGTGTGCCGCCAGGGGTACCCCCCGACAACATGTTTTCAAGCCTAATTACGCTTGTTTTTGAATTCATATTTGCATCCTATCCTCAAATCGGAAGTCTTGCGGCTTTGCTGCTGGTTGCTACATGTTATGTTGGACATGCATGAGGTGTTCACGCCACTCGTGGTGGCATTTGGGTGCTACTGGGGGTTCCCGCCCCCACGACATGTTTTTATTCCTTAATATGTCTAATTTCGAATTCATGTTTGGACCCTATACTAAAATAGGGATTCCTGCGACTGAGCGACCTGTTACTACGTGTTACATTGGATTCACACGAGGTGTTCTTGCCACTCACGGTGCCATTTGGGTGTTACAGGGGGTGTCCGCCCTCCCACAACACGTTTTCAAGCCTAAGTGTGCCTGTTTTCAAATGTGTGTCCTATACTCAGACTAGGAGTCCTACATCTACTCAACCACTTTCTATGTGTTATGTTGGACGTGCACAAGGTGTTCGTGCCACTTAGAGTGCCATTTTCAGGCCGCTGGGGGTTCTCTCTCCCCGCGGAACGCTTTTAAGCCTAAGTGTGCATGTTTTTGAATTTTTGTCCTATCCTCAAACAGGGAGTCCCGCGATTGTGATGTTGATTACTACATGTTAGGTTGGATGCACACAAGGTGTTCATTCCAATCGCAGTACCATTTGAGTTCTGTCGGCGGTGCCCTTCCCCTTGCGACACGTTTTCAAGCCTAAGTGTTCCTGCTTTCGAATTCTTGTTTAGATCCAATTCTCAAACTGATAGTCCCATCACTGCGCAATTATTGCTACATGTTATGTTGGATGCGCAATAGATTTTCGTGCCAATAGCCATTCTATTTGGGTATCCCCCCCCCCCCCCGCCCCGGCAACACGTTTTCAAGACCAAGTGTGCTTATTTTGAATTCTTGTTTGGCTCCAATCCTCAAACAGATAGTCCTGCGGTTGCGGGACCGATTACATTAGATGCGCATGAGGTGTTCATGCCACTCGTGGTTCCGTTTGTGTGCTTCTGTAGGTGCTTGCTCCTCCATAACACGTTTTCAATCCTAAGTGTGCCTATTTATGAATTCGTGTCCTATCCTCAAATCGGGAGTCCCGCGGTTGTGCAGATGATTTCCACGAGTTACGTTGAATCTCCACTAGGTGTTCATGATATCCGTGGTGTCGTTTGTTTGTTATCGAGTGTGACACCCCCACACCCCCGTCGCACGTTTTCAAGTCTAAGTGTGCCTTTTCAAAAATTCATGTCTAGGTCCAATCCTCAAATCGGGAGTCCTACGGCTGTGCAGATAGTTTATGTGTGTTACATGGATGCGCACAAGGTGTTCGTTCCACTCGCGCTGCCCACCCGGGTGCGATTTTAAGCATAAGTGTGCCTGTTTTCTAATTTGTATCCCATCTTCAAACTAGGAGTCCTATAGTTGTACGGACGATTGGTACATGTTACGTTGGATTCGCACGAGGTGTCTATTCCAATCGCGGTGCCCTTTGGGTGTTACTGGGGGTGCCCGCGGTATGTTTTTGAGCCTATGTGTGTCTATTTTGGAATTTGTGTCTTATCCACATGACGAGAGTCTCGCGACTGCGTGGACAGTTGTTTCGTGTTACATTGGATGTGCACGAGGTGTTCGTGCCACTCACGGTGCCGTTTGGATGACATAGGGGGTGATTGCCCCCCGTGGCATGCATTTAAGCCTAAGTGTGCATGTTTTTGAATTTGTGTCCTATCCTCATATCAAAAGTCCCGCGGCTATGAGACCGGTTGCTAAGGGTTATGTTGGGTGCACATGAGGTGTTGGTGCGACTCGCGGTGCCATTTGGGTGTTGCCGGGGGTTCCCGCCCACCGCGGCACGTTTTAAAGCCTATGTGTGCCCATTTATGAATTCGTGTTTGGGTACTAAATGCAAACCGGGTGTTTCATGGTTGCATGGAAAATTCGTCCGTATTATATTGGATGTGAATGATGTGTTTATGACACTCGCGGTGCCATTTGGGTGCCGCTGGGCTTCCCCCCGGCACGTTATCTAGACTATGTGTGCCTATTTGTTAATTTGAGTCCTATCCTCAAATCGGGAGTTCTGCAGTTGTGAGACCGATTTCTACATTCCACGTAAGATGGAGAAGAGGTGTTTGTGCCATTTGTGGTGTCGTTTGGGTGCTCCTTGGGATGGCCGCCACCGCGATACGTTTTCAAGCCTAAGTGTGCTTATTTTTGAGTTAGTGCGTTATTCTCAAATCTAAAGTTGCGCAGCTTCATGGATTATTGCTATGTAATATGTTTGACACACACGAGGTGTTAGTTACACTCGCGATGCCATTTGGGTGCCATCGGAGGTCCCCCCCTCCCCCCCCCCCCCCCCCCGAGATGTTTTTAACCCTAAGTGTGCCTATTTTAGAATTTGTGTTTGGGACATATCCTCAAGTAGGGAGTCCTACGGCTGTGTAGACGATTTACATGTGTTATGTTGGACATGCATGAGGTGTTCGCGCCATTATTGGTGTTATTTTGGTGATACTGGGGTTACCTCACCCCCGCGGAATGTTTTGAAGCCTAAGTGTGTCCGTTTTCGAGTTCGTGTCTGGGTCCTATCCTCAAATCGGGAGATCCGTAGTAAGGACACGAGTCTATGATTGAGTCTTAATGTAGTATTGTCTCAATTTCAGACAAAAAGATTTGAGTCATAGTATAGTGTTCAAGTGTATCTATCCAAGCCTATGACGTGTTAGTTGAAGACGTAGCGGCCAAGATTATAAAGCTTCATAATTTATCGGTTTACATGTGGCTCGTTTCACGTCATCAACATCATATTCCATAGTTTCCAAAAGGTATGAATGCATTTTAATATATATAGGAAGACTTGGAATAATTGTATAAATGGTGTAATTTTATTTTAAACTGAAGTTTATTTTCAGAAGGTTTCTTTAGAACTTTAAAATAATGTTTTTGGGCTTAAAATCGAATTTTGACCATTCTGGGACTTCGTTCGATATTGTCGTTCGAATGAGTTTTTCGTTCAAACAAGAATGTTGTTCGAATGATTTTGCCAACGAATTTTTCCCATTGGCCTCTGGAGCTTCGTTAGAAGGGTCGTTCGAACGACACTTCGTTCGAACGAAAATCTCGTTCGAACAAGATTATCGACGGGAAATTTTTTGGGCAGTTTTCTCCACTCCACTCTTTTGTTTCCACTAATTTTTCCCGAATTACTAATGTGCAGGAACCAAATTTTTGGAAGTAACTTTTTCACATTCTAAGAGACTTTAGAGATATCAAATCTTTCAAGAAAAAGTTCCATGTTTTGTGTTTGATTTCCATGAATTAATTTCAGCAAAAACACATACACACCCAATAGTTTGTTTATTCCAAGTTCCTTAATATATATCCTTTCTTGGAGTGTTTGGCACCGGGTTTTTCTCTACCCCTCAAAGAAGCGAAGTTTGGGTTTACTTCTACATCCCACAAAGAAAAAGTTATTTTGCTGTGACATACCCACTTGGAGAAAGGCTCCTTATTCGGGTGGCGGTGACTAGAAAAAGTATGATCGGTGGATTTCGAGACCGCGGTGGACCTCTATGGTTATTCACTCAGCAGAGGTGTGTATAAGAAGAAGCTTCGGGGCTTGGACGGAGTCAAGCCGAGTGTTGTAAGTCTTTTTTGTCTTGTACTTGTAAAACCGTACTTAGTGGATTTGAGGCTAGGGCTGTCCGAGGTTTTTTTCCCGTTATGGGTTTTTCCTCGTACATCGTGGCTTAGTGGCTGTTTACTTATTTTATCTTTTTCTATATCACATTAGATGCATGCTTAGGTAAAAAGATAAAATTGGTATAGTTAATTTGGTGCAAATTCAATTTGGGTAAAAATTAATTTAATTCAAGTCATTACTTTAATTTGATAAAATTTGTTTTGGCCTAATTTACAAAAATTGAATTAATTATTTGTTAAGAAAATTCTAGGACTTGGGTTGAGTTAATATGTTTAAGAGAAAAATGTATTTGTTGAGTAATTTAATTTCACCTTGAGTTTATTTTAATTTTAATTTGAAAGAAATTAAAATTTGGTTTGTGTAATTGATTAGTTGAGCCATCTCTATTCTGCATTTAAAGGAAATTACTTTTTGTAAAATTAAAAATTTGGGGTCCTATCACAATTTTCATCCATAGTGGTGCATCCGGTTACTACATGTTATTGGGCGCGCACAAGGTGTTCGTACCACTTTCGGTGTCATTTGGGTGCCGCTGGGGGTGCCCATTCTCCCGACCCCCATGACACGTTTTCAAGATTAAGTGTGTATATTTTCGAATTCGTGTCCTATCCTTAAACTGGGAGTCCTGCGACTGCGTGGTGAATTTCTATGTGTTTCGTTGGACGTGCATGAGTTGTTCGTGCCACTCGCGGTGCCGTTTGGGTGTCACTGGGGGTGCCCCTCCCCCTTCCCACCGTATGTTTTCAATCCTAGGTGTGCCTGTTTTCAAATTTGTGTTTGGGCCCTATCATAAAATGGGCAGTTTTATGTATGTGCAACTGTTTGTTACATATTACATTGGACACGCATGAGGTATTTGTGTCACTCACAGTACCGTTTGGATGTCGCTGGAGGTGCTCACCCCCTTCGTGGAACGTTTTCAAGCCTAATTGCGCCTATTTTTCAATTCGTGTTTGGGTCCTATCCTTGAACAGGGAATTCCGCAACCACATGGACGGTTTCTACGTATCATGTTGGACACGCACAAGGCTCTCGTTCCATTTGGGTGCCGCTGGAGGTGCTACCCCCCATGTTGCACGTTTTCAAGCCTAAGTATGCCTATTTTTGAATTCGTGTTTGGGTCCTTTCCTTAAAACAGGAGTCCCGTGGTTGCACGATCGGTTGATGTGTGTTATGTTCGATGTGAATGAATTGTTATTTCCACTTACGGTGCCATTTAGGAGCCGCGGAGGGTGATTCCCCTCCCGATGGGACATTTTCAAGTCTAAGTGTGCCAGTTTTCAAATTCCTATTTGGGTCATATCCTCAAAGTGGGAGTCCTGCAGTTGTACGACTAGTTGCTATGTGTTACATTGGACATGCAGGAGGTGTTCGTGTCACTCGCAGTACCGTTTGGGTGCCACTAGGGGTGCCTGCCCCATGCGACACGTTTTTAAGCCTAATGTGCATGTTTTCGAATTCGTGTCCTATCCTCAAACCGAGTGCTCCAAGATGGAGTGGCTAGTTGTTTTCTGTTACTTTGGATGCGTACGAGGTGTTCGTGCCACTCACGATGTCGTTTGGATGCCATCGGGGGTGCCCACCCCCAATATGTTTTCAAGCCTAATTGTGCTTTCGTGTTTGGGTCCTATACTCAAATCGGGAGTTTTGTGGCTATGGGGCCAGCTGTTACATATTATGTTGGACATACACAAGCTTTTCGTGCCACTTACGATGCCGTTTGAGGGTGCTCCCCCCAAACCGGGAGTCCCATGGCTCCTAAGTGCAACTGTTTTAGATTTCTTGTTTTGGTCCTGTCCTAAAACCGATAGTTTTACGACTGTGCAGTTGGTTGCTACATGTTATGTTGGATGCACATGAGGTGTTCGTGTCACTTGAGGTGCCATTTGAGTTTCGTCGGGAGTTCCCGCCCCATGGCATTTTTTCAAGCCTAAGTGCGTATGTTTTCAAATTCATGTCATACCCTCAAACTAGGAGACTCGTGGCTATGTAATCGGTTGTTATGTGTTACGTTGGATGCGCACTAGGTGTCCATAAAACTCGCGGTGCCTTTTGGGTTCTGCTGTGGGTGCCCACCCCTAGTAGCACGTTTTCAAGCCAAGTGTGACTGCTTTCAAATTCATGTCCTATCATCAAATTCGGAGACCCGTAGCTATGCGACCAGCTGCGACGTGCTGCGTTGGAAGTGTATGAGGTGTTCTTTGCACTCGCTATGTCATTTGGGTTTCGCTGGGTGTGCCCCCAGCACATTTCCAATCCTAAGTGTTCCTATTTTTGAATTCGTGTCCTATCCTCAAACCGGGAGTCCCACGGCTGCACGATCGATTTCTACGTGTTTCATTGGATGTCCACGAGGTGTTTGTGTCACTCTTGCTTCCATTTAGGTGCCACTGGGGTGCCCGTCCTATCGTGTAAGGACATTTTTTTCATGTTCAGGTCCGTTTTTTACATGTGAGTATGTCATATATCGCTACAACCATCGAAGAAAGTACAAGTTCATATGTTTATCTAGACAGATCCGAATATCGAGGTTATTCAACAACATGCCTCTATAAGATTGATTTTGGTAAGGTTGAGTTTAAAGTTCCTTAATATTTCATTTAAGTGATGGGATATTTTTTACGAATTGTTTTTATCAACCTGAGGCATTTTATTGAGCCAAAATAATTTTTCTAACACTTATAGGCAGAGTTTTTTTAGAAAAAGATTTTTCTCTTTGGTCGTTCAAACAATATTCATAGGTCTTTCAAATGACATGGAGTTGTCTCTAGAACAACGACTTCATGCGACTTTCAATGCCGCTCGAAGGGGCCCGAGAAGCTTGCGAGATAGTTTCATCTAACGAAATCACAGTGTTTTATGTTTTCACTATCATTAGAAGGTCGCGTGATGTAGGCATCAAGATACATGTCGATGTCGTTCGAACGACTCCGTCGACTCAAATTTTTTATAAATACCTGTTTTATGAGTCTTTGTTTCTGGAGAAGACCTGAATTATTTTGATACACAAAAACTACAAACTACAAAAATTTTTGTCTTCTCATTTAGAGTTTAAACGCTATGTTTTTCAATTCAAAAAATCCCAAATACTTTAGTTAATTGTCTTGGAACCTAAGGCATAACTTTGTTGAAGTTTCTCTTATAGAGACAATTTCTCTATTGCTAATTGGGTAGTTCTTGAGGGATATGCTAGTTGACAACTACTGCAGTCATTGAGGATGATCAAGGGTGTTCTTTGCTAAAGGAGCTACGGTTCTTGTGGGGTCTTGCCAAAGTCCATTTCTGATTTAGGTTGTGATCTATGAGGATTTGTCGAGGTAGATTCTTTGCAGATTATATTGTAATTTTGTAAGTTTTGATTTACAAGTCTTAGTGAAATAAAGGTCTTTATCTGAAAGGGTGTTTTTCCCTACATGCTTTATTTGTTTAAATACGTTGAATCACTTACATGCATGTTTTAGGATAAAGAAGATAAAATTGGGTTTAAGAAAATCGATTCTCATATATGGTACTTAATAAAATTGTGAAATTTTGGCAAAAGTTGTCTTTACCTAAAGCACACACAAAAGGGCCTTCTCAAATTGGTATCAGAGCATGTTACACTAATTTATCGCGTGATCTTGATTTTTCACTATTTTATTGTGTAAAGTAATCCCGTGTACTTAGGTATGTCTTTTAGAGGGTTTGATGATTTTATATCACAATTATCCGACGGGTCTATTTGGAAATCACGTATGAAATCGACATTTAAGAATCTTATGAAAAAGAATGATTATGAGAGATGTTCTTGCTATGACGGGTTTGGCCATAGGCTAGCTGAATCTCCCCCTAATCTAAGGAATGAGAAACCGATAAAACATGTTCCTACCCTTAGTGATAGTGACCCTAAAGAATATAATTTTTGTTCCAGTAAGCGAGTCCTTGCCACCTTTTTGGCTAGTCATGAGAGTGATGACGATACTTCTTTACATGTCTCTCTTGCTGCCACTAGTAGTGAAACTTAAGAAAGTGAGGGTGATGGGAGTGAAGATGTCAGAGAGAATGAGCATGACTTGCAAACCGCCTTCAATGAATTGTATGTAGAAGCTGTGAAAATAAAAAAAAAGTCTAATTTGAACTTAAAAGCTTAGCTGAAAGAACATGCCTTAGAGAATAATAATGATGTTTTAGTTGAGGAGCTTAGGGCACATGAGAAAATTCTTCGAGAGAAGCTAGAATATGTCGAGGGAGAAAGGGATAGTCTTCGATGGTTGATGGAAGCTATGAAAAAGGAGCTTCTAGAGTTTAAGGAATCTAGGCATTTGCTTGAGTCTAGGATATGTGATCTTGAGAATAATTTGATAGATTCGAGTAAGGTGAAGTTTGATTTGGAATCTAGGTCATAGAATCTAGATAAGATGTTAGGTACCGTATAAATCAAGGATGATAAGTGTGGTTTTGGATTTGATAATCACGGTGCTCCCATTCTCGAAGCCAAGATCGTGCACATGAGAGAACAACCTAGGAATTTGAGGAGAGATCAACCTAGGATCTTTACAAAAGGGACACATAGGAATGTTAGGAGAGTACCTTTAGGTAACGTTCACCGCCATATTTACATGTGCACACATTGCAGTCGAAAAGGTCACCTTAGGAGTTTCTGTTACAGGATTCAAAATGCTCCAAGGAAGTTTAATAATAGAGTCACACCGTTTCCCAAAGACCTCATGTGCCGTTACACACTGGTTTGGGTTAGAAAATTGGATTTAGAATATGTAGGACTTATGGTTCACGACTCTCGTTTGCTTTCACGAGATGCTCTTCATGTTAGATCTTTTGGTTAATCTTGTTGGATGATTGTCATACACTAGTCGTATTTTATGATACATCTTTTCTAGTGTTATGATGTGTACCACCATTGTAGTTATTTTTTCCTTTTTGATATATTTTTTTTGAAAAACCAAAAAGATTTTAGTTTTTGAAAAATTTTGGAAAAATTCAAAAAGATTTTCTATTTTTGGAATAAAAATTAAAAAGCTAAAAATATTTTATTTTGATAAAATATTTGAAAATCCAAAAGATTTTTGTATTTTGGTTTACACCATATATGAATGGACATTTAGGATGACCAAGTCACAGTTTCATTTCATATCCATGTGACTATTTGATAGTGTTTGGTTATGTGTCATCATTTTATTTTGTGCTTTACAATGATTGGAGTCATTGAGATCTGATTAGTTGTTACTACTTACATGTTCGACTCATGATCTCCTGTATTACACATGTACATGGATTTATTTGATTATTGTATTTATCTATCACATATTGGTTGTAGTGTTTCCATCTCAATCATGTCTTTAAAACGAACCAAATGCGATAAAACTAGACAATGAAAGTAGTGCATGTAAGAATCGTTGCTCGTGAGGAATTTGTTTAAAACTTGAAAAGATAATGAGTGACCACGGGAAAGGGTTGTGAGTGAATAATAATCAAGTAGTGAAATCCACCGTTTGAAAAGAGACTGAAGAAAAAATTAAGGCAATAAAAAGAAAATTATGCTAAAAAGGGTCTAATAGGATTCCTCTAAGGAGATAATTTATAACCTTATTAGAAAATTTTAAAAAAATTATTATTTATGAGGGAGTTTGGATGGAAATAAAACAACGAGTTTGAACGTCCTAATAAAGTCTTGAAAAAACATTACATAGTATTAGACATTATTAGTGTGGAAATCATTTTAGACTTTGATTAGATTGAGTCGATATCATTTTAATTCAACACTTTTACACTTAAGGACGATGTTGATATCATTCGTTAGGAGTATCCATATTCATCGTGCACATATACTATGTTTGATACCATTGATTTTCCTATCGAATTTGTTCACATTCATTCATTTCGTTCCCATGATTTGGCTATCTTAGGGCAAATTCATGGTGTGTGATGCTTTTGTAAATTATTTTTGTTTCAAAAAAAATTAAAAAATCAAAAATAGTTTGTGGATACCTTTGAGTATTTCCTTGCATGAGCGCATTTGATCCATATTTTATATGCTTGTCGTGACACTCCGTGTGTAGTTTGGTTTATTCTTTTCCTTGTCTATTTCGGACAAATAAAAAGGGGGAAAACGAATTATGATTTTATGGGGGAGTTTGTATTATGGGGGAGATTTGATTGTAAATTTAATTTATTTTTATATTATTCCAAACTCAATACGTCACGAAGGTACTTGCTTTTTTTTTTATAGTGTGTAGGAATTTGATGATCTTTTGGCACGCACACAAAAGAAGCACAAGGAAAGCAAAAGAGTTTGTTGAAGATTGTGAAAAAAGTTTGAAGACTTGCACATTTTATCTTTCCACTTTGGGATTCATGGGAGGGTAGATTTCTATAGGTCATTTGATACATAATTCAAATATCTTTATTTTGTACCGGCATATACATAGGGGGAGATTTGTAAGGACATTTTTCTCATGTCCATTGTTTACATGTGATCATGTCCTATACTGATACAACCGTTGAAGAAAGTACAAGTTCATATGTTCATCAAGATGGTAAACACATGTCCGTAATCACAATATCTCACTATAAGAAAGTCATTTCTCATTTTATATATGATATATTAATAAACAACACAGTTATTAATGTGCACTCGTGTTTGCGATTCATAGAGAAGTAGAGAATTGCTAAAATTTACCGATAATTTATATGTTTAGCATTTCTATAAGAATTCAATTATATGAGATGAAAAATTAGGTTGGGAATTTTTTCCAACACTTGGTGCGCAACCTTGAAAAATGACTTTGTGAAAATAATATATTTGGTGCACCCAAATTTTTGTGAAATAAAACAAATACATATACCAAACAGTCCAAGACTAATTCAAGATACTTTCAGCACAAACACCAACAATAATTTATGTCTGAACACCAAATGGTAGGTGACCTGCATGAGCCATGATGGGTTTAAAGGTGTATTGGAATATACGCGAGAATACAAGTAAGGCATGAATAAAACGATGACAAGACACGATAAGACGACTGACGCGAGTCTTAATTCCCACATGAACACAACACGGTAGGAGCTAGTGTTAAAAACTCACGACATGCATATAACCCCTAGTACAATGTCAAAAAAATCCCTTTAATTATATTTTTTCAAAAAAAAATCACGACACACATAACCCACAATACAATGTAAAAAAATCCATTTAATTATATTTTTGTCAAAAAAAATCATGACATGCATACAACCCCCAATACAATGTCACGACACACGTATAATCCACAATAAGACGACTGATGCGAGTCTTAATTGTTGCATGAACATAACACGGTAGGAGTTACTGTTAACAAATCACAACAAGCATATAACCCCCAATACAATGTAATGACACGCATATAACCGATAATGCATTGTCAAAAAAATCCATTGAATTATATTTTGTCAAACAAAATCATGGAAAAAATTTAATGTCTAGGGATTTGAATAATATTTTGTCAAAAAATAACCCTTAATACAATGTCTATGGTTTATTGACATGCAATACAAAGTCTTAAAAGCTACACATATACACGCACACACATACTTATATACATATAAACATAAATATATACATACACACACACACACATATATACACAATACGCGCAAATATAATAAGAAATCAACGAAAATATATAAAAATAACTAGGGTTTTGTATCACCTTTAGGACGAAATCAAAATCGAACACAAATCGCCCAAAATCGCACCAAAAATTGCCTAGGGTTGTGCTGCTGCCGAAATCGATCGAGGGGAAAGAAATCTGGAGTTTTTGGTGTTTTAAATCAAGCAACATGGTCATGGATCTTGGCCGTGACCCACTACCATGACCCTTTAAAATAATGCCACATCATATCGTGACACATATAGGGGAGAGAATGGTCACAACCTCCATCCATGACCCATGCCTTGAGATGGTCATGACCCCCAACCGTGACCCCCTGTTGGTGTGTTGTGTCCTTCGTCATGCACATGGTCACGAACTAAGGCCGTGACCCATCCGCGACTAAGCTTGGAGGGAATTTTGGCACGAATTTGGCGACAAGATGGTCACGACATGATCACGACCCAAGTCCATGACCCACAGTGGTCAGGAATTTGGTCCATGACCAATTCCAAGAGCATCCATGTCCACACTGGGTCATGGATATTGTCACGCCAAAGGTGGAGATGGTCACTACCAAAGTCCATGACCATTTGGTCACGGCCTAGGGCCGTGACCCCCAGTTCGTGACCATTTGCATGAATTGGTGTAGTGAAGGAGAATTATTCTCCGCCTTTTGTCCTGGAATGGACAAAGGAAAGGACAATATAATCAAGAGCAAGCATAATTTGTAACATAATAAATAATTATTTAGAAAAGTGAATTTAGTAGAAATAATTTAAGGATTATAATTAATATATCTCATTATAAAGACGGAAGTTAATTTATGATATCATTATATAATAAAAATGTATATAAGGCATTAAAGACGATTTAGTCAAAAGCATGGCAAAATGTATATGTTACCAAATTGACACTAATATATTGATCACTAATACAACTCGTTCTAATATATCACTAGTATTTATCTAATATAAGAAAATATTTCATCTTCCTTCCTTATAACTAACTTTGTTTAAATAGACACCTCATTCTGTTACCCCCTAACTCTCCTTAGGTCCCTAGTACCTCCACTCATCACCGCAAACCCAGGTCATGTCCCGAGCACTAACCTGGAAGCCATCGGGCACTCCCCGGCTCCATTTGACCAAAAGTCAAACTCTTCATCTCGACTGAGGCTAAATGAATCTTCTAAGGTCACTGAATACCCTTTCCAACGGTCCATCCCGTGCGCGATTCCGACTTCCCATGCGGACGAACGATCCGTTTGACTCCGGGAGGCCACCGAGCGCTTCCCGGTACCGGTTGACAAAAGTCAACTCTCCAAAACGTGTCAAACTCTTTGGAATATTGAATTACATCTACTAACCTTTCCAATCGTATGCGTCGTGCGCGATTCGAACTTGCCATGCGGACGAACGATCCATTTGCGTCTGAATGACTCCCCGTCCAGCGGACCGACAAACGCTTCCGAGCCATATTTGACCCAAGTCAACTCCCAAACCCGGGAGCGGTCCAAAGGACTTTCTAAGGTCTCTGAATTAACTTTCCAACGGTATGCTCCGTGCGCGATTCTGATCGACGGTTTTCCCTCGACGACCGATTTTCTGAAAAATCCTGAAACACACTGCCAAACGGCAGGTCCCAGAACCTGCCTATCGGCACCTTCCTTCCGACAGGCAAGAAGGGATCTAAGCCAATCGGAAAACCCCTGGGCCTATAAAATTAGGCATTGGCCTCATTTTCATAGGGGATCTTAGATCAGATAGAAATCGCTCTCAACGAATCTCAGAAACCTCTCTCGAAGGCAGCGTGATTTCAACTTCCAAATCCCCTTTTTACTTCCACTTTTCATCATTCCTTTCATCAAACTTGGTGAATTAACCACTCTCAATCATCATCCAAAGTGCAAGGGCTGCTCTCCATCATTCAAGATCAAGCTCAAGATCTTCAAAAAGGTCCAACTTTCTCAAATTCTCTCTTAAATTCCCAATAACTTGTTTTCTTACTTAGCACTTTTATTATCTCATCTCACACATCCTAATATACTTTTTATTTAGTATTATTGGACTTCTCTTATTTACATATAAATAAAACCCAAAAAAACAAGAAAAAGAGGGTTTGCTCATAAATTCCAAATAGGGATTGTCACACTTTTTCCAAACTTTTCTCACAACTAAAACACTTTTTATACACACACACACACACACTTACAATTAAGATATTCCCCATTTGGATTTATGGGATAAACCCCACCCCTCGTTTTGCATGCAAACTACGTGGACTTCAATGCCTTTATGGGCAACGTAGGCATCTCGGGGTAAAACTAAAGATTCGAGTCCTTTTCTCACTTTTTTTTTATTTTCTATCTTCTCTTTGCCCCATTTTCTATTATATACATTCGTTCTTAGTGGCGTATTATCTCACGTGCATTATCGTTCCCTTATAACAATCAACGCAAGGGTAGTCGCGCAAATCCTATTTTCTACATTAATCTCACATTCCTACGAATGACTCGCTTTATCTCTTCCATGATACAAGTCGATAATTCCTACCTCCATTCTATATATACACATGCACACATATCACGGGGGGAAATATAAAGGAAAATAGCAAATATTCATGAGAGACCGAAAGGGCAGAATGGGTGCCTAACACCTTCCGATTTTGTAACTAAGCCTCCGAACCCTTCTCGAATCATTTTGGTTTCACACGCACCAGTATGTCTTTGGATGCCATCCTTCGGGGTGGCTCCCCCTTTCTTTTGTCTGTTTTGAGTAAAATAGATTGGCGACTCTAAACCTCTCTACATTTTCACACCTCACAAATTGACGCCGATCGAAGCGCTCTCCCGAGAGGGGACGCACGGGACCCGAAGGATCCTTTTCCCTCCGCGACGGGGATCGAGGATGGACACATTGGCGATTCTGCTAGGGAAATTATTTATTTTGAGGGCTTGACTCTATTTACATGAATCCTATATGTTTCCCTCCCCATACCTGCATGTTCCCCTTTCTCACATGTGTATCCCATGCTTATGCTTATATTCACACACTTGTAGAAAATTCTCCATGTACAATTCACACCACATGCACCTAGGATCACATGTATATCCCCATGTTTCACGCATCACCCATCCATACTTGGGGTACCTTTTGAGGTACTTGTACTTTGCCCCCTGTTTGGCATAATCAAGAAAGGCATTCTCATCATAAGATACTAATAAGAGAATCATGCATGATTCACACAATATCACCAAAGAGCATTGCTATTGACCAAATTTTACCCAGTAAATGGAGGGTCACTTCGTGATGGGCGCTGGTCCGGCAGGTCGCAGTTAGCCTAAGAGATATGACTCTCACCTTCCATTGGCCAAGTACCTTCGACGTATATCGAACGGTTCCCCCGTATCGTACCGCTTGACCGAAGTCATGACGGGAGGTATATCACAGGGAATTTGTTCACGTTCGTTGAGTATATCGAATTTGCTCTCACACGTACCGTCCTCATGAGGTATATGGTGAGGCAATTCATGTACACTGAGGTATATCAAATGGCTTGTCCACACGTACCGATTTCCCGCAAGAGAAAGACGTATATCGTGGAAGTCACGTCAAAGGGGGGAACCCATGCCGATTCACCCAACCAACTGCATACCCGCATATAGGTGTCAAACCTAGGACACGCACTTTAGATTGTCGGTTTCAACCCGAAACTCTGTCGAAATTCCGAGTCGGCCTGCCGCCCAATTTTTGCACATTTTTTAAAATGGGACCCTGTTCGCGAGCCTGGTTACAATTCCAAACGTAGATTTGCATGTATTAAGACCCCCACTTTTCAAGGCTCGGGTCCCGTCCGGCATTGCATTTAGGATAATTAAATCAAGTGAAAACATAATAATCATAATAATCATGCTGAGTTCCGTCTCCAAAAACATTTCTCCCTTTTTATCAAAAATCCAAAAACATTTCTCCCTTCTTATCAAAAATCCAAAAATAGTATCTTCCCTTTTTCTCAAAAATCAATCTTATCCTACGCCTTCTCAGGTCGATAGCACGCCCTTAGCCTGGCTCGTTATTGGCTTTGGTCTTCATTCAAATTTCCCCGGAGTTTCATCCGCTCCTCTACTACTTCTTCCTAGTCCAGAATCCATCCATCTTCCATGGAGAATGTAGATCAAGCACCAGTCATACAACCAGATCTGTCGACAGTCCTAGCTCAGCTCGTGGACAAGGTTGACAACCTCTAAGTTGAGGTTCGAGAAATGTAACGAAACTAAGTTCCTATTCCTCAAGAGCCCACGGTCCTGTTCCCTCGTGCTATGGGTCCACCCGAGCCTATCTGGGTCCCGGAAGAATATCAGCACGCTCCACGTTCCCCTCCTGCCAATGGGTTGCCGTCTGCCCAGCTTCCAATGCCAAATATTTCCCAGCCTATGGCTAACCTACCTATGGTCGCTGATCCAAAGGAGGAAGAGTCGAATAAAGTCAAAGAGGATCTCAAGATGCTCACCAAGAAGTTTGACCAAGTTAGGATCTCTGGAAATTACATGGACTACACCCACATGTCTCCTTATCCTAAAGCGAGGTTACCCGAGAAGTTCAAGATGCCAAACATCGAGAAATTCAGGGGAGTGGTCCCCTAATTGTTCATCTTCGCAGTTATCATCGTTCCATGACTCTACTGGGGGATTCTGATGAAGTGATGGCCTAATTATTTCAAAAAACTTTGAAGGATAGCGCTCTCCGATGGTTTTTATCTCTCGAGGAGTCCAGAATTCGTAGCTGGGAGGATGTAGCCCGAGAATTCATGTCGTAGTACAAATACAACGAAGAGATTGAGGTCACCCGTCGTGATTTAGAACTGCTCAAACAAAACTCTGGGGAATCAGTCAGTAACTTCATAACTCGGTGGAGGGAAAAAGCAGCTACCATGACCAATCGACCATCTGTGGAAGAACAAGTCAACATAGTGAAGAAGAATTTATTGCCCCATGTCCGAGCAACCATGGGAGGACAGTAATACCCCCACCTTTGAGATCTCAGAGAAGCATGAGTAGAAATCGAGGAAGGTCTTGCCAAAACAGAAGTTGAATCGAAGAAGGTGTCCGAACAGTTCACCCCAGAAAATATGACAAGTCTGCCAATGCTACAGTCTCAACCATCAATAACATCTCTCAACCAACCACATCATGGGCACCAGAAATTTGCCCTACCTCCATCCGAAGGGAATACACTGAGCTTCATGCTCCCCTCTCTAAAGTTTACCAAGCCCTGTTAAGTCGAAACCTTATAAAGCCCCTGGATCCACGTCCATTACCCAATCCACTTCCCAAAAATTTCAAAACTGATGCTCATTGCGCCTTTCACTAAACAACTAGCCATACCACCGACTAATGCTTCCACCTCCGAAACATAATCCAAGATATCATCGATCGGGGTACCATCACCCCACCAGCCAATCCTAAGACAAACACTACTCATAACCCCTTCCCAAATCACACCAATGCCATCTTCTTGGAAGAAAACCCAGATTTCGATCCCTCAACTCAAATCAACCCATATACTCTCCTAAACCTCTTCAAATTTGCCCATATTTCCTCCTACACCCTACTATCCCCGCTGATCAGGCACTATCACTCCTTACTAGAGCGAGTATCGCTATCCGGACCCGTTCTGAAAGTGGAAGTATGGAATTGTCAGAGGTCTTAAATCAACTCCTAGAGTTCGGGCTGAAATTGCCCTCACAAATGAATATCGACTGCCAGGGGTTTAGTGCGTTGTTTTTAAAAGAGCGAAAATCGGCCAGAGAATCAGATAGTTGGGTGATACCAACCGATGAAGTCAACTTAGATGATGTTGTCCAGATCATGACGGAAGCACTCAGGCAAACCAACAACATTCGTAGTATCACCGAGTTATATGGTGCTTTGAAGCTACAAGGGCACCTGGTCCCTTCACCCTTACACATCCCCACATAATGGGAAGACCTATATGAGGAAGCCGTTGAAGTTGTGGAATCCATCGAATTTATAGGGAAAGACAAAATTATTGCCACCGGATGGGGGAAAGGATTCGAAGATCCAAGCGAAGAACAAGCTTCAGGAAAACCTGGCCCAGTAACCGACTTATGTGGGATGATCACATTTGAAGAACTCCTCGAAGAAATAGACAGGGTGGGAGAGCAACCTAAGATTGATGAGGAAATAGGATTTAAGTTTTTCCCTTCTTCAGTAAATCACATGACCAGATCAGGGAGACATTACCAAGTTTCAAGCTCACTACCAGCAAATGACAAAGGGAATGGCGTTGAAAACCTTCCTATGCCAGAGATGACCATTAAGGATAGCAAGATCCTTGATCAACTGAAGAAAACTCAAGCTAACATCACTCTATGGGGACTTTTCATGTCTTCTCAACCACACAGAAATGCTTTAATCAAATTACTCACTCGACCTATAGTTCCTCCCTCTACCACACCAAAAGAAGCGATAAATTTAGTCGGATCCTTGGCCTCCATCCGAATGCTGTCCTTTTCCAAAGAAGAAATACCCAAAATTAGGCCAAATCACAATCATGCACTCAATATCTCCATCGAAGTTATGGGGAAGGTTGTACCGCTTTCTCTCATTGATAACAGATCCACTTTGAATGTCTGTCCACTAAGAACCTTCAAATGTTTAGGTCTGAAAGAAAGTGACCTCGCTTCAACCTCCGCTGCCGTGAGTGCCTACGATAATAACCGCCAAGAGGTGATGGGCTCCATAAAACTTGTAATATGGGTTGGCCCTATAAACCCCATCGTTGAATTCCAAGTCATAGACATCCCATCCTGTTTCAAGCTGTTGCTCGGACGACCCTGGCTCCACAGTATAAAGGGTGTCTCTTCCTCATTCCATTAGAAATTGAAGTTCTTTGCCGATGGGTGAGTCATCAGGATTTTGGACGACGATGGCAATTCCGAGGGTACAAACACCAGCATTCCAATTGTCAAGATACAACACGGGTCAAATGATATGCTCCTATCAGGATTCCGAGTTGAGCCATTCCTACTCCCGATAGGGGACAGTTTCAAAGAAATGGTTTGTCCAAAATATGACCCTTATAGCAATATCAATGTGATTCAGATGTTCAAGTGGGGCTAGGACAAAGGCAGCAAGTGATACTTGATCCCATCGAACTGAAGAAAGCTTTCCCTCCTTATGGCTTGGGGTATCAACTATCAGAACAAGACTCAGAATGATCCGCCAGTCTCGACCAAAGATAGGATTAAACTGTATCCGAACTATCTCAGGAGACTCCTTAAATGGACGATTCATCAAAGAAGGTGAGGATTTCCCCTTTTGCAGTTTTCCAGAACCATGGTACGACCACACAGATAAGATGATGAAGCCTAGAATGGAGATATTTTTCCAAGATAGCTACCCATGGGCCGAAAAATTCCCACACCGCATACAACCGCTCATCAAAGATGCCGAAATGGCTGAGGAAAGTGATTCCGAAGATTCCTTCAATTTACAGACACTGACGCTGGCACTCTGCATGGTTCATTCAGGCACTACATTAATGGACCCATCCCATCTGATTAAAGTTATTGATATACCTCTCCTCAACTGGCATGCTGCGCCAGTTCTACCTCTTTAAATCTCCCCTAACCCCAATGTGTACCCAGTTTCTTCTTCTGTTGTCTATCCTTGCTCAAATGTAATTGAGACCTCTTTTGATGAGGTTCTCAAAGCTGTTTTTCCTACCAATGAAATAAACGAAGATTTTGAGTATCTTGTTGTGCCTTACATTAACTTCTTGGATTCTAATCAAACTTTTAATGATGATGTTTTTGCAAATGATCAATTCTTAACTGATCTAAATAAGGTTAATAATAAACAACATAATCGCATTCAAGTTAATGAAGAAGAGACTGTTGTTATTAATCTTGGTTCTAGTAGCCAACTGCGCGAGATTAGGATAGGGGCTACCCTTGACAAGCATGAGCGCGCACAACTTGAAGAATTGCTAAAGGAGTTCGTGGATGTCTTCACGTGGTCCTACGACGATATGCCCGGTATTTATCCTGAAATAGCTCAGCATGAGATCCCCACTCTCCCAGATTACAAGACAGTTAAACAAAAGTTGATAAAGCTCCACACCGAATGGTCGCACAAGGTCAAAGAAGAGGTGGTCAAATAGTTGAATGTCGGTTTCATTCGAGTGATCGAATATCCCACATGGATAACCAACATTGTACCTGTACCGAAATCAAGAGGAAAGGTTCGAATGTGTGTGGATTACCGAGATTTAAACAAAGCTTCTTCGAAGGATGATTATTCTTTACCCAATATCGACATGATCGTGGACAATACAGCCGGTCATGCTCTCAAGTCATTCGCCGACGGGTTTGTCGGATACAACCAAATCAAGATGCACCCCGACCACCAAGAAAAAACCGCATTCATCACCCCATGGGGAACCTTTTGCTACACCGTTATGCCATTCGGTCTTAAGAATGATGGGGCTACCTACCAAAGGGCTTCCACAACCATCCTGCACGACCTGATTCACAAGGAGGTCGAGGTTTACGTGGATGATATGAGTATCAAGTCCAAAACTAGAGAAGGTCATGCTCCTGCTCTCCGAAAGTTCTTCGAACGACTGCGACAATATCAGATGCGACTTAATCCACAGAAGTGTGTCTTAGGCATTACAAAGGGAAAACTCTTGGGATTCATGGTTAGTAAAAAGGGGATAGAAGCAGATCCTGCAAAGCTGAAGGCCATACTTGAGATGCCACCGCCTCGAACAGAGAAAGAAGTCCAAGGTTTTCTTGGGAAATTACAATATATTAGTCGGTTCATCAGATAGCTAACCTCCATATGTGAACCAATCTTCAAGCTCCTCCGAAAGTATTCAACCAAGGTTTGGAACGAGGCCTGCCAAGAAGATTTTGATCTAATCAAACAATATCTAACCCAACCTCCTGTTCTCATGCCACCACAGCTTGGTCTCCCTTTGCTCCTATACCTAACCATAACTGACACTGCAGTCAGGGCTTTCCTAGCCCAATACCTTAAAGACTCCCGTAAAGAAAGAACCATCTATTATGCCAGTCGTAAATTGGTCGAGTACGAGGTCAACTACACTGCTTTAGAAAAGGCATTTGTCGCGCTCATCTGGGTCACCCAAAAGTTAAGACGCTACATGCTCGCCTTCCCCATCAAACTTGTATCCCGAATGGATCCCATCAAATACCTGCTTGAGAAACCTGCCTTCTCTAGCCGAATGGCCCGATGGTTGATGCTCCTAACCGAGTTTGATATTGTGTACATCACATAGAAATCCATGAAAGGAAGAGACATCTCTGACTACCTAGCGGATTACCCTATAGAAGAAGCTAATGTATGGATCTCTGAATTCCTAGATGAGAATATCCTTTGCACTGCCCAAGGCGACCTCTGATGGCAAATGTTCTTTGACGGCGCTACCAGTAAAAAGGGATATGGCATTGGGATACTCCTGGTTGCTCGGATGACTCTCATACTCCCTTCACCATCAAGTTGAATTTCCCCTGCACCAATAACATGACAGAATACGAGGCATGCACAGTGGGCCTCAAGTTCGCTCTCAAGAAAGGTATTCAATACCTCGATGTATATAGGGATTCTGCCCTCATCATCAGTCAAGTGCTCAGAAAGTGGAAAGTCAAGGACAAAAAGCTCCAACCCTTTCACGCCCAATTAGAAGAGTTAGCCTCCCAATTCGGAGATATCACCTTCCATTACCTACCCCGAACAAAGAATAACCTAGCCGATGCTCTCGCTACCTTGGCCTCTATGATCGACATGCCCGAGGGAATAACAATGACCCCCTTCCTAGTTCAAAAGCAAGACAAACCAACCCATTGCTACCACATTGAGCTCATCACCACGGAAGATCCTGAGCTAGTCAACTACTGGTACTATGATATTTGGTTCCTCCTCAAGTACGGTAGGTATCCCGAGGGTTCCAACAAGAATAACTGAGCTACCCTCCGAAGGTTGGTCGCCCAGTACATCAGCTGTCATGAAGCACTACTCAAGAGGAATTTTGATGGAACTCACTTGCACTGTATCACAGGGGCTGACATTGAAAATATAATGTAAAAGATCCACAGCGGGGAATAGGGGGCCCACATGAATGGTCACATGATTGCCAAGATCATCCGACAGGGCTACTACTGGACCACCATAGCCCAGGATTGCACCGCCTATGTTCGGAGGTGCCCTAAATGCCAACAGTTCTCCAATCTCCAACATCTACCTCCGCGGGAATTATACAACATGACTTCTCCCTGGCCGTTCTCCACCTGGGGTATCGACATCATAGGGAAGGTTACGCCAAAGGTGTCAAATGGGAATGAGTTCATTCTAGTTGCCATTGATTACTTCACCAAATGGGTCAAAGCTGAGTCATACACACTATTAAATGCCAAGAAGGTGGCCAAATTCATCAAGAAAAATATCATCTGCCGATATGGGGTCCAACATGAGCTAGTGTCAGATAACGGGTTACACTTCGAAGAAGAAGTCACAGAAGTTGTCAACGAGTACGGGATTCAGAGACACAAATATTCTCCCTACCGACCTCAAACTAATGGTGCAGTTGAAGATGCCAATAAGAACCTCAAAGCCATCATCAGTAAGATGACCGAAAGTTGTAGGGATTGGGCCGACCAGATCCCATATGCCCTCTGGGGATATCGAACCTCAATCCGAACCACTACGGGGGCTACCCCTTACTCCCTGGTCTACGGCATGGAAGCAGTCCTACCTGTGGAGCTAGAAATACCCTCGCTATGCGTCATGCTCAAAAGCAAGGTTAGTGAAGAAGAATGGTTCCAAAGTCGTCTTGATGAGCTAGCCCTTCTAGATGAAAGAAGATTAAAGGCTCTATACCACGTACAAGGGTACCATCGCCGAATATCGCGTTCATTCAACAAGAAAGTCAAGGATCGCGGTGTCTGGGAGGGGGATTTAGCCCTCAAAGAAATAATAGAACCCATCTGGGACCCCAAAGGTAAATTCAAGCCCAATTGGAGTGGCCCCTACATTGTGAAGAAGATCTTATCCGGCGGTGCCGCCATGCTCACTGACCTGGATGGGGAAAAGATGGCTCGTCCAGTCAATCTGGAGCATCTCGAGAAGTTCTAACCCTAGTCCAAAATCTCGGCACGCTACGACTCTTATCATCCCCCTTCTATTCTAAAAAAAAAAAACTCTTCATTTCCCTCTACCCAGAACTACATGGGCCTGATCCTCTACAAAATAAAAAACATACTTTTAAACAAAAAAATTTCAAAAACCCCAGAGGTACGTAGGCAGCTCATACATCTCACATGAGAACGGCCCCTTCTTTTTCACAAAAATATATTCTTTTCTTACCTACAAGAATGGTGGTTCATTCTAAGCATCTACTTAAACAAGAGGGTTATGTATGCCTTAGCGATCGGTATAGATAATTCAAAATACAAAATTCATCGAAAGGCACTGCTGGATGATCAGAAACTTGTTTATTTCATTAATAAGAAATTACAGTACGGATTACATAAGAAAAAGGAATGGATAAATACCTTCCACCTATTGCCATAAAAAGCCAAATAAAATCCCCACATACATTCTCTATTACATAAATAAACTCTCCAAGAGTCCTACCCATAGCTACCAGAGGAGCCCACACCTTCATCATCCATGTCCTGAGGACCCCAAGTTTCCCCTGCCTGAATAGAGTGTCGCAAACATTCCATGGATCGATGAGCCTTGACCATCTTCGAAAAGACCACAACACCCCCTTCCATGGAGTCAGATAAAACAAACCATCTTTGACCAGTCTCTACCACCAACATCTTGCTGACTACTTTCCTCCACAACCACCTCATATAATCTTTGGGGACATGGAAAACCTTCCCAACAGACTGAGAGGGACGGGTCGACGGACGCCGATTTTCCCACAAAGATCAAAGCAACAGATGCAGGCGCTCAGTCAAATCTTCTACTGGAAAGATATTTGAGGTCCGAGGGGGCACGACCTGCGCCCAGCCAAATTGACGTAGAAGCCGCCAAGGGAAATAAAAGGAGGTCTGTCTGAGACCAACCAGCCACACATATGAATACTCTCCTAGCTCCAGAATTGGCTGCAACTATCCCCACCAAGGCACTGACCAATATGGCCCATGAGCCCCATACTCCACAAACCAATTCTCCCAGTTCTCAACATGCAGGCCAATGCAAATGAAGTATCACGAAAAGAGGTTGGGAAAAGCTGACAAAGGATATTCTGGAGGAGTCGACAAGCAGAATCTTTCAGATAACCACATGAACAGCATCACAGGGCTACCCCTCAAAAAGTCAGAACGACCTTCTCTCCAGGCATCTAGGCCATTTAGAGTCTCCGCCAATATCACCGCCGTAGGATTGCGACGGTATGACATCCATGAAGTAATGGCTGTAAGTTGAGGGTCCACTTGTACCTCCCCAGTCACCAATAATAATTTTGAAACCAGGCCCAGAACCACGGCTCCAGCATAATCAGCATCACCTACTTCCCGCAAATGCACGGACTGTAGCACCGCCGGGAGGGAGACCATTCCTCCAACAACCAATGACTTGGCCTCCGAAGGTGAGATATGAAGAAGCCCGACCAATAAATCCCTAGGAGGATGGGAGAATTCAGGCAAAGCTGTAGCAACACTGGGATTAACACCCAGTATGGCAGATAATTCCTCGTAGGTAGGACAAACTTCTTCTAACCCAAAGCAGAATACATGGTCTTCAGGGTACTAGAATTATACCACCGCTATCAGCATATTCCACTCAAAAGGCTGATTGTGCCACAAGGAGACTCGACGCATGTTGAAAGCGTCGTAGTCGACATTATAAGAGCACATAGCTTCCAAGGCTTCGAGGTAATTGACAAACTCAATGCTACCAGGGAGAAACATCTTGCAGGACTAAAAGATAATGGGTAGGCAGATGAGGATGCAAAGGTGTGATGAGAACACTCCACCCTACCCCATTTTTTATACTTGAAAATCCTCACAAACGACATAATCCCTACAGAAATCGGAAGGAATCCTACCCCCACAAGGTACCAAGGGCTGAAGAGGGTACCAATCAAAGCCTTCAAATGATGGGACTGGACTAAACTGCCAATAGGCAGGTCAGGGTGTTTTCCGATCGGCAACCCCCCATTTTTGGAAATTTCCTCCTTTCCTCTTTTGTCAAGTCAGAAAACTCAATAAAAATAAATTGATATTCTCAAAAGAATTTCAAGAATCCTGTTTTCTCCTTATAGGATTCCCCTTTTTTAAAATAAAGCTTTCCTTCGAAATTTCCAAAAATATTCCTTTTTACAGTCTCAGCAGCAAATTAAAAAAGCGCATGCATTCATTCATCATTAAAATAAAAGATAGTCAAAAAACTACATTGCATTGCATATATCTGTTTTCTTTGTTACATCATTTTGCAAGAAATAGAAAGAAAACCCAAAAATAATGGGACTCAACCCGAACCCACATTCTCTCTCTCTCTCTCTCAAGAGCTTCCACCCCTGCGACGCGCTCTCTTTCCCCTATGGCGAGACGACGCACCCCCACTACCCAAGCCAGAGTCTTCCCCGGACGACGCTGATGGCACCAAGCAAGAAGGAACAGGGACAGCATCTCGAATGTGGGAAGTCACCGATGATATCCAGTCACTAATGTCTCTCAGCCAAGTAGTCGACACTCGAACTTGCTGCAAGGAAAAGGCAAAATCAGTATCAAGCAAAAGAAATCAAAAAGAGGAAAAGAGACCGAAAGGTTTACCGCAGGACGAAAGACCTCTGTCAAACCCAACTCCTCTGGATCCATCGCATGAGGACGGTGTAGCATCGGCACTATCCCTCCATCGGCCCACAGAATGTTGTACGAGGGAGTGTGCAACCGCACGAAAGGAACCTCCTAGGTTGCCTCCATCGTAGGTGCCGACGGACCACTGTGAAAAGACCCCACTGCCCGACTCTAACCCACAGGAGGGAAAGGCAAGGTATCATATATACTGGGCACCATCAACCAGCTCGTCACAAAGTCCATATAGTCATACGGCGCAGCCGTATCAGTGTACAACGCATAGGACTCGTCGATCATCGCCGCGATCCTCTCATCCTCCAACAGCTGTTGCTCCCGCCTCATAGACGTAGGAGGCTACGCAGGTGGCACCACCACCTCTTCCCCGATAATCTGGCGAACCACCCTCTCCTCGCGATACCAAGAATGTCCGAACTCATGCGCCAACAAACGCCTCATCTGCGCATTCACCCCAGTCATCCCCGTTTCCTAAATGGTTGTCCCCCAAGGATAAAAGGTCACCTGAAAATTTTCAAGCAAGCACAAGTTAATACAAGATCAGAAGGTGCAAAAACCAAGACTGAAAAGGAAAGGACCTTACCCGACCACTGGTCAAGTCATTCAAGACTTGACGCACCGCCTCCAAGGAGAGAGATCCCTTTGACTGTCGGTTGGCCTTACGCCATCGATACATTCGGCAGAAGTCCCCAACAGTATCATCGTTCAAAGCAATCAGCGGAGTGTTTCACCGAATCACCTCATAGAACCACGTCTGGATTCACAAGAAAAAAGAGACGCTTAAGAAAAATGCGAATGCATGAAAGGAAAATGCGAATGCATGACATGAAAATGCGCAAAGTAAAGAACACCTCAAGGAGATACGTGGCTACAGTAAAAGTCTGCCAGCAGCACCAGCTGAATGTATCCAAAGAAGAGTAAAGGGTCACCAAGGTCAGACTCCCCCAATCATAGAAAGGGATGTTCGAAAACATCCTCAGGTACGAAAGAAACCACAAATGGACGACGTCGCCACTCGACACCACCATGAAGCCTCCCAACACCAACAAGATGAACAACCGGGTCATCTGCCTCACTTATAGACCATCCTCCACATCAATCACCCTGCTCAGCAAAACATCCTTCAGCAAGGACAACCGGATAGAATCTCAAAAAACTATCCTCCTCACATCACCAAGTGTCGCATGCACCGCCTCCGACCTCACCCGTAAGGAGAGATTCACCTCTATCTTCTCCCCATCACAATCCAGCCCTAACAGTTATTGCACATCTATGGGAGTCACCGTCATCTCCCCGAAGCCAAAATGGAAGGTGTGGGTAGTGTCCGACCACCTCTCCCCTAAAGCACACAGGACCGCTGTCGAACGAGGCGTCTCATCCAGCACAGCCGCCAACCTCCCAAAACCCGCTGATGATACCATCCAGCACACCACGGGTGGAAGATGCTCCCAAACATCCTTAAGCCCCATCGTCCCGCGGGTACGTATATTATTCAAAGAAATATCAGGTTGGAAACAGGAAAAACCGCATCAAGGGTCAAGAAAAAAGGAAAAATCAACCAAAAAGAAAGGAATTCCAAGGGTCAGGTTACTTACATAACCACCGGGAATCACTCTCGAAAAGCAATGATGCGATGGCTCTCGCAACAAGGTTCGCTCATCCGCAACCAGCTCGAATGCATCAAAGGCATTCTCGTTCCCCAAAGTAAGGGGCACCCTATCCCTCCAATCCACATTCGCCTAGTCATCAACGGTCAACCACTCCCAATGGACAGCGGTACTCACAAAAGTGGCCATTTCTTGAAGATCGAAACATTAGAACAATTCGCAGAGAGAAATCGCAGAAAGAGAGAAGGCAAGAAGGTGTGAAAAATAATTGGGATTCGCCCCCTTTATATAGGATGCCAAGCGCTATGCCAATCGGCACCTCCCCCTTCCATACCGATCAGCACTGACCCCTCACCTTCCCGAGGCAGCCCAAAAGTCTATGACATTACCGAATGGCACCCCTCAGTCTATGCCGGTCGGCACCCCCCTTAAAATTTGGTACAGAAATTCCTGAAAAATGCCAGAAAACCCTGAAAATCCTTAGAAAATTCTTAAAAATCCCAGGAGGGATTCGTAACGTTTTCGTCAAGAAAATTTTGCACTCCTTCAAGCAAAACCTCTTTTTTCCCAACAGAACCCTCAAAATCCAAGCGAATGACCTCTCGAGCAATGCGCCCAGACCACCTAATCACCTCCTCAGTAGAGTTTACTACCTCAAACCGATTATCTCCACAACAATCAGCTCTTCCGCTCAAATCAAAGACACAAAGCCTCCCCAGCCATCGGCTACCCGGTATGAAACAATATCGCATGGTATTTCCCTTAGCGGATTTCAGAATAATCACTCGCTCCAAGTAGTCTCTCCCCAAAGGACGATCCAAATCTTACCCAGCTCATTCATCGTTCCCCAGCGGAACCTCAAATCCAATTCTTATCCCTAGCGGAACCTCAAATCCAATTCTTACCCCCCAGTGGAACTCTTTTCTTTTCCAAAGGAAATACAATCACTTTTGGGTCAGAATTGACCTCAGTCCTTGGTCGTCACCACTCTTGGGTAATAGTTGACCCCGGTCTTGGATCGTCACCTGAGTTAGGTCAGAATTGACCTCGGTCCTCGGTCGTCACCACTCTTGGGTTAGAATTGACCCCGGTCTTAGATCATCACCTGAATTAGATTAGAATTGACCTCGGTCCTCGGTTGTCACCACTCTTGGGACAGAATTGACCCCAGTCTTGGATCGTCACCTGAATTAGGTCATAATTGACCTCGGTCCTCGGTCGTCACCACTCTTGGGTCAGAATTTACCCCAGTCATGGATCATCACCTGAATTAGGTCAGAATTGACCTCGATCCTCGATCGTCACCACTCTTGGGTCAGAATTCACCCCGGTCTTGGATTGTCACCTGAATTAGGTCAGAATTGACCTCGGTCCTCGGTCGTCACCACTCTTGGGTCAGAATTGACCCCGGTCTTCGATCGTCACCTGAATTAGGTTAAAATTGACCTCGATCCTCGGTCGTCACCACTCTTGGGTCAGAATTGACCCGGTCTTGGATCGTCACCTGAATTAGGTCATAATTGACCTCGGTCCTCGGTCGTCACCATAATTGGGTCAGAATTGACCCCAGTCTTGGATCGTCACCTGAATTAGGTCAGAATTGACCTCATTCCTCGGTCGTCACCACTCTAGGGTTAGAATTGACCCCGGTCTTGGATCGTCACCTGAATTAGGTCAGAACTGACCTCGACCCTCTGAATTGGTCATCCTCGCTTCCTTAGGTCCTCAGAACTAACCTCGACCCTCTGAATTGTTGACCCTCTCTTCCTTAGGTCCTTAGAATTGACCTCGAACCTCTAATTTGGTCGTCCCCATCATTCTCCTTAAGGTCCTCAGAATTGACCTCGACCCTCTGAATCAGTCATACTCTCTTAGAAGCATCATGCGGTGTCTAATCGATGGCTATCATTTATTCCAAGATCACCCATTGAGGGGCTTTGTAGACACCTCATTCTGTTACCCCCTAACTCTCCTTAGGTCCCTAGTACCTCCACTCATCATCGCAAACCCAGGTCATGTCCCGAGCACTAACCTGGAAGCCATCGGGCACTCCCCGACTCGATTTGACCAATAGTCAAACTCTTTGTCTCGACCGAGGTTGAATGAATCTTCTAAAGGAACTGAATACCCTTTCCAACGGTCCATCCCTTGCACGATTCCGACTTCCAATGCGGATGAACGATCCATTTGACTCCGGGAGGCCACCGAGCGCTTCCTGAGCCCGATTGACCAAAGTCAACTCTCCAAACTGGGTCAAACTCTTTGGAATATATAAGTACATCTCCTAAACTTTCCAATGGTATGCCCCGTGCACGATTCAGACTTACCATGCGAACGAACGATCCATTTGCGTCCGAACGATTCCCCGTCCAGCGGACCGACAAACGCTTCTGAGCCATATTTGACAAAAAGTCAACTCCCAAAATTTGTAGAAGTCCAAAGGACTTTCGAAGTCTCTGAATTACCTTTCCAACGGTATGCCCCGTGCACAATTTTGATCGACGGTTTTCCCTCGGCGGCCGATTTTTTGAAAAAGCCTGAAACACACTACCAAACGGCAAGTCCCAGAACCTGCCTATCGGCACCTTCCTGCCGATAGGCAGGAAGGGCTCTATGCCGATCGGCAAAACCCTTGGGCCTATAAAATGAGGCCTTGCCCTCATTTGCATAGGGGAGCTCAGATCAGATAGAAATCCCTCTCAACGAATCTTAGAAACCTTTCTCGAAGGCAGCGTGATTTCAACTTCCAAATCCCCTTTTTACTTCCACTTCTCATCATTCCTTTCATCAAACTTGGTGAATTAACCTCTTTCCATCATCATCCAAAGTGCAAGGGCTGCTCTCCAACATTCAAGATCAAGCTCAAGATCTTCAAAAAGGTCCAACTTTCTCAAATTCTCTCTTAAATTCCCAATAACTTGTTTTCTTACTTAGCACTTTTATTATCTAATCTCACACATCCTAATATACTTTTTATTTAGTATTATTGCACTTATCTTATTTTCACATAAATAAAACCCAAAAAAATAAGAAAAAGAGGGTTTGCTCATAAATTCTAAATAGGGATTATCACACTTTTTCCACACTTTTCTCACAACTAAAACACTTTTTATACACACACACTTACAAATAAGAGATTCCCCATTTGATTTATGGGATAAACCCCACCCCTCATTTTGTATGCAAACTACATGGACTTCAATGCCTTTATGGGCTACGTAGGCATCTCGGGGTAAAACTCGAGATTCGAGTCCTTTTCTCAATTTTTCTTATTTTCTATCTTCTCTTTGCCCTATTTTCTATTATATACATTCGTTCTTGGTGGCGTATTATCTCACATGCATTATCGTTCCCTTATAACAATCAATGCAAGGGTAGTCGTGCAAATCCTATTTTCTACATTAATCTCACATTCCTATGATGACTCGCTTTATCTTTTCCATGATACAAGTCGAGGATTCCTACCTCCATTCTATATATACACATTCACACATATCACGGGGGTAAATATAAAGGAAAATAGCAAATATTCATGAGAGACCGAAAGGGCGGAATGGGTTCCTAATATCTTCCCATTTCGTAACTAAGCCTCCGAACCCTTCTCGAATCATTTTGGTTTCGCACGCACCAGTATGTCTTTGGATGCCATCCTTCGGGGTGGCTCCCTCTTTCTTTTGTCTATTTTGAGTAAAATAGACTGGAGACTCTGAATCTCTCTACGTTTTCACACCTCACAAATCGACACTGGCCGAAGCGCTCTCCCGAGAGGGGATGCGCGGGACCCGAAGGATCCTTTTCCCTTTGCGGCGAGGATCAGAAATGGCCACACTTTAGCAACAATTTATTTCTTTCTTAAACACGTCTTGCCTCCCTTTATGCAACTTTATCTTTCAATTGTAGATGAAATGTTAAAGAAATATAAGAAAATGGACATAAGGAACAAAACTATATGGGATGATGAGAGAACATAAGTTATAAGAAACGAAGGACATATTAGGCTCACATAATAATATCATATAAAATATGAGGGAGCATAAGATCAAATAATGACATTGAAAGCCAAATACATAGAAACCATCATCATGATTTTACATGGGAACACTCATTATATAGTTAAACAAAATGTAAGGCACATGTGAGTTATGAGCATAGGAAGCACAAGAGGTTAATATCAACCAAATTACATATCATTCTTGACACTCATGTTATGTAAACCCAATTTCTAGATACATAAAGATGTGACAAGGTAAATATCAAATAAATATGTTCTCAAAATCCAATGGTGAAGCATGGGTAAAAATATGAGTAACAACCACCAAGGATATATGATATACTAAGAGAAGATACACTTAAATCTTGCATCCTCAAATAAGATCAATCACATTTGAATAATGTAGCATATTTATCCTAATGCAAGAATTATGATATCAACATATATAGAAGTTTGTGTTTAAATACCAAAGTCGATGTTAACACACTCTACACTAAAAACATGGATAAAAAACATAAAGTTTAAATCCAATTAATGACTATATATGTGCAAATATGTATCAATAATATTTATCACTCAACAAAAGGTGATATCCCCAATCATGCATTTTTAAATAGATAAGTTTAGGAAACTTGCAGGATATACTTGTAACCCCCCGTATTTTTATCGCTTTTAATTATGAGATTTATTAAAATTAATTTGGCATAATTTATTGGAAAATAATCCAGATTTAAATGCTAGCGAGACGAGAGTTAGTATTTGATTATTATAATGTTGTTGAATATTACTGAGTGATTATGGTAATATGTGATTATTGAATTTATTAAAATTGTCGTGAGTTTAAAATACGACAGTTTCGATAATTAAGATAGGACGCGCGTGTCAGTCGTGTCAGGACCCAATTTAATGGATTTAAAAGTATTATATTTTTATATCGTCCGTATGAGCATTTTGAGTGCACCAACGTGTCTGGAAGGTTCAAGATAGTCAGAAAACACTAGCCGAGGGTTTAGTTTGGGTTCTGGGGCATTTTTAGGCATAACCGGCAACTCGAGAGGGTATTTTAGTCATTCCTATTTTTGGGTGAATAGTGACCCATGAATTTTAGACAGTTAATATCATCTAACACTTGAGTCCCGTAGGTTTTCTCAACCAAAAATCATGAACGGCCATTAGAGTGGAAGAAAATGGAATTTCCAAAGGAGAACCAACAATTAGAGGCTTTTGCACCACCGTCACCACCATCGGATAGATCGGAAAGCAAGGATCATCCACATATCATCTACTTCATCAGATCAAAATCTTCATTACCAGGAAAGTGAATTAACTTGAAATAATTTAGCGCATATATCATTCATGTTAGGTTAGAATTGAAGAATAACCTTAAATAATGAAAATTGAATGGATTTGAAGAATTTAAATCATAATCTGGGTAGGTCTTGCATATAGTTTAATGTTGGAGATAATAGTAGCCACCAAATTATGATTTATGGGTAGAGAATTATGGAATTGTATTGAATTATATAGTATTCTTGAAGAAATAGGAGAACTAGGGTTTTTATATGAAAATTAGGTAAATTGATCAAAGAATTTGATGTTCCATTTTGATTTGATGATTCTAAAACGTGGGAAATGATGCAAACATGTTGGTATGATAATTAGTATACTTGGTTGGGAGTTTAATACATTGTAATGAAGAATTAGAGTTGTAGAAAGAGGAAAACCCGTAACTATTTAATAAAATCTTGGCTGATACCTGCAGGATTGATCGATCGACTCAAGAATGTCTATCGATCCACCCCTTTTCTTCGATCGATCAACCCCTTCTGATTTTTGGAAATTTTTTTTCCTTAAGGCTTAATAAAAATCTCAAGGGAGATGATGATTCTTAGGATGTTTAAATTGATATTTTGGGACTTAGTTAAGGTCAGTAGGGTCTTAGTTGAAGCCCAGAAAAATGGATTACCTTAGGGATTTGAATACTATTGCTTACGAGGGACTGCCGAGTGAGTTACGGTTAGAAATCGTTCAAATTGAAACTATAATGGGAATAAATGCTATGGTAAGGATAAGAACAGTAATGGAGGGGCTTTAAGTTACTGAGATAACATCAGAAACTAATAGGAGGCCTAGTAACCTTTTGGGGTAGGTTTAGGCACTCAAATTGACACGACGAGAGAAAGTTATCAAGTTAAATATATAATTATGTATGATTTTTTATTAGAGTCTCACATTGTAGATTTAGAAAATAAACTAAAAGACTCTAGTAAAGTCAAATTTGATTTGGAGTATCGTTCGACGAATTAGATAAAATATTAGGAACGGTCCAAATTAAAAATGACATGTGTGGTTTAGGCTTCGATACTTGTAATGAGTCAACTCATAAAGTCAAGACCAATATTTTAGGAGAATCCTATAGGAACAATGTTATATATCATTCCTTAGGTAAGTCTTTTCGCCGAGTCTTTAGGTGATCACATTGTGATAAATTTTGTTTTGATCTTAAACGAGGTCCTAGAAAATCCCTACATAGGGCAACCGAGGTAGCCAAGATTCCTAAATCCCGAGATCGTCATTAGTTTGGGTTAGGATATCCGACTTGGTAGCGTTACAAAATAGGACTTTTTATTCTCATTTACTTTCACACGATACCTACCTTGCTAAATCCAAAGGTTGAATATGTTAGTTGTTTGCATACTTTAGCTTATACGCTTCATGCTATATTATCATGATAATTGTATGCTTGTTTATCATTTTCTAGTCATCGCTTTATCACATATCTCATGCTAGAATTATGATATTTGTTTATTTTTTGTATTGTATTTATTTTGTTTGCATTAAATGAAAAATACAAAAAGATTTTTGTTTATCATTTGTGTTTTACCATTTTATTAATTTAGGCTTAAAGAAAAATACAAATGATTTTTATTTGTCTTTTGAGTAAATATTTTTGTTTGGTTGGTTAAAAATTTCAAAAATAAAACTCGAAAAGATTTTTTTTGTGTGTATTTTAGTTTGACACACTTTATGTGGCATATACTTATGTTTGAATCCCATCTTTTTCGCTCCCATATGGCTAGAACTTTTGGTTGAGATTGTCAATCCTTAGAATGTTCTTTACCATGCTTACATGGAGTAGTTGGATTTTGTGTTACTATAATGGATTCTATTTTTATATGCCTCAATTCACACATGCACGAGCTCACTTGAAATTTTAATTTCACATGTCTATTTAAGCTTTGTGTGGTGTTCTCCTACCAATCTAGTTATCTACATATTATGTGACCTAGGAGAACTAGTGCATGTTAAAATTCGTTGCACGTGAGATTAGTGTGAGATATAAAAAAGATATATATAAATGTGCATGGGGAAGGGCTCCAAAAGGAAATATCATCCTTTGCAAGTAAGTCACCGTTTTCTTGGACCTAAAAAAATATGTGGTCCAAAGGCCTAAAAGAATAATGGCATTAGAAGAAAATATTTTCCAAGGCCTATGTGTTTAGTTTGATATAGTCATTAAAAAATTAATATGCTTATTTTGAGGGAGTTTGGATAGTAATATCAACGGTCTGCACAATGTCCGTTTAGCCTAGTTGCGCTTTCAATGTCATGACTCTATTGGTTTGTAGAATCATCAAAATTCTAGACTTGTATGCATTGTGTATGTTTATTCATTTTGTTCAATTTATATTGTCACATGAGGTTATATTCAAATGTGATAAAGTTTGCAATCAAATGAGAACTCCGTGAACATTTTTTTTAAGTGATTGGGTCTAAATTTAATTGTTACTAGTTCACACCCCTACACTTTCGTTTCCATATGACACATTTTTGCCATACGAGTGTGAAAATCTTATTGTATTTTGTGTCATGTGTGGTGTCTATACCTATATATATGTGCGCGTGCGTTAGTGCTATTCATTATGTCTACATATATATGGTAAAGTTTTTTCTTTGCTTTGCTTACTACTCCATCTATGCTTCTAATTCATAATTGGTATCTATCTTGTTGCATATTGTTGTTGATATCACATGATTAGTATTTTATGTCTCACATTGGTATCATTTTTATGCATCTTTGTTTGTATCCTTTATTATTTGTATGGATTAGGTATGATTTTGTTGCCCATATGATTTCATGCTCTTATCACTTTAAGCTTCATTGTGTTTAAATTTGTTCTTTTAACCATTGTCTATTCCTGAAAAAAGGGGGAGAATAATAGGGGGAGAAATAGTATCTTATCCTATTCTAATCGTATCTTAGTTTGAGATATTTAACTTAGGGGGAGACGTATTTCTATGTAGGTCATTTATTTGATAAAGGGGATAATTAATTTAGGGGGAGTAATTTTTTTACATGCATTTAATTCTTTGATATTCCCTATGCGTTTAATGTTTGCTTAAGTGTGCAGGAATTCTATTTAGCGGTAAACCTTACATCGGTAAAGCTATGATCCTTGGGTCTTGAGTCAATTTTTCTATTTTTGAAAGGGATGTTTTTTAATCTAGTAGAGCTTGATGGCCCTTTAGGATTTTATTTTTGTTTTTGTCCCGGAATAGCCAAAAGGGGGAGATTTGTAAGGACACAAATTTCCAATTGAGTCCTTTGTAGTTTTGGGTCAATTCCGGACAAAACCATTTGAGTAATAGTATAGTGTTCTTGTGTATCCATCAAGCCTATGACATGTTAAAGTTGAAGATGTTGCGGCCTACTTATCAAGAGATCATCATTGCCAGTTTACATATGCCTCGTTTCATGTCATCAACTTAGTTCCAATCCCTCCTAAGGTATGAATGCATTACATATATATAGGAGCTTGGAACATTTTTTTATTGGGTGTAATTTTATTTTAAAATAAATTTTATTTTCAAAAGGTTAATTTTAGAACTTTAAAATAAAGTTTTTGGGCTTAAATCGAATTTTAACCATTCTGTCACTTCGTTCGATATTATCGTTCGAACGAGTTTTTCATCTGAACGAGAATGTCGTTCGAACGAGTTTTCTAACGACTTTTCCTAATTGGCCTCTAGAACATCGTTAGATAGGTCGTTCAAACGAGACTTCATTCGAATGAAAATCTCGTTTGAACGAGATTTTCGGCGGGAAAATTCTTTGGTAGTTTTCTCCATCTCCCCACTACTTTTTGACCGAATTAATATGTGCGGGAACCAACCTTTTTAAATACCTTTTTCATCTTCTACAACCTCTAAGAGAGAGTTTTGAGAGCTAAATTACTCCATGAAAAGATTCAAGTTTTGAGTGTCTGTTTGTCAAGAAAATCCTTCTTAAACACTTTTGTTTACACCCAACTGTTTAGTTTATTCCAAGTATTTCTACTTCTATATATTTTCTAGGAGAGTGTTTGGCAGCGGGTTTTACTCTACCGAATTGAAGAGAAATTTGTTTTTTCTTCTACATTCCATAAAGAAAAAGTTCATTGTTTTGCTGCGGCATACTCACTGGGTGAAAGGCATTATGCGAGGGTTGACGGTTGTCCAAAAGCTTCATTGGTGGATTCCAAGGTTTCGGTGGATTTCAGAATTGTCGACTAAGCGGAGGTTGGTACAAGAAGACGCATCAGGGACTTGAAGGGAGTCGAGTCGAGTTGAGTAAGTCATTTATCTTGTACTTGTAAAAATACCATACTTAGTGGACTTAAGGCTAGGGCCGTCCGGGGTTTTTTCCCGTTGTGGGTTTTTCCTCGTACATCGCGGCGTAGTGGTTGTGAATTTATTTTATCTTGCAAATCACCTAGAACGCATGCTTAGGATTAAAAGATAAAATATGGTTTAATTCACAATCTTGTTTAAACTTGTGATGTGATTTAATTTGGGTAAAATGTAAGTTAATTCAATTCTAGTCTAAATAATTGAATTTGATAAAATTTGGTTTGGCCTAATTTGGTAATATTGAAAATATTGTGTAGGAAAATTTTAGGACATGGGATTAAATTAATTTGGTTTTAGTGAATTTTTAAGTGTGTGTGTGTAGACTTAATTTCACTTAATTTTGTTTTTAGAAATTAAAATTTTTGTTTAATTTAATTTTTCATCTTTTTCAAGAAAAGAAAATCAAATAAAATTTGGAAAATTAAATTGTTGTGTTGAACCATCTATTTTTCGCATTTAAAAGGAAATTATATTTTAAAATTTTAAAATTGGGGGTCTGCGTTCCCAACATAAACCATCTGCAAGACATGACTAAGTGTTCTCTAATTTCCAAAACTTTTAGATCCTTGGCAAGTGATATCCTTCACTTGTGTCTCTGGAGTCCTTCAACCCATCTATGTGATAGCTCTCCTTGTTGTATATAACTGGACTATTTTCTTCATCAAATGATGTTCAGTCTATCTTCCTTTTCCACATTGTTCCTAACTTCCTTATAGGCATATGACTCAACACATTTATTCCCAGATTCCCTTATCTTGGACGATAGTGAAAATCAAACTAACCAGGGCGCCCATACACCCTATATCCCATGCATATCTGCACAATTATAACAACGTAACATATTTATGTCAAATCCAGCCCTACATGCTCTACGTGTCTATATAATAAGGATATACTCAATTAACATACTAATCGTGTCTTAATTATCCTCGAGATTTCCCCCACCAATTCACTAGTGGTGCAAATGTTCCACAATGCTTCCTGCACAACACTACCTGGCTCCATTGGTCTTAAACTATAAAATATCTCTCAAATGAAAGTGTTATCTACATACATGTGTAATAAATATAGTAATAAACCCATGCCCTAATGACCAACATGTTATCCGCCTCCCGACACTTACTGAGTTTCATACGTGGGACGTCTCGCAAACGAAATCCAAGAAAGGAAACCCCCAATACACTACTACCTAGCATTATCGGTCATCGATATTTGTAGGCCCAAAGCACATAATTGGGACACTCTCTATCCTGTCCCCAGACGTATAAGCATAATCGTATGCTCCCACATCACTAAAGTGGTTATCAAACTGGTGCTCTCACTATCACAAAGTCCTCAACGTTAAATTAATAAGGAGCACAATCTCTCCACTTGACGGTAAACCCAATATCCCCCGAATCTCATCAGTAAAGTCCCTACGCATTGGTATCGAATATAATGATACTACTGTACTCTCATAAGTCTCCCCTGTAATATAATTTATACGCGGTCTCGACCCTTTCTCAGGATGAGACATCATAAAATAACACATCCTTCCTTGGAATATCAAAGCCAATAGCCTTACCGTAAGAGTCCACTATCGCTGAAACCATTTCTAACCACTCCATACCCAGGATAACATCATACTCGCATATTACATCTCTTTAAAACAAGTAGATATACAAAACATAACTTCTCAATGTCCACACTCTCTCCCCTATAGATGGGACCAAAAAGATCTCCGCTACTCAACGGTAAATATAAACTCATAATAATGATACTAACAATACATCCACTAAATGCATCTCATGTGAAAATCTAGTGCTAACCAAACATACTGTGATGCACCTGTGTCATATAAAACTTACCTTATGTACCCAAGGATAAAACTTATACTTCTAATTACTAATGGCACTGGTTGTTCTGCTGGTTACTTTACATAATACTCCCGTCTAAACTGACCTAATAACTACGGCTACTGTTGCCCCAGTTGGGCATCCTTATTACATCCTCTTGCTCGTTGCAAACAAGTTCGACGCATGTGGCCCTATGCTCCACATGTAAAACAACTCCTCATGTAATCACCTTATCTCTGTACTACTGGCAGTGTTTTGGCTATACTGATCTCTAGCCTTGGTGACCACGGCCCTTATGTCCACACCCATGTGGTTCCATTGGCCCTGAAATCCCTAAGGAACACATTATTGGCCCTGACTAGGTTCACCATCACTTGGTTAAAATTCCCTTGATCTGAATCCCTTAGACAGGTCCCCCTATTGGGTATCCCCCTATGGTGCCCCACTAGCACCGATACCTCCAGTCTTTACCTGTTGGCTAGACTCTCAAAATATCTTAACCCCTTCACACAAAAATGTTAATATTGACATTGTAAATATAAGGCATTGACTCCATATGCACAAGTCGTCCAAGATGGATTTCTCAAAAAGTGTTGGCGATTTATACTGGTGAGTCCATCATCGCAATTAAGGTCTCTTATCTCCTCCGTATCCACCTCGCCCTCCTGTGATAAGTTTAGAAATTTCCTTCATATCTCTATTTGAATAGCAAATGAAAGGACTTATGATCAAATCGCACCTAAAATACCAGATAGTGATGGTGGATCTCTTTTTAGATGTGGTGACTCACTCCCATAACTACAATGTCGCTCATACGAATTTAAAAGTTTCCAAAATTTATTTTTGAGTGTCACTGCACTCAACCATATGCAAATGCCTTTGGATGTCTTCCTTCCACTAGCTAACTAATACAACATCTGCATTTCCCTGAAACTCCGATAGAGGGAGCTTCTGAAAGGCCCCTCTGACTCCCTCTTATACTAATTGCACTAGATGAGTCTGAATTGGTTCCACCGTCTACTGTGGCGGTGCTTGGTGAAGCTACTATGCCTTAGCGATCATCGCAACGTTAGTTGCCTAAGCAATAATAGTGGTGACTTCTACTTCGGTCACCGTTCCCATAATACTCTATGGCTCTGGCTGAGCCTCACCTCCTGCGGCGGTCCTGCTAACGACTGTTACTAGTTGTCCTTATCCTATTCGTCTTCGAAACCCATATGAACTTGAATAAGATTCTTTTTTATTCTACATAAAAGCATGAGAATGTAAATCACAATATGAATCGACAGTCCTAAGCATAGGGATCTACATCAATGAGAAAGCAACATTAAAAACATAAAAAGTCACACATATCCTAAGAACACTAGAACCTAATGTCCTCATACCATTTGTGACACACCGCTTATTTCAATCACGAATGATCAGTCCTTTACTAAAATAAAACAAAAGTCTCAACTAGTTCATTCATAGCATCACTATCCGAAACATTTTAATTACTAATAACGTATTAAGACTGGTGTCAAAATTTTAGAACTTTTTTTTACTTACATGACATTTCCATTCACATAATTAAGCATGCAGATGATAAAATCACTCACTGGTGTAAATAAATTAGCTAATAATTCTTTAAGAAAGGTCATAATACAATGATTCAACTAACTGGAAGAAAAACATTTGAATAAAATAAATACTAAGTAACGAGGCCACATTTATGGAATAACTCTGAAATACCTCCTATATAGATCCCAAGGATAGAGGCATATAATCAATACCTACAGGCATCCATAGTTATTGTAACATCGTCTCACTAGAAGAATGGTTAAGCCAGACGCCCCTTTGGCTGAACACCTAAAAGTTTTTGAAAATATATTGGAACGGGATAGAGCCTAAAACCTTTTGAAAATATTTAGAAAGTGTTTAAAATACAATAATAAATATGCATTTTATTATTTCATAATTAAACTGGTGTCGTACTCCCACGAAATACACCTCACACCTCATCTAAGTGCAGACCTAACACATGTATTTGAAACACCCTAGTTATGCTACCTAGCCTAACTAGTACTTCAGCACCAATCTTAGTCCCATACTCTACCCGGTATCACACGTAACTTTATTCACTTTAAATTTTCAGTTAGGCTTCACATCCGCTTTATAATTATAATTCTTGATTATAATAATATCAATTCATTTCAAATAACTTTCACTCGTTATTAATTCAATATTTACACTTTAGTGTCTTATGCCCATATATAATTTTCTTCACTTTTATATATGTATTTAGGGACAGCATCCCCAAGTTGTCCTCCCCGAAACCTATAAATGTATTGTTCATAATATCTTTTAATTCTCCAGTATATATATATTTACACACACATATATATACAAATACACAAATCACATTAAGTATACCTACATATATAACACTCACAATATATGTATAATCTCAATCACTCGGAGTAATAAGTCATTGGATGGGAAATCACGGGCATGCTATCAAGCTCCAGGAATGTCCACCATAACCTGAGCAACCTGGTCGGAATCTCACCAGCGAACCCAAAATTAAAATGAAAACCAGAAGCAGGCATGACCTTAAGTCCGTGGTCATAACCATACCACATTAATCCAAGGGACTCCAACCCTGCATAGTGTGGGCATATACAGACCTATAACCATGGAGAACGTTACTACCTTTGTTGAGATTCGCCAGAGTTCCCTCCCACGGCGCCCAACCTCCGTCGATAGTATTTACGCTGGGATGGGTATGCTTGACGTAAATATCACACACATGGATATTTTTACACCGACACGCACACACACACACACACATTATATATATATATATATATATATATATATATATATATATTATATATTTATATTTTATTCTGGATACTAAGCCTATTTTGAATCGGCTTGTAACCTAACTTTTTCTGAAATCCCAACCCGATTTTATTAATCATAACCCTAGTGTTTTTCACCCTAAAACACCTGTGCAACCAAACCCGGATTTGATTTCCAACTAAAGATTTCGGTCTCGAACACCCTTTGAGAGAAAATTTATAACTAATTCAAAACAGACTAGAAAAAAATGAAATTGGCGACCACGCATTCGTAACGAAAAGATCTATCACCATGAAAAAAAAACACGAGTCATTTGAACAAAACACCAACCTTGTTCGAACAAAAATCTCAACTCGTTCGAACGAGCTTCTAACGAGATTCATATTGCAACCCTTTTTTTAGGCGGGATTCATCATTTTCCCATAAACAACTTCCTGAAATTAGGTTAACTAGTAACATTAAAATGACCCGAATACCCATGTATGGGTCCTGTATAGTTTAAAAAGTCCACGAAACTTGATTGTAACCCCCGGGTACCTAATTTTGACTATCTCGAACCATCTCGGGTCATCCATGCACTCGAAATCACCATCGGAGTCACCTAGCATCAATTTATCATCTTATTCCCACACACACATTTCGAATAAGGTAACTTCAACCCGTCGCTTTTACCCACGTACAACATCTTATAAATATAATAACGTATAAATATTCTTTCAATATTCGCTAATTAATATTTATTTAATTCTCTTTAAAATTTATAAATTAATTAAATTACGAGCACACGTGTAATTTAAATATTTTTAAAAATACGGGGCGTTACATGTAGCTCATGAGGTGTCCATGAATATACCTCTAAGATTATTTGCAACCAATTTGAGCCTATCATGAGGTGTTTAAGCACATGTTAAACATTTTTGTGAAGTTAACCATTTCAGTTGGGTTGGACACATCCTGTCTCTTGTTGGGCTGGTCGGCAGAAATCACGAATGGGCGTAGTGACTCATTTTAGTCCCTACATTGGCCCCTAAAATATCTGGGTTAAGACTTATGGGGCCAGTAGATTTTATCCTTGATGTAGTCCCATGACCTAAGATTGTTAGAACTGTTATGGCAGTTCTATAATATCCATGAAATGCTAAGGGTAGGCTTGTTCGAGAAAAATTAGTGGTGATCGACATGGTAAATTTGTAATAACCCTGAAGTTATGGGGGTACGCTGGTCTGGGATGTGATTCTAAGCGCTAAAAATCCTCTTTGAGAGTTGTACCCATGATTACGTACAAGGTTTCAAATGAAGCTCTGCCACTTTAAACCGTCACTTTTTCAATTTCGAGTTTTATTATTCGTAAATTTAGTAAGAGCTTTTCGCTTCCAATTTCATTAGAGCTTCCTTGCATTCTTCCTTTTCTGCAAGCCCTTCTTTCCTGATCTTTTTATTCACAATTTTTCTTCTTTACTTTTTAGTGTTTGTATCTGTCTCATTAATGGCTACTCTTTATGGAAAAATTGTTAAGGAGTTTAGGAAAACATACTCCATTCCTGCTTGGGTGGAAATTGACTATGCCCCCATGCCCAAAGATTTTAGGAACATGGATGAGGGGCACTGGATTCATACCCTCACTATAGTTCAAGGGGGTTTAATATTTCCCCAAACTGCTTATTTTTAGAATTTTTTGACTACTTTGAAGTCGTTCTTACCCAGTGTGCCCCTAATACCTGAAGAATTATCAATAGGGTGAACATGATTAATGAGCTTTATGGAACTAACTTAGGTATCCTAAAAATTAGATTCTGCTACGTTTGGTCACAAACCTATGATGGTCTTCACTACCTAAGGGATAGGAAGGCTAATAGGATAATGGTGGTGAACTCACTGATTCCAATAAGGGATAATGGGATCAGGGTTTTATTGCTAAGAACTGGCAACATCCGCCCTTCCCTAGGGGCGAGAAGTACACATGGCTTTTGTTCCCTGACTGGGGGGAAGATCACATAAGTCGCCATTCATTTTTCTTTTTTCATTATTGACTTTTTTTTCTCTTTTACTTGTCCTCCTTGATAATTTCTACTTCCTTTATTTTTATGCAACTCACAATAAAAACAAGGAGCCATCTCTCCATAACATCAAGGTTACTGATCTTTTGAAGGTTTGGGGAATAAACGATAGATTACCCAATGGTAAACATACTCGATCGGAAGCCTACCAACTTAAGTACACCAATACCAACACCAGTTTTGTTACTCGTCTGGTGGATGATATCCCAAATATTCCTCTCCCATACGAGGAAACTTCCTCCTCCTTTGAGCTAGTGGACGTTGAGTCTTCCTGTTAAGAAGAAGAAGATCACATGGATCCCCATAATAGGAGGCTTTTTTAGATTGAAGATGATGACGATGAAGTTTACTTTTCTTCCAGGATCAAGGCCGTAAAGAAGGTGGATGGGGATTCTCACAGTACTGGTAGACATAGTTTAATGGCCAAGGAGAAGAAAGAAGAATAGAAGAGGAGGCGAGAGAAGGAGAGAAAGAGAGGGGAAAAGAAGCATAAGAAGGACATAGTTTAATAGCCTCCTATAGGTAGAGAACTCCATGTTGTCCAAGGAGGTAGAGAAAATTCTTGCCCTTAAGTACGTCAGCTTCAATCAAAGGCTAGAATGGGGAGTAAAGAGATGCCAGAATCCAGATTGCCTATGCTCAAAAGGCGAGCTTAAAGAAAGGGTGGGGTAGAGCATTGGTGGAAGTTGGAGTCCCTTCTAAGTCTGAGCTATTTGATAGGCATGATTTAGGACCTCCTGCAACTATTGATGATGAGACTTTTTCCCTCCCTCATACTGAGAAAATGGAGGTCGTGGGGCCTCAAGAAAAGGAGGGGGCATCCAAAAGGAAAGAAGTTGATACAGTAGAACAGCTGAAGAAGTGAAGCCTTTAGCTCTTAGGATTTTATTTCCTTTTTTACTCAGGCATTGTACTTTTTTTCTTTCTTCTTCCTTGGACTGTAATGACTCTGCCTACCCTTTTTTTTGTTAATGAAAAAATATGTTCTCTTTTATTGACATATCTTCCATTATTTCTTGTTAGCTATATTCAATTGTAGTTTATTGCAGAGGAGACTTCCTCTTCTAAAAATATTGATAAGTTGCTTGGAGGGAAATAGAACAATTTCTGTCTCGTCGACCATAAACTGCTATGTATTTCATATATTTTTTGTAATTTTATTGTGCAGTTGATACTTCTTGTATTCTGGTCTTTTGCTTAGTAATAAAATTAATATCAACTGTTGTTCCATTTTTCCAGTCCAATATGCATTTCCATGTGTAATTCCATCCTTCTTAACTTTTAGGTCGTGTCGTCATACTCCCTTAGGCCTAGAAAAAACGTGGCAAAAATGCACCTAGTTTATGGGAAATCTGCTCGTTTAGGATTTTAGTCAACTAACCAAAGTTGGATAATTACCTAGGTATCCCCCGTAGGGCTTCTGTCTTTCTGTATCAAGTTGTGAGGACTCCTACAATGGTTATGAAAGGGACTTGTTGACTTAAGTTTTGATTGTAATAAGCAATAATGTCATTGTAATTAAATTAAAGTCTGATCATATGACCGTATGTTCGGAGACTTTCCAGGATTAAAACAAATTGTGAGCCAGTTACATAGGAAATAATGTTGACTAATCGAATTTTGTTAAGAGATTTGAGCATAATATAGAAGAAATTTCCTTCCTTTATTCATAAAGTAAAATAGAACCCGCGAGCAAAATAAGTTTGAAATGAAAATTTGAGAAAACTAAATATGCTGAAATATGAGACTAAAACTAGAATTTCTTGAGGTTGGCCACATTTCTTGAGGTTGGCCACATCTCTTCCCTCCATTGTTTCCAAGTGATAGGCTCCTTAAAGATAATCTCTAACCACCTTGAAATGTCATTCCCAGTTGGGCCCCAGTTTATAGTTCGACGGCCTTTGGAAAATAGTAGAGGTCGGGAACTTTCCTTAGGACGTAATATCCTATATGGAAGTTCCTCGGATTGACCATTTTTTATCCTTCCTTACCAATAGATGCTAGTATGAGGCCATCTTAATCACATCTGGCTCTCATCGTTCATCTTCTAGGTTAAGTTTAGCATAAAGAGCATCATCGTTCAGTCCTTGGTCGTCCACTCTAGTTCTCACGATCGGGAGAACAGTTTCAAGTGGTATAATAGCTTCCATTCCATAGGTGAGTACGAAGGGTGTTCTTGTAGTTATCGTTGTGGTACGATATGCCCAAAAACACTATGAAACGCATCCACCCAAGCACCTTTCACTTTTTCTAGCCTCTTATTAAGCCCTATCGATCATTGTTTTGCTGAAACCTTCTGCTTGACCATTTTTTTGAGGGTATGCTATCGAGATGAAATGGTGATTGATTCCATATTCTTCATAAAATTTTTAGAAAGGGCCACTCTCAAACTGCGTGCCATTATCAGTGACGATGGATCTTAGTACCCCAAAGCATGTTATGATATTCATCCAGATGAACCTTATCATTTTGTTGTCTTTGATGTTTTCCAATGGTTCTACCTCTAACCACTTAGTGAAGTAGTCTATGCCGACCAACAAATACTCGCGATTCCCAGGTGCGGTAGGTAATGGTCCCACAATATCTAATCCCCATTGCGTAAATAGACATGGGTTAGTCAAAGGCCTTAAATCTTTAGTTGGTTGATGAACCATATGAGAGAACTTTTCTCACTTTCGAACATAGATAATTGCATCTTTTTGCAGATATGGCCACCACTAACCCTCTTTGATCGCTCGAAATGCCAGGGATATTCCTCTTGTATGACTCCAATAAATCCCATCGTGAAGATCATAAAGAACTTGTTCGACATCTTTTGGGTGGACATATTGGCGGTAAGGACCTATAAAAGATCTTTGTAAAGTTTTGCTTATGGACCCAGATCGAAGCGAGAAGCGTTCACTCTTATTTGGTGAACCAACCTTTTATCGACCGACAACATCTCATTCTACAAGTATGCAATGATTGGTGATGGTCTTGTCAATTTTGGACTTAGTGAGAAACTCCACTTCGATTGTTCCTTTGAGGTTAGATTCCACTACTGAGTTTAGGGCTACTAAGGTGTCAGCATGACTATTTTCTCCCTAGGGGAACTGTTGGATGTGGACTTCTTTGAACGTTTTTATAAGCTTGCATGTCACAGCAAGGTAGGCCTCCATACTATCATCCTTTGCATTGAATACCCGCTAAATTGGCTGGATACCAATTTAGAATCTCCAAACAGGTCGAGCCCTTTTGTCCCCACTAAATGATCCTTACATAGGCCAGCTATCAACGCTTCATATTCGGCTTCGTTATTGTAGGCTTCAAAGCCCAATATAATTCCTTACTCAATGATCATGTCTTCTGGCACTACACCAAAATGCTAATTTTATGACTGCCTTTTTGTGACTCCTAATGGGGGTGATAAACTTATTACTCCAGAGAGCAGTCACAAAATTATTTGTAACTCCCTTTAAGAGTGATAAAATCAAGGGGAAAGAAAAATTTAAGTTAAATAGTTTGTCGCTGCTAATGAGAGAGACAAATGTTGCCATTTAATTAATTTGTGACTCCTATAAGAAGTTATAAATTTATAACTGTCACAAGAAGTCAAAAATTTATCACTAAGCCTAATTTATGATTCTTACAAGCAATCACAAATTTATAACTACTATGAAGAGTTACAAATTTTGACCTAGTACTAAATTTGTAACTGCTAACGATAGTCATAAATTTGTAATTGCTAGTAGCGGTCATAAATTTTGGTATAAAACTTAAATTATAACTGCTATTGACAGTCATAAATTTGTAATTGCTCCCGACACTCACAAATTTTGGCCTACTTTAATTTGTAAGGACAAGGAGTGGTCAAATTTTTTTTGGAGTCCTTCTATTGTAACAGAATTTTTGACATAATTTTTATTGAAATTACACATGGCGGTGTGTTATTGGTTTTTTCTTTGGTCCCACTAGCATGGAACCCACAAAATAACCAATAGAAACCCTCCACCTCATTCGGTAATTCCACTTTCGGTAAAAAATTATGTCCTCTTTTTCCTTTTTTTTAACCTAGTTCAATTTCCCTCTTCTCTCTCCTCTCTCTTCCCACTCTTTCTCATAACTCTCCCGCCCCTCACTCATTCTCTTACACTTCACCTATTTTGCCTCCACAATTGTTGTAAGTGTTTCTCTTCATTGTTACGTTTTTTGAGTTTAATATGTGATAGTATCATGGTGTTTTTTAATGTAAATGTTTGGTTTGTATTGGCTGTAACTTGTTTTGTTTATCAGTTTCTTTTTTGTTTCTATAAGTAATATGTAGTTTTTGGTTTCTGTTAATGGATTGTTTTAGTGTGTTTGATGTTTATTTACCGTGAACATAAATAAACATACTTTTTGGTCTTTGGAGCAAATATTTTTTTTTTCAAGTTTGAGGTTTTATCAACTAGGTTTTGTAATTGTGTTGTTGTATGTGATTTTTGTGTGGGTTTTAATGGAATGGAGTTGAATTGTTGTTTATTGTTTTTAATTTTTGTAGCTTTCTCTTTATAAATTATTTTACTAATTGTGTGAGTTGAAGCAGTGATGGTTGGTTTGAATGTATGTTGCTATAAACACACTACTGTTTGGAATGAAATTACTATCTTTTTAGGTAGAAGTTACTGCCTTTTTTATTTTGGTTGGTTCAACTTTGATTTTTTAAGCTCTATTTATCAAACTCCGGTACTAATATAATTAGTATGCTAGATTTAGTATGATAGTTATAATTGCTCTCCTAGATTTTGAAGCTCTATTTATCAGACTCCAGTACTAATATAATTGGTATACTAGATTTAGTATGGTAGTTATAATTGGTCTCTTAGATTTTGCTGTCCTCACTGATTTTTATCCTATCTGTCTTTAAAAATATGCTTATATTTATTCTCATGCTAGATAGATCATTGGAATTAAGGTTGCCACTTAGGTGTGAATGATGTTGATACTGAATTTTCCTTTTTGAATGATGCGATAAGATGTGAATGATGTTGATAATGAATTTCCATTTTGAATGATGCAATAAGACGTTTTTAGGTTATAGAGGAGATATACACATTTCATTGTGAACATGGTTTAACTGTGAATTGAAGTTGGAACAATTATGCGTATTGTTGTCTAATAATGAATTAAAATATGTACATGATTTAGTGTATTATGAACAGGTTTGGTATGTACGGTTGTTTATGAAACATATGTGCCTATCACCGGGGAACGCAAAATACCTTGATCCGAAACAACTGACAATCGATTTGAAACACTTTTCAACTTAGATTTAAGAATGCATGAAAATGAAAATTTTCTAGTTTTGAAAACAGGGGAAATACCTTGATCCGAAACAACTGACAATCGATTTGAAACATTATAACCCTCTATGAAAGAGAATGACATTGAAGGAACCTTTCAGATTGCATATAAATAGGAATGTTTAATATGATAGAGAGTGAAAGGGGTGGTAAAAGACGAAAGAGAGAGAGGTGCAGTCAGAGTAATGTTGGAATGTGAGAGCTTGAGTAATTAAATTGTGTTCGTTTGGAACTTCACATACAGTTAAGAGTGAAGAGTTCTCTGACATGAATATAGGGTAGTAACCTCACATGCACATATTGGAGTAGTTAAATTATGTTGTTTTGGAATTTCGGATTAGCTTCAGAAATCATTAATTTTATTAAGTTTTTTACTTCTTTTGTTTAAGTAATATATTTGTAATTGGTTCTAAACATCTAATTGGTTTTTGGACTCAAATTTCTTTATTTGTTCTTTTTGGACACTGCAATTATAGAAACAAGGCCAGATTGTATCAACATATATGCTGATAAGAATTAACAATGATTGTAACAGGCAATTTTAATGTTCACTCTTCCTTCCTTAATTTCATTTTAGATTCTTGATTCTTATTCTACAATAATGTTTTTCGTGTACATACACATTTGTTTGAGAAGGAAAAGGAGAAGCAAACTGAAAGGTATCAATATGTTTTTATTGTTGATCAACCTTTTGGTTTCCTGTTGCAGCCAAACTATACCCAATGATTGATTGAAATGCGATAACATGAGACAGTATGTGAGAGAAGATTTGATTGGAAAGGTAAAAGAGGATGTGAGTTTTACTTTAAATCTTTTTCTTCACCTATTCATACTTTAATTGTGATTAATAACTAATTTCAAGTAAATTATCTTAGATCCTTTAATATAACTTGATTGCGTATTTAAGGGAGTTCTCTATTATCATATTGTAAATTTATCTACACTTCACTTTGTTTGAGAACTTACACACATGATTTTGTTAATCTTGACATCCTCTGAGTTTTAAGGATCCTCCCTTTCTCTACCTCTTCATAACTCCCATCAGTTATTGTATATCATTAGAATTTCATTAATTATTCTTCATCTATTAACACCATGTATTACACCATATATTAGCACAATTTACTTTCACAATACATAGTTCATGCTGTTAATCAGTCTCTCTGGCAAGTCTTTCGAAATTATTATTTTCTCACCCGTCTCAAAAATCATAGGAACCGAGTATAATACAATACTCAGAATGATAATGAAGGGTTTTGCCTCACGCTCTGTGAGCAACCCATGTCCATGATGAAATCCTCTCATTCTTAACTACCAACTACCATTTTACATGATCAAAATAATAAAACCTTTTTAACATATTTGTTCCTTTTCTCACTTTCTTTGTTATTCTTCATTTCAGAGTAAAAGTGGCATGGAAGATTTAGAGCTATTCGAGCCAGATACCCAAGGTATGTGAGATATGAAACGACTCACTGCAGATATGCTGAGTTCTTAATGGTATGTGGTATTAAAATACATAAAGGAGTGATTTATTTGAACTTACCTTTGTCCTCTCTAGTTTCTTCCATTGTGACGAGGGAGAGAGAGAGATTGTGTGTGGGGGTGGGGGGTAGCCACTATTTTAGCGAAGAAGCTGACTTGGTATGAAGGAGAGAGTAGAGGTTTTTAACTTTTTTATTTTAGGAGAGGAAGAATAATAAAGTTTTTTGATAGAGTGAATTAGGAGGTTCAGCTTGATGAACGTGAGGCAAACTAATGTGTATGGTGATGTGGACACATGTGGAATAGGTAAGTTATGAAACATAACTTGTCATTTTTCTAGTCCTAAATTGTTAGTACAATAAATATTGTAATTCCTCATTTTCTATGATTTTTTTTATAAATAGAAATATCATTCTCAGGTACATAGATCAGAATTAGCATTACCTTGACCCTCATATTATGGCAAGAAATGGGAATAAAGAACAAAACAGCCCTTTCTGGATTGTCCATCTGGAACCTACTCTCCCTGATATTCTGAAAGAAATAACCCTCACTGGCGTATTTGCAAGTGAGTTTCCTCGGGGTCTATAAAAGGTCTTGGGATCTTCATCGGTGTAAATGACAATCTTGAACTTCTCCTCCATCTCAAGGTAATTCATCCTAAATACCTCTGGGGAGCGGTATATATTCGAGACTCCTTACACGTCATGATTCAAAATCACCCACAGACACTCTTCCGAAAGCCACAAGTCGCGGGTCGTGTCAAAACACGTATTATATGCGCGCTCCGACACGTTACCGTGTATTTGAAATTTGTGATGGTGATGAGTCCATGCTTTATTACGAGTTCGTTCTTGAAAACAATGAATAATGAAATTACAACTAATAAAGCGCACATAAATCATTTACTAAGAAAATAATGAATAATGAAATTACTATGATGAGAAGAACAAAACCCCAGGAATCTAGTGCTTTTTTGTTTTTTAACATTCATCACTAAAAATAGAAGAAGAAGAAGAAGAAGAAGAAGAAGAAGAAGAAGAAGAAGAAGAAGAAGAAGAAGAAGAAGGAGAAGAAGAAGGAGAAGAAGAAGGAGAAGAAGAAGGAGAAGAAGAAGGAGAAGAAGAAGGAGAAGAAGAAGAAGAAGAAGAAGAAGAAGAAGAAGAAGAAAAAGAAGAAGAGAAGAGTCGGAAAAAGGAGGGCTAAAGTGGGATTAAATATGTCTGCTTTCACTGAAACCCAGGGGACAATTATATGAACATTTTTCTTTAATCAGTTACAGTACCAATACTCTTTTCTTTTTTAATTAAATTTGCAGTTTTACACGTGTAAAACCATCATGGTTTTGGCATTCTCTGATGATTTATATGGGATAATTACACACAAATAGTACCAGATTTTGTTAATGGGTTTGGCTTCTTCTTTAAAGTCTTCATTAAATCTCACTCTCTCTTGTGGGCTATAATTTTCTTCTCAAATGGTTTTCAGTTGAAGAGGAAGAAGAAGAAGAAGAAGAAGAAGAAGAAGAAGAAGAAGAAGAAGAAGAAGAAGAAGAAGAAGAAGAAGGGCTAAAGTGGGATTAAATATGTCAGATTTCACTGAAACCCAGGGGACAATTATATGAACATTTTTCTTTAATCAGTTACAGTACCAATACTCTTTTCTTTTTTAATTAAATTTGCAGTTTTACACTTGTAAACCCATCTGGTTTTGGCATTATCTGATGATTTATATGGGATAATTACACACAAATAGTACCAGATTTTGTTAATGGGATTGGCTTCTTCTTTAAAGTCTTCATTAAATCTCACTCTCTCTTGTGGGCTATAATTTTCTTCTCAAATGGTTTTCATTTGAAGAGGACTTAAATCATTTACATCATGTAAGTTTTATATTTTCATCATTTTTGTACTAATTTGGTTGTATTAATTTCACTGTAGATTATCTAGTGATGCATTATTGATTGTAGCTTGTGCCCTTCTTTTATGGTTATTTGTGCATTTTTATTCTTTCCTGGATATCAAGTGACCCATAAAGTTTGTTTGGGAATCACAAATTTTATGTTATGGAATTGGTGCAAAAAAAGTGAAGTAATATGACTCCAATTCTAATCACAAAGCTTACAACTAGAGTTCCCAAACACATTTTAGTTTCTCTAAGACTTTATTTCTGTTATTGTACTTATTTTTCCATTAATTGTTTCATATTAAATGCTTATGTGTGAATTATTAGTTGTATTCAGTGCTCTTCTTTCTTGGGTTCTCTTTGTAATTTATATGATTCATTATAAGTTATTCTTTGTTTATGTGAACTACTGGTGTTAATTGAAAAAGAATGCTTGGGATTTCAGAATGAATAAGGGAATTCCATGTTTTTATTGTAATGGATATTTCATGAAGGACATTTTTTATTCTTTCTGGTTTTAAATTGAAGAAGCTTTAACCATACTTTTTTTAAGTTTTGTTCTTCTCATCGTAGTAATTTCATTATTCATTATTTTCTTAGTAAATGATTTAGGTGCGCATTATTATAAATCCATGCTTCATAGCTGCTGATGGTGATGAGGAGGAATAATCAAATCGATTTGTTCTTTACTCTTATATTCTAATGAGCTCAGTCCATTGGGCACACAGAGGTATGATGTATCTGAAAACCAATAGACTGGAATAGAATGTGGACGAGTGGGGTCCGGTAGAGGGATTTACAAAATTCTCAATGCTGCAACTGCTTTAACCTAAATTTTATGAACTGATGCAGTTTCAGTATTGTTTTGTATTTCAACTTGAGGACAGATATGTTAGGTTGTTGCAAACTTGCAGCCTTCACTGTATTTCAATTTGCTAATAGAATTGTTTTATTGGAACATTTTTTGTTATGTTATTAGCTGAAATGAGAACATTGGTTCCATTGTCTTCTGGTTTCATACATTTGGCAATGCACACTGTGCAAACATGACAGTATTGACTTTAAAATGTAGTATGAATTAAACACAAATTGACAGAGATGCTCTAGTTGATGTTATGCTTCAATATGCCGATGTTGATTTCACCACAATTGATATCACTGATATATGTAAGATGCCACATGGATATTTAAAACTCATTATATCCTTTTTGTTCACTAAAAAGTTGTATTTCTTTCCAATACAAACAATTATTGAAAAGAATTAACTATGTTGTAGCAACATATTCTTACAATCATCAATTACAACTAATCTTCTCACGCATTCCTTTTCTTTGAATTCTTATCGTATGGTTCGTAACACTAATAAGCGATATGCGTCAAATTTCATACGGCACCTAAGAGGAAGGCTTGCACATCTTCCCGTGCAACTCAGACTGGTACCGCAACACTAGTACCACCCATACCAACGACATTAAAGACACCATCTATGCCAACAGTGCCAGCACCTGATGCCTATGGAAGTATCATTTCAGACCCCATAAGATTTCAATGTTGATCTCACAGGCAGGTTTGGTAGCAGGTAGGAAGGAGAGACCTTTTGAGGCACCACAGCAGGCGACACCCACTCTTACACTAGATTGGGAGAAGCTGAGAGAAACCTTTAAATAGTGAGTTGTTGGTAATGGGGAATATTTTTGAATTTAGCATTTGTTATTGGTATGAATATTCATACCAATTTCTTAATTCCAGTTTAATTGATATTATTATTAGTGTGTTGATGAATATATGTTGTGTTATCATGAGTTATGTGAAAAGGAAATATTGAATGCAGTATACTAATATTTAGTTAGACCCCAATTAAGACCGTAAAATGACTAAACTACCTCCAACAGATCTACGTAACTTTAAATCTCAAAGAAAGTCTCTAATTAGAAATTTAACAAGGGATGACAGGAGTTCAAACTCAAATAAAAAATAATATATCCTAGTTTCTACACAGTAGAATTTATTACTTTTTAGCACAATGCTGGAAGTGCTAACCATGAAAGCAACCTTTATGTCTCGAAAGAGTACAAAAACTACCTACAAGTAATTTACTTGGAATTTAGCAAAAAAGAATAAATCAGGTAGACAAGGAATGAAGCAGAAAGAAAATCTCTTTTGTTGATAACATAAGATGACAAAGAGAAACAAAAACTGGTTTTAAAGACTCTCTATAACCTATATCTCCACATCATTTGAAAGAAAAAGGGACTTACTAGCTAAGTGTCCCTAAAATGGAAACATCGCTATATATGACATACTAATGGGAATATCCCCCATCTCTACCTAACTCTATTATTTTTATCATTTCTAGTTTTGGTGCCTGATTTGATAATACTACCAACATTTCATATAATATTATATGTTATCACATATTTGACATTTATTTTTGCAGTTAAATTACGACAGGAAAAAGGTAGCTCTACCTTTCAACTTCTCAAATCTTAAATGGACTATAAAAACTCACCATATTCTCAATAATGTTTAACTACCCAAAGGGATTTCTTTCTATAACATTTATGGAACGTCATTCGATACACCTTTTGATGTTTGGTACGTAACTAATCTGCGTGTACATTATTATCATTGTAAGGCAGATTTATCTTTGGTTTTGATTTTTTTGTCCAAGTCTATGTTACTTATTTTCTGTTCTTTATGCTTAGAACTTGTCAGGTTGGTTTGGTTTTGAATAGCATATTGTAATAAAGCTTATTTCATACAAGCTGGATTAGGTTGTTGTTCTTGGATTAATAATAAGCTATCTTGAATTAGGTTACTAATAAGCTGGATTACTGATAAGCCTATAATAAATTACTTGATTATGTCAGGTTGTTGTTCTTATATTACTGATAATCTGACTTGAATTAGGTGAATTATAAATGATTTTCATTTCCAAGCCATTTAATCAAATTTCTCTATAGACTTATTATCAATGCCTCTTGTCACGTTTCCTTCATTTGAGAGAATCACTACTATTTTGATTTTTGGATTTAGACTATTGTCTTAAAGGCCAACAACATAGTTTAATTTATTATAGGCTAATTCTACAATCGAAGTAGAGTTTATTTGTTGTTCAGTTATGGGATCTATTTTAGTAGGCTTATACTGTCGAGTCGGCGAATTGTGTATTTCGGTAAGGATTTCTCCCTCTTCAATGACATTTAAGATGGTAATGGTACTTAAGTCTGTTGTATTGTTACCTGCCTAGTTTTAACCCTCTGCTCAGTAGTTCGATTGGATGTTTCTCGAGCTAGAGTACGGGTTCTCTCGAGTGTCATTGGTCAAACATAGACAAATATATGTGTTTGTGTGTCAATATTACCTTTGTACTTCATTATATATTTTTTGAATAGAATTTAGCCCTTATTCTCACTTTAGAACATCGATATAATTGGATTCTCTTTCTATTAAGTTCATATTTTGCTTATTAAGTCTCTTATTCTTAATACCATTTTACTTTTTCCCTTCATTGTATTATGAAAATAACATTGTGCCCCACCATCTTTATTGTAACTAATATAGTTACATTTTATTGTTTGCAGGTGTACACATGGCATACCCGACATACGTAGTATTCAAGGGCCTAAATTCAGGTGTTTACACTTTATGGCAAGCAACACAAGCACAAATAAATGAATACCGAGACGCCATTTTTTAACATGTTTAGAATGTCTTGCTATATGTTCATGACATTTCATGTCATCGAAGTGTTGTGTCGTTATTTTTTTTAGTTTTTTTTTCATTCTATGTTCATTTTGCACTTTGCGCCCAAGAAGGGTTGTTTGATGTTAAATTAAGTGTAAACAAGTTTTATGTGTACTGGATATTTAGAATATTAGAAATATAAATGAAATGTTATCAAATTTTTTAGACTTGTTATATGTTCATGATATTTATTCTACTCTTGTCATTTCATCATTTTGTGAAAACATAAAGATATTTATAACAACTATTATCACATTTAACAAATTCAACTTTTGTAATTGCTAATTGCGGTCACAAATTATCACAACTGTAAATTTTGTAACCATTAATAGAGGTTATATATATAAGATTCGTAACCACTGACAGCAGTTATAAATATAAGATTCGTAACTGTTGTCAGCAGTTATAAAGATTAGATTCATAACTGTTGACAAAATATTATATTCGTAACTGCTGACAGCAGTTACAACCAACAGTTACAAATTGGGGTCACCAGTCATAACCCCCATAGGGGTTATAAAAAATTGTGACTGCTGTTAGGAATTACAATATTTCTTTTGTCACCCACAAATTATGACATTAAATAGCAGTTATAAAGGTCATTTTTGACTGCTAACAACACTCACAAATCACCCATTTTGGTGTAGTGTGGTGTGACAAGGACAATTCCCACTCCTGCCCCCTTGGAATTGAAGGCTCCATCAATGTATAGGGTCTAGTCCTCATACTGTGCTTCCTTACTTATGGAATTCTCTACTAGGTATTGATCGGTTGGACCTTCTTCTGTGCATTCGGTGATAAAATTGGCCAGAATTTCCCCCTTAATTATTATCCTTGATTGGAAGTGAATATAAAACCTTCTAAGTTCGATTGACCTTTTAGCATTCATTGGTAGTCTTTCTAAAGGATAACTTTGAGGGGGAATAAAGTGATCACCATAACAGAGTGGACTTCAAAGTAGTGCTTAAGATTCCTTTGAGGCAATAACTACAACATAAGATAGTTTCTCCAATGGTTGGTAGCATTGCTTTGCGTCTAGAAGTGTTTTGTTGTCATAGTAAACAGGTGACTATTTTCCCTCCTTTTTGCAAACCAAGGTCGAGCTGATTGCGTGACCTGAAACTGCGAGGTAGAGGTATAGAGGATCCCCATCGTTGGGAATTATCAACAAAGGAGGTTTGCTCAAGACTTGATTTCTTTAAATGCCTTTGAATAGTTATCGTTCTAGGCGAGACACTTATCCTTCTTAAAGAGCTAGAGGAATGGTTAGCAGTCCTTCGAAGAGTTGGAGATAAAGAGGTTGAGTGCAGCGAGCATTCCATCTTCTGTTTCTTTTATGCACCACTTTTGGATTTAAGAGCCACTTTGAAAATTAAACTTCTCTAATGGACCTTGCCTCCAGAAGTTATCCTACTTCGTTTTCCATATCTTTACCCTTATTTTGGGGATGTTCTGTGTGCTTTCTGAATGATCGGCTTGAAAGTTGGGTCCGTGTGAAGATGGTGGTAGGCCACCTGGGGATTAACCCCCAACAGGTGATATGATTCCCAGGAAAACACATCCAAATTACTTTTTAAGAATACAAATAGCTCCTTTTCATGATCAATGAGTGTTGCCCCAATTATAAACTTCCTTTGTGGCAGGTTGGCATCAAACATAACCTCCTCCAGTTTTTTAATGACCCTATCCGCGAGGTGGACCTTGGTCTCCTCCACCTTTGATTGGTCATATCGTAGTTGCTATTTCAAAAGAGTATCTCCATATTGGGCTTCCTAGGGAGAAGCTTCTTTTTATTTCTTATTTTCTTTCTAGGTACGAATTATGGCGATGAAGCATTTCCCAGCAATAACCTGATCCCCTCTAATTTCCACTACTCCCCGATATTTCACACACTTGAGCTTTTGGTGGTAGGTCGACAGCACAGATATCATCGCATGAAGTCACCCTCTGCCTAGAATGGCATGGTAGGGAAACTCAATTTCTACCACCAAGAATTCAATCAATTTTAAAATTTCCCTGCCTTTACTGGTATGACTATCTTTCCCAATAACATCGTGATCTTCCTCGCGAAGCCGACCAGTGGAACCTTTGCCTCTTTGAGATAGGTTATGTTGATATTTAATTTGTGGAATATCTCGAGGTACCTCACCTCAAATGAGCTCCCTTGATCCACCAGTAGTCTGTCAATATCCCAGTTCGTAATCCTAAGAGTGATTACGAGTGCATCGTGGTGTGGGGTCCTTACCGTAACTGAAACTTCTAACGTGGAGACTATGTGTTTATTATAAACGACATCCTCAGGTCCCCGATGCTTGTCAACTTGGATTTTATCGACGTCGATCTAGAAGGCTTCCATAACGGTTGTGACCTTCTTCAGTTCCATTCGAATAGCATTCTCTTGAATCTACTTAAGGTTAAAGGCTTCTTGAATTATTGTAAATTCTTGTCCCATGTCTTCATCTAGGACGTTGTTGAGTTTTTAGTTTCTGTTGGTTGTGACCTAATCAACTTTCTTGTTTATATACTCATCCAGTTGCCCAGTCTGGGCCACCTCCTCCAAGTGATATTTTAACGCTTTGCAATTCTCTGTTCGGTGGCCGCCTTCTTTATGGAATGCGTATCGCAACGCGTTGTTCCTCTTTGTTGGGTTACCACACATCTTCTTGTGCCACTTCACAAACTGTTGATCCTTGATCTTTCCCTATATCTTGTAGATTGGTTCCTTGAAGATCGTGTTGATATCTTGGAAGGCTTTCAAAGGATCTGACTCCCCCCCATTCTTGGAACCATTCTTGATCCCCTTTTTGGGACTGTTGTCTTTACCGCGACTAGTTTCAGTATGGCTAGTATGAACCACATCCTCAACTTTAGCGTATTTCTCAATGCACGCTATGATTTCTTCAATGGTGTTAGCCTCCTTATTTGTGAGGTACTAGTGCAACATGAAGGTGGTTGGTAGACCGATGTTGAAGGATTTTATGGCATTTTGCTCCGAGCAGTCTTCTATTTCTTTTAACACTTACTAATATCTTTTAACACACTCGAGAAGAGTTTTTTATGGCTTTTTCTTCATCATGAGCAACGAATCCATCCTCTTCAGGTGGGAGTTGTTCGTTATAAAATGAGCAGTGAAGGCCTCAGCAAGGACCTTAGGGAAGCCCTTCAAACCAGTTCTGAGCTACATCATATAGTTTAAAAGGGAATATGTGAACCATAAGAGAGTCGACGTGGGTCCACAGGACCATGGATTACCTGTACTGCCTGACGTGGTCTATGGGTCAGTCTTACCATCATAGATTTTAAACTTGGGGATCATGAACTTCTTTGGAGACTCTTCATCCTCTATCTCCCTTGAAAAAGGGGACCTTATATGTGTGTTAAGAGCTCTTGTTACTCTTGAATCTTGGTTTCATAAGCGTTGACTAACCTGGAGATCTACGTAAACCTAGATGATCTATGACTCTCTTCAGAATGTAGTCTCTCTTGGAGAAACCTTAGATTTAGCTCTTGACGAATCTGAGACCTGACCGTGGGTGGAACTAGGTCATCATGTACGTCACTGACCTGAGGTAGGATGTTGTTGTAGTTAGACATTGTGGAACTTTCTTTCAGTGATTAATTTAATAGAAAAAGAGAATCGTTTCCCACAAACGGTGTCAATTTTGAGTGCAAGAATTATCACAATGAATAATCCCAAAAAAGAAATTAAATTAATCTCACACACAACACAAAATATACATGGTTAGGTAACTTGCCTACATCCACGGAGAGGCCACCGTATTTTATTAGTCTGTCTCTTAAGATTACAAAGTTACATCCCCTTAACCCCAGGGCGGAGGTTTACATTTATAGTAATGTTCAAGAGGTCAAGTTGTACAAGAAATTCTTCCGGCTTGAATGTAGCTCGTGAGGTGTTCCTGAATATTCCTTCGAGATTATTGGTAACCTATTTGAGATTATCAAAAGGTATTTAATCACACATTAAACACTCGTGTAAAATTAACCATTTGAGTTGCGTTGGATGCATCCTATATCTTGCTGGGCTAGTCGGCTGAAATCGCGGATGTGCCTAGATACTCGTTTTAGTCCTCACAATATGCATAAAGCACATAAGATTGATAAAAAAAATGCGGATAGTAAATCATGCACTTGAAATAAGGATTTATACGAGGAAGAAATATTTGAAAAAAATATCTTGGGCTTTTAAACTAGAATGATAACAATGGATATCTCAAAAATACAAAGAATATTTTTTTCTCTTTAGAAAATATGATTTTTTTAGCTTGATAAAACAATGAAAACCTTTATTGAAAAATCTTATTCCTTAACCACACAAAACAGGTAGCTTCTTTAATTCAACAAAAGATACGATGCTAAAAGAGAATCTCATGTTTTACAATGCAATCTTTTAGAAAGATTGTCTTTTTTGTGTCGCTGCAACAAGGATATTCCTCGCTCAGGTGAATATACTACGATAACCCAAGTCATGGTAGAAGCTAAAGATTTTGGACATAGACCAAAGCACCAACGAGAAATCTTTACAACGAGGAAGATTTTATCCATGGCGAGGCAGGTCATGACTTTGTCCAGATATTTTGAATGAGTATGTTCCACACACACAAATACATAAATGTGAATAAAGCTCTTTTATATAAAAGTTGCAAAAAACAACACTTTTTTGGTTGTGAATGGCTAGAATGTTTATATATGATCCCATTTTGTGATAAATTTGATTCATATTTATAAAGTTTTTATGAATGTTTCGCCAAACTTGAAATTACGGACTTAAACTCGATTGACTTTGTGTTGAATATGTTATTAGTCTAGATTCACGATATATTTGGACACATTGAATTTGTGTGAGGTACTCTAATGGGTGTTTAACTATTTAGAACTAGTAAAAATTAGGATATTTATGTATTTAAGACTTCTAAGCCTTTTAATTTCTTAAACAAGACAAACAATATTTTTGTTCCACGTTTAGTCCTCACAAAGTAAAAAAAAAAAAAGAGGGGCCGATTCTACATAACATCGTGGCGAGGGAATATTAAGGAAAAAGACAAAATAGGGACCATTTTTTCGAAACAAACATTCAATTTCCTCAAACCATAACCGCTAATATTTTATATCCTAAGTCTACAAAAAGGAGCTTAGGCATTTAGTCCCATGCTTGAAGATCTTTTTCTTTGCCATTTCGAATATAATTTTATTTGTTCTTAATACTATTTCTCATGTTTTCAAAGAGAATGTGGGTAAAAAACATATGCCTACGTTCCTATGAGATAGCAGTTAGACAAGCAAATAACTCTTAAAATGGTACCAATTACGAAACAAAATACACATGGGATTGCGGACAGAAAAACATCAATAAGTGGGACTAGAGACCAAATATCTATCTACGTAATCTATAAAAATTACCAGGCACATGTAATACATTTATGTTTTTAACATTAAATAAACTATTTACTACTAAAAAATCCAATTTAATATTATTTTAATAATTTTTGCAACTAGGAGTATAGTTTCAGGAGAAAATATATTGTACTCTTGGTACACCCCTTCGATTGCTTATGCGGTGACTCATACTAAAGAGTGTTAGACACATAGATAAGAGTGCCACAACCATTTTATATTATTTTCAAATAACCAATAACAACCCATTATTTATATGATGTAATTTTTTTTAACCTTACGTGCTTTGCACTCATTGGTATATCTACTTTTTAGGGTTATATATAAATTTTTAACGTAATTTTAAATAAAGAATCTACTTATTTTATATAATTTTTTGTCCAACTAGTATAATATAGTGTATCATTTCTATTTACTTAAAAGAACTTTTTGTCATATTAGAAAAAAAATAAGTCAATCTTAAATATATTTATGTCATATTAGATTTTTTTTTATCATATCAGATTACATTACATGTCATATTAGCTATATTTTTTGTCATTTTACATAATAAAGCTCCATCCACCCTAAGGACTTTTGACAAGTTCTTTAAATACAACATGAACAAGTTTATTAAAAAATATATAAACTTAGAAAATGAGTTAAATTATTATTAGATTAGATGGGAGATATAGACAAAAGAAGAAGAACGGGTGAATCATTTCGTTAACCCGGGTCAACGAGTCGTGTTTTCACACGACTCGACCCGACATGATAAGAATCCAACGGATTCGAACACGAGACAACACGATAGCATGTTTTTTTCCTTAACCCGAACACGATACGTTAAAAATATGACACGACATGATAAGTAAATACAGTTCGATTGGACACGATTAGATCTGATCCGACACGATTGGACATATTAAGACCAATGAGTGACATTAAAAAAAAGTGGGTCTAAATAGGGTCGATAATTGGTCTACATAGGGTCTATAACGTGTCCTTAATTGGTCACTATTGTGTCACTATCGTGTCCTTATTGGTTAAATTTCTTGGAAGAAAGTGGATACGAACACGACACGACACGACTCGATTACGGATCTAAAAACTCAGACACCAAACACGAAATATCGTATCAATTTTGTTTCATCTCGTATCGTGTTATTGTTTCGTCTTCAAAATTGTCTCTCGTAGGTAAATGATGGTGGGAGGCAAATTAAGAGACAAGACTAAGGATTAGATAATTAATGAAAAGGAATTAAATTAAGGTCCCTTGGTGAAGCATATTAACTATCCTTTTTACATTAGACTCGCATGTAACCCGCGTGATGCGCGGGTGTTCAAGTATAGAACATAAAATAATGGAAGTGTATCTAATATAGTTGTCTTGTGATAAAGGGAAAATGTAACTATAAAAAAGATGCATTACAAAAATATGAGTATAAGGAAAGTTTTGTAAATTGAAAGTTGAACTAAACTTCCTACGAAATGCTTAAATGGTATGATCTTCAAAATAAACACCCAACGTAATGATTAATTAAATAAGAAAAAGTCTCCAGCCATATAGTATTTAGTAACTCCCTTAATCCTTGATCTATTTTCCTTTGCCCTTTCCAAAGAATGGAATTAAAATTTTATAACTATAGAATATCAAAAATATAAGGTAACCGTATGATGTAAATTAAAGTATGTAAGTTAATATGTTTAAGTATACCTTGAATATTTGATTCTCTTTGATGATCTTATGTTGCTTCCCTCCTCATCAATTGCATGTGAACATTTTTTTACTGGAGATGATAACGTCATGCATTACCTTATGGATGAGAAAAATTCAAAAAATAGTAATTGGAAATAACAATTAAGCGATAATGGCCAGTTAATTAACAAACACAAATGTGAATCCATTTTAGAAGAATGTATAACATTTTAAATATGATATGTTATTCAAGTTTATGTCATTATAATCAGGTAACTTGTCTTATGGATTTTATTATTTTCCATGAGTATGTGATAAGAATTAATGTCTCAACTCTTGTCCCGAATGCAGTGTAGAATATTCTTATAATCAATACCGTCACTCCAGAATGCCTTTAGGCAGATTATAATGGATTCGAAAGTTTTGACATGATTGGGCATCTTTGCATACGAAAAATCTATTGTTGATTGCCCCTTTTCCTATATACCTGTCCTAATTTCATACCTTGCGATTTCATTGATGTTCGAATAATATCGTTGTAATTATTAAATAAGGCAATTTCAATGTAAGAGATATACAATACACACACACACACACACACACATGCACACACACACACATATATATGGTAAGGATATTCCCACTCCTCTCAAAGTTTCTCCCACTCAATTTTGCACCAAAAAGACGAAACTACCATCCTAGCACAAAGTCATTAACTAGCCTTATTGCTTTCACGAGTATGAGTATACTTTCAGGTGATTGTATTTATGTGAGGGAGGGAGAAAATTAGTTGAATCAATTAATTTAAAGATTAAACGTAAACATAAAAATAGGTTGTTTTATCAAATAAGTTTGTGAGTATTTGTATACTTTTTTTTTCAAATTTCACTAGCATGTGCTATTTTATTAGCCACACTAATTTAAATTTTATGCGTAAGGGGGTGATATTATATGTAAGTGCGGGAAAAAATAAATAAGAAATTAAAGTAGTTTTTTTTTTTAACTTTAATACCTCAAAAATTAGTGTACATAAATTTTAATTACAAGGCGGGAAACACGGTTTATTTTACGTATGACATTATACTTTTAAAAATAAGACAAAATGACGTGAATCATTGAATTAGTTTGATACGAGATGACAGAAAATCATATTTTTTTTACTAAACACGCACATGACCTAATTGAAAGAGACACAGCATGTAACACATAATTTTTATTTTTTATTTAACACGAACACAACTCAAATAAAAATGACACGACGTGATTTTTTTTAACACAAAAACGACCTAATAAAAACACGATAAGATATGAAATATTATATTTTTTATCTAAGATAAACACAACCCTAAAAAAAGTGACACATAATTCGACAAGATTATTATTTTTATAGAACAGGAATCCGATCCAATAAAACGGGGCATAGAACAAACAATTCATCGAACATTTTTTAATACACGTTTAATCAAAGTATTTTTATTTTGTTCCAAAAAGCCCCTCATTACAAGTCAACAGAGTAACCAATTTGAGCTGAATTTTTTGATATGGGTCCGTTGAAATGTTTAAATATCACATAAATTTTTTATTTTATCTAATACGACCACGACCCAAATAAAAGAAACAAGACACGAAATATATTTGGGTCATATCGTATTTTAACTGTATCGTGTTTATGTAAAAAATAAAAAAAATAATTCGTGTCGTGTTACTTTTATTTGCGTCGTGTTTGTATTAGGTAAAAAAAATAAGATTGCATGTCGTGTTTTATTTGGGTCGTGCAGTTTTAATTGTATCATGTTTTTATTTGGTAAAAAATAGTGTTCGCGTCGTGTTGCTTTTATTTGGGTCGTGTTCGTATTAGATAAAAAAATATCTTGTTGTGTTTCTTTTAATTGAATCACGTTTTTGTTTGGTAAAAAAAGTTTTTGTATCAAGTTACTTTAATTTGGGCCGTGTTTGTATTGAATAAAATTTCGTGTCGTGTTACTTTTATTTAAGTCGTATTCTTATTAGATAAAAAAAATCATCCCGTGTTGCTTTTATTTGGGTCATACACTAACGACTATGGAACTTTAGTGTTAAAATATATATTAGTGGATTAAAGCTCAAAATAGCTTATTGGTCTAGGATTATATTAAGAAACTCCCTTATTTTTTATGTATCAAAAAAATATTTAATATAAAAATTTTAAGAGCTAAACATTAGTTATCTAAAAAATTCTAGCTAAAACAATTATTTTCTAGAAGTAGAGATGAATATATGTTTTTCGGTTAACCAAAGAAAGCTAGATGGAGGAGAAGTCCATCTCCTTTGAAAGGGAGGAGTGCATTTTAGAATATGCAAGGGGTCATTATGGTCATTTTCAATGTTTGGGCACAAAATGGAGTGCAGTAGTATTTATTTGGAGTGTAAATAGCATCACCCATATATATATCAGTCATGTTATATAAATTGAATGTAAGAGCACCTAAATGTATTACCACTGTTTTTTTTAAATTGTTACCATGTAAATCAAATCTTGGTTTTTGTTTTCAAAATGAAGCCTAGAAATTACTCTTGGACTTCACATCTGTAGTAATTGATGCTCACATGTCATGATAAATCAGAAGAAATATTTAATTTTATCTATACATTATAGTCACTTTAATGTTTGGGAATATATTTTCCAGAATAAAAAGTAGTATATTTTTACAGGGATGTGGCTGAAACTTAAAATGAATTATGCAGCCTCATGTATATATGAAAGATGAATAAATTATAAAAAGTTTGTGTATAATGTACTTACGTTAGGATCAACCATTTTAGTGTACGTAATATGCGTTTCGAGTCCGATGTTCCTGTCTTTTACTGAAACATGCAAATAGACAGTTTTATATATGTTTAATAGATATTTATGATTATTAGAATCGAAAGATGACTCGAATCATTGATGTATGTAATTGTGTAAAAATAATTGTGACAACCCGCTATCTGAAATAAAGGGTGGCCAGCCCGATACCCCGATGAAACAGGAATCATGGATAGATACCATTCTCAGGATCACAATAATCATACAGAGTATCAGGAATAACCACACAATATTCCAGAAAACGGGTTATCAAAAATTTTAGTTGCAATTTATAGAAAACACTTTCAACAACCCATAATAGAAAAAGAGGATGGAGTCTCCCACAAACATATATAATCTAATACAAATTATAAGAAAGGACCGAATAAAGCGTCGGTCGATACAATCCATACAATACACAATAAGTTCCATGTGTTACATAATACATCAATTATACAATTACACCATTTGGGCCACACACCCGAATAAAGACTGATCTTAGCTAGAAAACAATAATAGAGGCGTCTACACAAAATATCCCGTGATACCCGCAAAATGTCACGGCTCCTCAAAAGACTCCGAGAAAAGAAAGTCATTACGGGCGACCTTGCGGCGGAACACCTGAACGCATATAGAAGATACATACACAACAAGAAAATGAAGAACCGGTCAGAGGCCGGTTTTATATGGTCACTAGATAAATGACAGGTATGACAATAATGTACAAGTAAGCATGGATAATATCATAAAAAGAACTAAGACAGTTAAATGATTATTAAAATGAAATTCAATTATACAAAGAAATAAAAGTACTTATAAGCCTTTATTATCTTTCATCATTTTCAATTCCATCCTCTTTCCATTCCTTATCAGGAATTCATTTATCACCATGTGCTCTTTATGGCACTTATCTCAATAGTATGCTCCTTGGGGCATATACTTTGCTCTTTATGGCATTAATGTTCCATCGAGTCCAACTCGATAATAGAATAGTTATAAATATATATATAACGATTCTAAGACCGCCCGTCCGGGTTTCCCCACTGTGCGTGCCCCTAAATAACCATCATCTTCCAGGGCCTAACATATGACAACTTGGGATCCTATCGCAAACGTCGGGAAGCGGCCATATGCCTGCGGGATAGTCAAGACCACACCCGGAATCTCCTACCCATTGCAGAAACATATAAACAAGCGCTCATATGGCCTAGGACTATATCCACCCTGCATTCATTAGCCAGGGGGCTTCACCTCACGCACGGACTTCCCTTAAGATGGTATTTAGAGAGGTGTGTATCATCCATTTTATTAATTTCCATTTCATGGGTCAGTAAATTATGGTTTACTTTATCCATTTTATATTTTATCAAATGCATTATGGTATACTTCACATCATCATGATAACCTCGAAGAATATTTAAACTCCCCAAGTTATCTCTCCCAAATGTCCTTATTTGAACTATATAATAACTCATAAAATGAGATCTAGTTCGCATTTACTCCTAAAGTCTCCAAATTCGACCTTAAGATTTCCTAGACTCTTATAGACTACCTGACAGAAGAAATGCCTAAACATTACTTTAAATCTCCCCTTTGACGGGAACCTTAGATGAACCCCTTCGAGTCTAGGGAGTCGACCAAACTCAACTAATACCTCTAAGTCCCTATTTTTACTTCATTTAAGAAGGTCCCTATGTTCCTATGAAAAGAAGAAGTTAAGGACTGAAAATAAAATATTTGGGAAGAAAACAGGGGACCGGTCGATCGGCCCTAATACCGTGGTCGACCGCGTCTCAAGATTTGGCCTAAGAGGAAAAGTAGAAAGTCATTTCGACAGGACCGGTCGACCGGTCAGGGGACTGCAGTCGACCGCGCTATAATTTTAAGCCTTTGAAAGAAATGCAGTGAACCCTCTCCCGTAGACCCGGTCGACCGGTCTGCGAAATGCGGTCGACCGGTCTGAACAAACCTAGACCATGACTTCCTATATTCAAGAAAATCCCAAAGCCAACTCATTTATTCTCACCAACACAACATAAATGCTACTACTACTACTACCATCAACATCAACCATCACTCAACTATCCTTTAATGATTTAAACCCAACCAACATCCAAACCCTAAACTAGTAAACCATAAACAAATACATCATTCTCACACAAATCATTTATCTTAAACCATAAATAGCAAGTAGTAAACTTGCCTCAAAGAAGAAAATACAGATTTTCTTGGTGTGGGATCAAGAATCCTTCTCAAGTCTTGAACTCCCTTTCTTCTCTCTACTCTTTCTCTCTTTAGTTCTCTAGGTTTAGAAAAGACAATTTGGTGAATAGTGATTCACACAAGGCATAAATCGTGCCTTTAGCCAAAACCTAATTCAATTGAAAAATTATTGCGATAGAATAATACGCAATTGCATATTTAAGGCATAATCAGTCAAAAATGCCCAAAATCTCAAAACACATAATGGCACAATTTATGACTATCTCGCACGTTCCGGAATCAACTGCGGCCTCCAATTTATCATTTGGATATTTTATAAATAAATTTAAGTTTCGGTCTCATTATTAAGCCAAATATCATTTTAATTCATATGATATTAATAAGCCTAACATAGCAACATTCACCCACAGTTATGGTATATATGCAAACTCATAGTGAATATTAACTTTTCTTCATAAAATTAACATTCAAATCATAACCCAACACGTATATCTAATTACCGTACCTAGTAATTTATATAAAATACATTCTCATAAGCGAGGGTTATTACATACTCCCCCCCTTATGAGAGAATTTTGTCCCCAAAATTCAGGCGTACCTTATAAGAAAATATGTGGATATTTCTCCCGCATATCGTCCTCAAGCTCCCACGTTGATTATTTCCCATTGTGGTGACTCCATTGAACTCTCACTAAGGGCACCACACGAGACCTTAACTTGCACTCCCCATACTCAAGAATAGCAACCGGTTGTTCTTCATATGAAACATCGGGTTGCAAGTCGATATCTTTAAAAGGGATGTGCCAAAGGGCACCCTTACATCTTCTATACTTCTTCAAAGAGGAGACATGGAATACATCATGGATTTGTTGCAAAGGCTCCGGTAAAGCAAGTTGATACGCCACGGGACCAACCTTTGCAATAAATGGGAAAGGTCCAACAAAACGCGGTGCAAGCTTTCCTTTCTTCCCGAAACGTTTAATGCCCTTTATTGGAGACACTCGCACCAATACTTGGTCTCCAACCTCTAACTCCATGTGTCTCCTACCCGCTTCGACATAGCTCTTTTGACGGTCTTGGGCTATCCGAATGCGATTTCGAATAAGTTCAATCTTTGAAGAAGTGTCCTAGATCATTTCAGGTCCAAGGAATTTGTTATCACCCACTTCCAACCAACAAGCAGGCGATCTACATGGTCGGCCATACAAAGCTTCATAAGGAGCCATTCCAATAGTAAATTAGTATGAGTTGTTATAATCAAACTCAACCAATGGGAGGTATTGTTCCCAACCGCCCTTAAAATCAAGCATGCACATACGAAGCATATCCTCCAACATCTGGTTTACCCTTTCGGTTTGACCATCTGGTTGAGGATGATAGGAAGAGCTTAACTTTAACTCGGTTCACATGGCCTGTTGAAAACTTCACCAAAAGTGGGACACAAATATTTTATCTCGATCAGAAACAATATTTAAAGGTACCCCATGAAGTCTAACGATCTCCTCGATGAACAATTGGGCGTAGCGAGCGGTATCATAATCCGTACGTACAGGCAAGAAGTGTGCCGACTTAGTCAAATGGTAGACAATCACCCAGATCGAATCATGACCCCTCTGTGATCTAGGTAAGCCCGTAATGAAATCCATCGAAATGCTTTCCCATTTCCATACTGGAATCTCTAGCGGTTGTAACAAACTTGTCGGTCGTTGGTGGTCAATCTTGACCAACTGACAAGTAGTGCATTGGGACACAAACTCCGAGATATCCCTCTTCATACCGGCCCACCAATACTGACGGTGCATATCTTGGTACATCTTGTCCCCACCTGGATGTACCGTAAACTTTGACCCGTGAGATTCCGCCATCACCGCTCATCTCAAGGCTCCATCTTCGGGAATAATAAGTCTTCCATGGAAGCGTAGTCCACCCTCCGAACCAATCGAGTATGACTCCGCTCCCTCGGACAACAGTCGGTGTATATGGTCTTGACAACCTTTATCTCTTCCCTGGGCTTCCACAAATCTAGTTATAATCGTAGGAGTAACGGTCATGACGGAAATGAATGCTCTTACCCCTTCATCCTCCTGACTGAGCTCTCTCCACTTAGCTTTCCACGCATTAGCTAAGTTTCCCTCGGGCTTTCTACTCAAGGCATCCGCTACTACATTCGCCTTTCCAGGATGATAATGGATATCAAATTGGTCGTCTTTCACAAACTCCAACCAACGACGCTGACACATATTCAAGTCCTTTTGGGAAAATAAATATTGTAGCGATTTATGGTCGGTGAAAAGACTAAACTTTTCCCCCAATAGATAATGCCTCCATATCTTCAAGGCAAAGACAACTACGGAAAACTCTAAGTCATGCACCGAATAGTTCCTTTCGTGAGGCTTCAACTTACGAGAAGCATAAGCAATAGCTTGTCTTTCTTGCTGAAGAACACCTCCTAACCCTTGAAGAGATGCATCGGTGAAGACTAGATATTCTAATCCCAGTTTTGGCAACGCAAGGACTGGAGCCGAAGTTAATCTATCTTTGAGCTCATCAAATGCAGCTTGACATGAACTGTCCCAAATAAATCTCACTCCCTTTCGGGTTAAATTCGTCAATGGGCTAGCGATTTTTGAAAAACCCTTAATAAATCGACGGTAATAACCCGCCAAGCCCAGAAAACTACTAACCTCAGTAGGTGTCGTGGGCTGACCCCACTCTCTCACCGCAATCACCTTGTTAGGATCCACCGATACACCCTGGGATGACACCACATGACCCAGAAATTGAACCTCCTTCAACCCAAAGCCACATTTCTCAAACTTTGCATACAATTTGTGATCCCTCAATCTCTCTAGGACCAACCGTAAGTGAGTAGCATGGTTAGACTCCGTCTGAGAATAGACTAGGATGTCATCGATGAATACAATAACAAACTGGTCAAGGAAATCCCGAAACACCCTATTCATAAGATCCATAAATACAGCAGGAGCATTGGTTAGCCCAAAGGGCATAACCAAGAATTCATAGGATCCATAACGGGTCAGAAATGTAGTCTTGGATACATCTTGCGCCCGTATCCTCAGTTGATGATACCCCGTCCTCAAATCGATTTTGGAGAAGTATGACGCTCCCCTAAGTTGATCAAACAAATCATCGATGCGAGGTAAAGGGTATTTATTTTGGATGGTGACATTATTCAACTCCCTATAGTCCACGCATAACCGGAGAGAACCGTCTCTCTTCTTCACAAACAATACCGGAGCACCCCATGGCAATGTGCTACGCCTAATAAAGCCCTGCTCCAATAGCTGCTGAATCTAATCTCGTAACTCCCTCATATCTACATGAGACATTCGATACGAAGCTTTAGCAATCGGTCGAGTTCCCAACATTAAATCAATCACAAACTCCATCTCCCGACTCGGAGGTAACCCAGGTATCTCTCGAAAAATATCTTCAAAGTCCTTAACAATCGGAAGAGAATTTAGGGGAACCACAACATCCCTAGATTCATCTTCCGCAATACAATATAAATAGGCACTCGTACTCCCTTCCATACAAGGCATAACAACCAGGAACATTTCTTGTCCCGGGACTGCAAAAACTATGCTTTTCCCATAATAATTTATAATTGCGCGGTATTTCACTAGCAAATCCATACCCAATATTACATCGTACCTGACCATATCAAGGACGAGCAATTCGGCCTCAAAACACAAGTTGCCAAGATTGATCCCTATGTTTTTACAAACAAAGAAAATCAATGAACCATCGCCCATAGAGGATTCAACGCTAGTGAAGGTACTTTCAGTAGATTTTATCAAACCTCTGGTCTGGGCAAAACTTCTAGAAATAAAGGAGTGTGTAGCACCCGTATCAAATAGTACTCGACCCATATGCCCATGAATGAGAAACTTACCCTCAATTGCTGGCGGTGCCAGAGGAGCTGGAGGAAGCATAGCCTCCTGAATATGGTAAACCCATCCATACTGCAATTGCCCCTGCTGAGGAGGAGCAATCGGATTAGGCGCCTGGGGCGAAAACTGTACATACGGCTGTTGTGGATCCCTAGGAAGATGCCCTCCAACCAGCTGAGGACACGCCCTTTTATAATGGCCCAACTCCACACACTGAAAACATTTATTAGCCGCATTCTCTTGATTCCTACCTTGATTGTTTCGAAATTATCCCATACCCCGGCCCTGCTGGCCCCTACCTCCATTTCCACCTCTACCTCCCTGTTGTTGTTGTTGTTGTTGTCCGCCTTGACCCGGCCTGTTATTATTATTATTGTTGTTGCCACCAGCATTAAACCCACCGAAACGTTGACGCTTGGACAAATCCCCTTGTTGAGGATCCCCTTCCTTATGCTTGTTCCCCGAGGATTGGGACGAGGAAGATGTTCCCCCTCCGCTCCCATTTCCTCCCGGTTTCACCACTTGCCCCATTGCTGCAGCCCTCCTATTGTTTTGCACAAATAATCTATGCTCTTGATAGTGAAGTAGAGAAGCATTCAACACGTCCCCAAAGGTTACCAAAGATAGATTTCCAAGCAAATGTTGTTGTATTCGCCAGTGCAAACCTCCTACAAATCTGGAGATCCTCTTCGCTTCCGGAGTCACTTCATCCGATATAAAGCTTGCTAACCGAGTAAAATCTTCTTCGTATTCGGCAACCGATCTCTCCCCATGTACTAAATCTTGAAGCTTCCTCTGCATCTCCTTTTGAACTGTGGGAGGGAAATACTTTCCATCAAACAAAGCCTAAAAATTGATGATTGACATTGTATCCCTTTGTTCAGGTGTCGTCATTGACTCCCACCAGTGTAAAGCCGATCCGACAAGCTTAAAGGTAACGAGGATTTACTTTTTCTCCTCACTACATTCCACCATCCTAAGATGGCGCTGCATGTCCTTCTTCCACTGGTTTGCCTTTATAACGTCCGAACCTCCCTCAAATTCTGGGGGATGACCCTTTAGTAAAGACTCTCTTACCCATTCCCACTGAGAAGGTCCCGTAGTAACTAGTGCTTCTTGTCCCCTCGCTTGAGCTTGAGGCAATTTTTGTGCCACTGCAGTCATCGCTGCATTAACAGCTTGGGTCACAATATTTGCCACATCAGCGGCACTGATATTCCCCGGTGGCAGCGGTGGAAAACCAACCTCATCCTCGATAACCCTATTGCGTCTAGCGGGACGTCCTCTCTTTGGCGGCATCTGAGATAGAGAAGAGATAGAATTAGAATATTATATAAAACAATCTATCTAGCAGAAGATCGCATACATAAGCAGCAAAACAATCCTAACATTAAGCTCTATTTCAAAGAACGCTACGGTAGAACGTGACAAGTCCGCATAGATCCTAAAGACTCTAGAACCTGATGCTCTGATACCATCTGTGACAACCCGCTATCCGAAATAAAGGGTGGCCAGCCCGATACCCCGATGAAACAGGAATCATGTATAGATACCATTCTCAGCATCACAATAATTATACAGAGTATCAGGAATAACCACACAATATTCCAGAAACGGGTTATCAAAAATTTTAGTTGCAATTTAAAGAAAACACTTTCAACAACCCATAATAGAAAAAGAGGATGGAAACTCCCACAAACATATAAAATCTAATATAAATTATAACAAAGGACCGAATAAAGCACCGGTCGATACAATCCATACAATAAACGATAAGTTCCATGTGTTACATAATACATCAATCATACAATTGCACCATTTGGGCCACACGCATGAATAAAGACTGATCTTAGCTAGAAAACAATAATAGAGGCGTCTACACAAAACATCCCGTGATACCCGCAAAATGTCACGGCTCCTCAAAAGACTTTGAGAAAAGAAAGTCATTACGGGCGACCTTGCGACAGAACACCTGAACGCATATAGAAGATACATACACAACAAGAAAATGAAGAACCGGTCAGAGGCCGGTTTTATATGGTTACTAGATAAATGACAGGTATGACAATAATGTACAGGTAAGCATGGATAATATCATAAAAATAACTAAGGCAGTTAAATGATTATTAAAATGAAATTCAATTATACAAAGAAATAAATGTACTTCTAAGCCTTTATTATCTTTCATCATTTTCAATTCCATCTTCTTTCCATTCCTTATCAGGAATGCATTTATCACCATGTGCTCTTTATGGCACTTATCTCAATAGTATGCTCCTTGTGGCATATACTTTGCTCTTTATGGCATTAATGTTCCATCGAGTCCAACTCGATAATAGAAAAGTTATAAATATATATATATAACGATTCTAAGACCGCCCGTCCGGGTTTCCCCACTGTGCGTGCCCCTAAATAACCATCATCTTCCAGGGCCTAACATAAGACAACCTGGGATCCTATCGCAAATGTCGGGAAGCGGCCATATGCCTACGGGATAGTCAAGACCACACCCGGAATCTCCTACCCATCGCAGAAACATATAAACAAGCGCTCATATGGCCTAGGACTATATCCACCCTGCATTCATTAGCCAGGGGGCTTCACCTCAAGCACGGACTTCCCTTAAGATGGTATTTAGAGACGTGTGTATCATCCATTTTATTAATTTCCATTTCATGGTTTAGTAAATTATGGTTTACTTTATCCATTTTACATTTTATCAAATGCATTATGATATACTTCACATCATCATGATAACCTCGAAGAATATTTAAACTCCCTAAGTTATCTCTCCCAAATGTCCTTATTTGGACTATATAATAACTCATAAAATGAGATCTAATTCGCATTTACTCCTAAAGTCACCAAATTCGACCTTAAGATTTCCTAGACTCTTATAGACTACCTGACAGAAGAAATGCCTAAACATTACTTTAAATCTACCCTTTGACAGGAACCCTAGATGAACCCCTTCGAGTCTAGGGAGTCGACCAAACTCAACTAATACCTCTAAGTCCCTATTTTTACTTCATTTAAGAAGGTCCCTATGTTCCTATGAAAAGAAGAAGTTAAGGACTGAAAATAAAATATTTGGGAAGAAAACAGGGGACCGATCGACCGGTCCTAATACCGCAGTCGACCGCGTCTCAAGATTTGGCCTAAGAGGAAAAGCAGAAAGTCATTTCGACAGGACCGGTCGACCGGTCAGGGGACCGCGGTCGACCGCGCTATAATTTTAGGCCTTTGAAAGAAATGCAGTGAACCCTCTCCCGTACACCCGGTCGACCGGTCTGCGAAATGCGGTCGACCGGTCTGAACAAACCTAGACCATGACATCCTATATTCAAGCAAATCCCAAAGCCAACTCATTTATTCTCACCAACACAACATAAATGCTACTACTACTACCATCAACATCATCCATCATTCAACTATCCTTTAATGATTTAAACCCAACCAACATCCAAACCCTAAACTAGTAAACCATAAACAAATACATCATTCTCACACAAATCATTTATCTTAAACCATAAATAGCAAGTAGTAAACTTGCCTCAAAGAAGAAAATACAGATTTTCTTGGTGTGGGATCAAGAATCCTTCTCAAGTCCTCAATTCCCTTTCTTCTCTCTACTCTTTCTCTCTTTAGTTCTCTAGGTTTAGAAAAGACAATTTGGTGAATAGTGATTCACACAAGGCATAAATCGTGCCTTTAGCCAAAAACCTAATTCAATTGATAAATTATTGCGATAGAATAATACGCAATTGCATATTTAAGGCATAATCAGTCGAAAATGCCCAAAATCTCAAAACACATAATGGCACAATTTATGACTATCTCGCACGTTCCGGAATCAACTGCGGCCTCCAATTTATCATTTGGACATTTTATAAATAAATTTAAGTTCCGGTCTCATTATTAAGCCAAATATCATTTTAATTCATATGATATTAATAAGCCTAACATAGCAATATTCACCCACAGTTATGGTATATATGCAAACTCATAGTGAATATTAACTTTTCTTCATAAAATTAACATTCAAATCATAACCCAGCACTTATATCTAATTACCGTACCTAGTAATTTATATAAAATACATTCTCATAAGCGAGGGTTATTACAAGAATGCTATGAATATTGTGTGTATTTAATCAACTCCCAAATTCAGCAAGCTTTTTGAACAATTCGTTAATTTATAAATTTATTTTTTGTTTTTGCATTTGTTCGTTTGTAATGGCATTCTAAAGTAATTGTTTGTAATGAATTCAACACTTAAATCTTAAAACTAGAAGTGTGTCTTATCGAATCTATGCAATCTAGTTTTTTTTTTTGCATGCTTGTTTCTCCATGAGGGTATTGAGAGAATACACACTACAAAGAACAATTTGTGTTGTACATTACTAAAAAAAGCTTAATTAAGAAGATTTATTCTCAGCAACAACCTAAGTGTGTTAGCAACAAAGAGTGGAAACAAAATTATTCTGAATTAAAACCCATTTAGCTTTAAATGATGCATCATCAGTCAAAGAGAATAAGTGATTCTTTTGCGAGAAGAAAATGTGATTTAAACTCCCCAGTACTCATCAAACAAAGAAAAAAGTAGTAATTGTCTTTGTATACACTAAACTGAAAAATCCCTTGATATTTTTACTAAGTTACATAGTTTGTCTCATCAATAATAACAAAAAAAAATGGGCGGGTTTGGGGAAGGGGGGACTGGGGGTGGGGGGAGAGAGGAGGTGGAAGGGGGGGTTACTGGGGGCGGACTACTAATGACTGGTGAGTGTAAAAAAGTCTTAAATAGTTGGGGAAACAAAATAGTCTGTGAACTCTTGGTTTTCTTTTTCGTAAAAAAGTCGGGGTAGATAAATGAATAAATATATCAACGTGGATTAATATTTTGTCAGTCGAGGAGGGGTTGGTATTTGGGTTGAAAACAAAACAATTTTAGGGATATGGGTCTTCAAGCTTGGCAACATTCATTGTAGAAGATGGTAGGTTAGAAGTTGCAGAGGAAAATCTCTAATGAATGTAAGGTTTCGTATTCTAGTGTTTTGGAGTCGGCGAGATATGATAAAAGATGGGTAGTAGAACAGAGATAGCAATAAATTATCCTTATTAAATCTTATTTATATTGTTTCATATCTATAAAATATGGATAATTGAAAGGTCTTTGTAAGTCCAAACAACACACTTATAAAAAGTGAAACTTAGCCTTTCAATTTCACTTTCTCTCGTCTTAAATTACAAAAAAAAAAAAACATGGGCTTGTTTGTGAATGTGTTGTTCAGATGCTGTTTAATTTTTCTTCACTCCAATTTTCTAATGCAGCTTTTACAAGGCTAACCAATAAAAGGCTTGGTACATAATAAAAGACTTGGACTAAATGTGTATTAAAAAATGTTTGAAGGGATTTTTGAACATTGTATGAGTGTGAGAGTGTGCTATTTTTTTTTCCTTTGTAGTTTGTATTGGGCTTCCTGATCCTTAATAAAGGTTTCTCATTGGTAAATATATACTTATGGTTGTGATATATTTGAAATCAACTTAAAAACCACACACCCATGTGCAACAACATTTTTAAAAAGCACTTGGCTCTATTAGACACCCCCCCCCCCCCTTCCAACTTTTTAGCCCCACATAACAAACCCAACAAATAAAAATAAAAACATTGGATTGTACGTAACTAAATCATATAATTTTATGTTTTCAATTTTCAATCTTCATCTTGATTTCTAATTTTCTTTTTTCATGAAAATTTTTAGAAAACTAGAAAATGCCTTTATATGATAGATAATTTTTTTTTTCAAAATAAATTTAAAAAAAAATTGGGAGTCCAATATAATTTACAAAAAAATTATGATTATGATATAATTATAAAATGTTCAGAATCCATACATAATATATAAACAATCACAAGAAATAAAATAAAATTTATAAAAAGTTCAGGCTAAAGTGCAATTCTCAAGAATTTCAAGATCAAAATATCTTTTTTAAAAACCAAGAGATTCAAATATAATTTACTAAAATGTCAAGGGTCTAGATATACATTATAAAAAATTCAAGATAAAACTATAATTTTAGGAATACAAAAATGTAACACCCCATGATTTTTGAGACTCAGAAATTAAATTGAAAATAAAATTTATTTTAATTACAGAATTTTAAAATTTGGAATTTAGGTCAAAAAATAGAGGACATTTTAAAGTATTCCGGATGATGATTTTGAGGGTACCATCGATCCCAGAAGGGTCGAGATAGTCAAAATGACTTTCATTGAGTTTTATTTCGGCTCCAAAATGTTTTTAAGTCAGTTTGACTCGAATTGGAGTAAACGAGTCATTTAAAGTGTGTATTAACATTTAAAATTGGGTTTATTGTTTTAAAGGATTTAAAGGCTTACGTATTAAGCCTTCTCAATTGAGAGAAGAGAGAAATAGAAGAGAAAGAAAAAGAAGAAGAAGAAAGAAGAGGAAAAGAAGAGAGAGAGGAAGAAAGCTTGGAGATTTTCGGCCCAAACGCGACATCGAGGACGATTCAACCTCTACAAAATCGAGGCAAGTGTTTAATCTTGCTAAATAAGCTATTTGTGCATTTTATTTCATAATTTGTGGGTTAAAGGAATGATGTTTTTATGTATAATTATCAAAACCTAAGTTTTTTTTTTGTTTCAATCTTGAAATTTGAAGTTTACACATGGGTTTATGGAATATAACTTTATGAAACTAGATGTAGGATGAAATTTGATGTCGGGAATATATTTGGATTGAGGAAAATTGGGTAGAAGTTGTATAATTTGGGTTTTGGAAGTTTTGGGTTTTGGAGAAAATAGCCATTTCGTGGCTTTCTGAACTAGCCGAATCGAATCGCCCCTAGAGAATCGATTCACCAGGTTGCAAAAGCCACAGGTCTTTAGGGCCGAATCGATTCGCCCATAGTGAATCAATTCGGTAGGTGACAAACTCTCAGGTCCCATGGATCGAATCGATTCGGATGGGCCGAATCGATTCGCTGTTGAGCCGAATCGATTCGGAAACAGGGCATTTTGAGAAATTTTCTTTGTGGTGATTTCAAACCCTTTTTGGTTGGGTTTGTTGATTTGGGGGTCTTCTCAAATGATGTAAGAGGAATGTTTTTGGAGACACATAAGGGGTTTCTTACATATTATGATTTTGGGACTCCTTGGTATAATTGGGGAGAAATATGTCCATGTATGTATTAGAGTTGTGTATAGAGATTTTGGAGATACCTCGTTAGGGTTTAGAATCCTAATTATAAATCCAAAGTAAATTATAGAGACGATAGGGGGTTTAGAACTCCTAGAGGGAGAGTTGAGAAGGTATGTTGGGAAATTATAGGCCGATATTCATATTGAATCCTTATAGCGATAGGATTCTATTAAGTTATAATTGGGGACTAAGGAGAGAGAGGGGTCACGAATCCTTAGAAATGTTTAAATTAAGGAGCAATTGGTAATGCGATAGGAGTAAGGGTTCGCAAGAACAATGGAACCTTAGGAAAAATTTGGGAACGATTGGATCGTACTACCAACTAGAATATGAGGTTGTATAATTCTAGTTAGGATAGTTTACACATAATTAGGTGGAAATAATCACATGGGATTCCAACACTTGAAACAAAGTGGAATAAGTTGAGGTTTGTAGACTTTTTGTTAGGTGTATACCTTTAGTCAAAATTTGTATTGGAGGTATTGATTTGCTCTCGGATATAGATGGTATGTATAGTAATGGTTTCCTACACCAAATTTTGGGTGATAACCTTAATGTGGTATATATAAGTATATATATACATATGATTTTTGGGAGACTATTCATCATAGGAAAAATGATTGAATATGTTTCAAGTGAGAGATTATATTCACATATCGAGGTAAAATTTAAAGGAAATTGTGGTGGCGGCTTGTATATCGAGGATTATGTATACTTGTAGCCGAGTTTATATATCTCATACTTATGAATGAGAATTAGTTGTATATAAGGATATGTGAATATATGTATATATATCTATATAGATATGAATATATGGATATATTTCTGTTATGGACATACATGGTATGGACATTTAAAGCTTATATGATGGTTTAATATTTGATCATATGATTGGATCATATGGATGTCTATATTATGCATGTGAATGATATATATACTTATTTGGTTAAGCATACCCCGTTCATGCTATCATTGGGAAGTTGCGCGCGTAGAGGGTGAGCATCCTGGCTAGAAAAGCAGGGTGTGGATATTCCCCAGGTCATAGTCGTCCCGTGTATTATTATGTGATTTACATTTTTATATTTTTGGGATGAGACATGGTGGGTATGTTTCGTCTCATTGCCGGTTTGGAGCTATGACCGCTTTCCGGGACGTCGTGTGCGTGAGTTTTCCACGAGATGGGTGTCTTTTAGTCCCACCATGGTGGCCCCAGTATTGCTATGTGAGCCGGGCACTGGGAAGATGACAGCATTGATGCAGTTTCATCGGCGCTATATATAGCCGGGTATTTATTTGTGCATGGCCTTGGTACATCATATATGGTATGTATACATGGTCATGGGATTGGATGATGGTATGTATATATATATGGTTAGAATAAAATGCCTATATATATATATATATTTATATATCCTATAGATAAAAGGATATGGACTTTTATGGAGTACATCTTGGATGATTATGGTGTACTAGATGGTTGGGGGATTGATGTATCGCGTTTAAGGAATATTTTGGTTACATCATCCCAAGGACATTATTGGAGATTGTAGTTGTTTTCATATTGTAGTAAAAAATTTAGTAGTAGTAGTAGTAGTAGTAGAAGTAGTATTATACGGTATGTATGGCATTATGGATCTCTAGGATCGACATTGTTAAGGAGTAGTGTAACGGGGTGGTTCCTTGTTTGGATTTCGCTCTGCGAGACGCCCCACGCATGAAACGTAGTGCAGTGTTGAGATTAGAGAGAAGTTATGTCAATGTATATGTGTGGCATAATGGATCTCCAGGATCGACGTTGACATAGAGTACTGTAACGGCGTGGTTCCCTGTTTGGATTTCGCTTTGCGAGACACCCCACGCACGAAACGCAGCGCAGCATTGAAATTGGAGAGAAGTTTTGTCAATAATAATTTTGTATGCATTTTAATTAGAAATTAAATCATGTGTTTCCAACCCAAATGCATATGGGTAACTTATTAAGTATTATAATTGGTTAAATTATAAATCGGAATCCATTAAGCCTAATATGGCATATATGATAGCAAAAATCATTAAGAGTATATAGAAAGGATGGGTTCTTGGGGTTATAATAGGAAGGCAAATCTCGTGGGTGTAGGCTAGGCCTATGACAAGTTAGGTTGTCCTTATAAATGGGGGGTAATTTAACTAATAAAATTGAGGACGCGAATAGGTGCGCACCTTTAGATGAGAGGTGAGTTGGAGCTCCATGAGAGTGCAATCCCATTTTAATTATGAAATATGTGCACCGATATTTATTATGCACAGTTAACACACTTGCTAAATATTTTTCACACTCGTCTCTGACCCATTTATTTTTCTCTCCTGCCTGTGTACATATATATACTATTACAGGTGTCCTACCACAATGGATGCCGGATGACCTTCTATCCAGAGTCTTGGGAGCCGTGACAGGTGCGGACTGTTGCGGGATGTATCTTGTAGTCGCTTCCTACATCTTTAAAAATCTAGGTAGGATTCATGTTGTATATCGATTTTATACCCAATGGATATTTATAGATGAGTATATTTATTTCATTCAGTCATTGTATTGGCTGTGACCCAACAGCTTATTCGGGTTTATTTCCTTATGGCATATTTAGTTGTAGTTATTTATATCATTTTATTATAGCATTTAGTTTATCATAGTTCTTTCCTGCATCTTTCTTCCCTTTATTCGTAGTGTTATAGTTTTGCGTCGTGGTATGTTGCATGTTTTAAAATATTTTACCATTTCGCTTATATGATATCGGGTAGTTAGTCCTATATTATATAGTACCGGCAGTTGATGTTGAGACTGGACCATCTGAAACTCCTGATTTAATGTAGTATAGGGTTGGCCACCCGTTATTATTTTAAGTGGGGTGTTATATAAAAATTGACGAAAACTTGTCAAACTAATTTCCTGAAAAATTTGAAAACTATTTTTCAATTTTTCGTTTTGAAAAAATATGAAACCTGAACTCCTTTTCTAATTTTCTATTTTCGTTTAAAAAAATTGAAATTTCTTTATGAAAAACAACCTTTATTTTTTAAAATTAAACAGAGCCATAATATCCCAAACCAAAATGCCTGAACCATATATAAAAATCATTTTTTACAAGCTACACTACATTACACAATATCATACAAACGTGATCTTAAAAAGACATCATATAAACTCCCAAAACTAAAGCCTACTCACTAGAAGTACTACTGCTACTAAGTTGGATGGAAGACCTTTTTATTTAAAAAAAAAAAGATTTGTAGTGGTTAGAGGAGATGCCGTGATAGTAGTCTTTTTGTTTCCCTGAGTTTTTATCTATTTTTTAGTTGTTGGGAAAATATAAAGGTTGAGTTTTACTTTTCTGTGGCATGTTACCTAATTCTTAGCCAATTGCACTATCTGTAATCTAATTTACTTTTGAAGAGTTATTATTACAATACAGTTGAACATAATTGTTTTTTACGTATCAACAAATGGAGTTAAAAAAAATAGGCTTGATCACCTTACCTTTTACTCCATTGCTTTTAGCGTATGAGTTCATTTGCAAGAAAATTTCCTAGGTAATCATGATGCTTAGTAATCAATCATTTTTTTCTTAAGTTGGTCATGCAAAGAAGTTGAAATGCTGATTAACTGACACACAAATCATTTTTCGAGTTTCAAAGTCCAACTAATTATTTAAGTAGAGGTTTTGGAGAAATGTCCAATCTAATTCTGAGTGTATAAAAATAGGATACTTCATATAATTTTATAAATTGAGTCCTTGTACTAAAAACACTATGAAAAATGATCAATATGTTGTTTGACAACTCATACAAACTAAATCGTCAAATTTTTAAAAGTCCACAACTTTAAATTTACAAATTCAAAATTCACAAATTTATATATTTGAAATCTACTCGTCGAGCTCTATCCAACAACACCCATATTTGATATTTTTTGATAAAAAAATAGAAACCGATAAATTTACTATTTCATTAAAAACTCCATTTTTTCCCGCGAAAACTTCATTTTTTCGGCGAACACTATATTTTTTTCGGTGAAAAACCTTCTTCGGCACTAGCACGGACCAAAAAAATGAAAGAAATAAACGAAAGGAGAGTGAAACGAAGAGAGAGACAATCCGACGAGAATTTCGGCAATCTCCGGCCAGAATTTCGACGTTACGACCAGGATTCCGGTGGGTGGGGTGGGGTGGAGGTGGGGTTATGCGTTTAGTTTTACAAAGAGTTTTAAATGAGTATGACTAAGGGTATAAATATAAATACCTTTTTAACTAAAACAAATGAAATTACATGTTTTCTGTACTTCTAACTCTAAAAGGGATTACACAAATAAATGTTATTGTACCACAGGGACTAGATTTATAAATCTAAAAACCACTGTCCTAAAAATTCAAATATAAAAAGGAACATAACGTTGACCTTAATTCTCTATTATTTAATTGAGTCATTTAGAATTTTTGCATCACTTTGCTTCCTTCAATCTCACTATCTTCATTGTTTCTTCATATGTGTACCATGTTATACTAATGTTTTCTATGGATCCTCTTAATGGAGAGCTAAACTATCTTATATACATCTAGTTGGGTACGATAAAAGTGCATTCGATTCTTTATTACAGTAAAGATGGTTGTGGCCACTTTTGTCTTGTTTCCTTATATATAATAAATTCGAGTATCGTAGGTTTAATAAATGAATTATTTTCATTATGCATAACGAATTCGAGTATCTTAGGTTTAATAAATGAATCATTTAAAAAGTTTAAAAAAGTATAAATTGATATTTTTTGGTTTACAAGTTTTTTAATTTTTCACTAGGAATTTTCATGTGAAAATATGTTATTTTGTCAGTTTGTTTTGAACTAATATTTCTCTTGTTTTTCTTTCAGGTAACACAACAAAGACTTTGAGGTTTCTGTTTGCAATTTTTAGTTTTCTTTTACTCTTAAAATATTAGAATTTTTTTTCATTTTTATCTCTTTCTTCAACTGGATTTGTTCATAAGATATTATGTATGCAGTGATTGCATTTCTTCCCCTACCTCCAACTATTTATATATATTTTATTGAATGTATTTCTCAAATTTGTTGGAATTCTCATTTCAAGAGTCGGGTAATGAATTTTAGGTTATTGACAATTCGTGTTTTTGGACCGTGTTTTGGATCGACAAGAAACGATACGACAAAGTTTGGTTAAATATGAGCACGACACCTTTAGTCCAAGCCTTTTATTTTGTACACATTTAGTCCAAGCCTTTTATTTTGTACCAAAAAGTCATTTATTCTTTTTTCTTTAAAGGTTCGCGTTAGCGGTATGGTAAAATCTTTTTAGCATGGTGAAGAACTTTTTGGTGCAAAATAAAAAGGCTTGAACTAAACATGTATTAAAAAAAGTTTGAGGGACTATTTGGTATATAGCCCTTATTTTTTTTATTAAATTATTTACAAAAATTGCATTGAACAAACCGTGAGGCGTGAAATTAAAGTATAATCATCCATACAATTCATTCAAAGTTATTAGAGTCTACATGAAAGTACACGGTAGTCAGTAGTGTGAGGCCTCTTTTCAAATATATTTCTTGATTTGTAGAGATCTCTCCATGCTCTTTGTGAAGCTTATGAATCATAGAAGCAAATAATAATTTTTACCCACATTCACTATTGGAGTCCGGTTAAGTGGGACACTGAAATGAATAAATCTAGGGAGACCCAGAAAAAAACCCATTTCGTAAGCCGAGTGCATTAAAACCTTATACTTTATTATTGCGGGTCCTGCCAGGGCATCAAAATGTGCATTAAAAACTTGTACCTATTTTTGTCTTATGTACTAGGTTTACGAAGTGGTTTTTTTTCTGGGTCTCCCTAGTGCTACTCCACTAAAATAGATAACAATAATCAAAACTTCAAGAAACACATCCAGTAAAAACTACACACAAACATACATAGATCCTGTTACTGCACCTATTCATAAGTCATGGAGCAAAAATATATATACAACCTACAATTCTGCAGAATATATTGAAGCTAAATTTATAGTTAGATATATAATTATTTACGCGATCGAAGAATAGATATAGGCTACGTATGTATAGGTGTTTCTTGTTAGCGTGAAAGCGTGGGACGGCGGATCAAAGAAAGAGAAACGGATATACATACATTCGAGCTGTATAGAGAGAGAGAGATGAACTGTAAAAAAAGGATGGATATTCATATACCCTCTCGTATTGGGGAAATTACTTAAAATGCCTAGAACTTCAAATCCATCGAAAATTACAACTTCAAATCCATCGAAACTTACTTCCTTTGATATGCATCAAATTAAAGGAATCAAAACAACCAACTCAGTCAGTCTTCATTTGTTAACCTAACAAATTATTTATGTATTTGATCAGAAACTCTGTATCAATCATACCTGTTGGTTTCATCTATCAATGTATTTGATCAGAAATTGTATTGGCACAATACTCAAACGTGTTGGCTTCCATTTTGCCCACCAAAAAATGCCCCAACGAATCAATAGACCCCACCAAATTCTGACTACACAAGAACTCATTACTGGAAACTCTCTCCACCTCTCTCTCGAATTCATGCACAAAAATATGTGTACCACCACTACCGCCTCTCTTACTCCTCGCTAGCACGCCGGCGGTGAACACTGCCGCCATCCTCCCTGGAGTCTCCGGCGAATACCCGCTTGGGCCATCAACTAAAATGACATCCCAAGCCACATCGTATATATGGTTGGGAAGATCGTTAATTGCTAATTTACAGTCTGAAAAGAGGAGGTTTTGTACTGGCCTGCAGTGGGTGTGAAGTTGGTGTTTGGAGTCTTGGAGTAAGTGGTGTAGTTGGCTGACTTTGGTGGTAAAGTGAATGTCGTAGGCTTCGATTTGTGGGTGGTTCTGTTCGAGTTTAGAAATGGAGTAAGAGCTTTCGTCGATAAAAACTGTACGGCCGTTGATGTTTAGGGAGTTCCAGAGGAGGGTTTCGTGGGTGAGGCCGAAGATGAGGAAGTTGCAGGGGGTGGTGCAACGGCGGAGGACGTTGGCTGTGGTGGTGAGCTCGGTTGGGGACATGCGGGATTTGGTGGTGGAGTTTGAGGCGTAGTGGAGGAGGAGGGCGTCGAATATGGGCTTGGGTAGTGGGGAGTGGGTGGCGGAGATGGTAGAGGAAGTGGTGGTGAAAATGGTGGCGATGAGGGTGAGGGAGAAGGTGAATGTAAGAAAAGAGAGGAAGATGAGGAAACATATGCGGTGAGAAGGTGGTTGCTTGTGGAGGAGAATGAGGTTAGTCTTCATTTTCTCGGAGAGGTGGTTGCTTGTGGAGCATAACCTTAATTATTTATGTATTTGATCAGAAATTGTTGGTTTCATCAGATTCAAAAGGAATATGAATGAGAAAAGAAATGTCAAATGAGAAATATAGAAAGTGAAGTGGCGGTTGAGAGAAGAGATAGGGTAGGTTCGATGTAATGCACTAAATAGATCTAAGGGCATGTGAATAGTTTGAGCTTATTAAAGTAATTGACCTCTTGAATTCTAGCAGAAAAACAGAAGAGGATACCAATGGTTGCATTTTAAGTAGAGGAAGATGAAGGAATTCAATGACGTGGCTGTACAAATGGTAAGATGAGATATATACACAAAAGAAGAATGGCTAAATGGTGGTGGGAGGCAAATTAAGAGACAAGAGTAATATATATAAGGTATAGCTATTCACACTTCAAAAAATCTTTTAACATTTTAATTGGTTTTCATATAAAAGTTAAAGACTCTTATACCCTTATGATTAATTCTTTCCATTTTTCTCACTCACAAAAGGATATGAACCTCTTTTTTACCCCAAAAATTATATACATAATGTTAAAAAATTAACTATAAAAAAAACAAGGATCGTAAAAAATATTATATAATTCAAAAAAATAAACTAATAAAAAAAAGTAAAAACCTCCTTTTCACCCCAAAATTAATTTTTTTAAAACAAACAAGAACACGACTCAATTAAAAAGAGACACAACACGTGACAAAAAAAATTCTCCACCTAAAACGAGCACCACCCAAATAAAAACAATACGACGCAAAATCTTTTTTTTTAACCGAACACAAAAACGATCAATTAAAAATGTTGTCCGACATGAAATCTAATTTTTATTTGGCTAATACAAATGCAACACAAATAATAGTGACACGAAACAATACGACATGCCACAAACTTTAAAAAAAATTAAGACACGAACACGACCTAGTTAAAAAGCGACATGCCATAAAATATTATTTTTTCACCTAACACGAACATGACTCAAATAAAAAATATAAAATAAGCTAAAAAAAACATTAATAATTAGATTCTGTTAAAAAGGCACCATAAATAGAAAAAGGGAATAAATAATTCTTTAATTTTAAACCCAAAAAGAATGTCAATATTTTATTTTATCTAACACGAATACAGTCTAATTAAAATACAACACGATAAGACAAGGATTCTCATTTGTTTACCTAACATGACCCAAATAAATGTGACAATATATTAAATCTTATTTTATAAAACATTTTTCTTTGTAAAAGGTTGTTTTTTTAATTAAAACTACTTTTTATTAAAATTGTATTTTATTAAAACCATTTTTTTTAATAAAAGACTCTTTTTTATTTATTCAAACTGTTTTATAATTATTAAAAAAATAGATTTGAGGGGCTACATTGGCCAAAACAGTTTTGAAATGTTTTTTTAAGCAGTTATGAAAAGTAAAAAAAAAATTAAAACAAATTTTTATTTAAAACAGTTTTTTATAAAAAAATTATTTTTTTTATTAAAAATAAAAAAATTTAGTTGTTTTTCAAATACATTTATTTTAATTGGGGACAAAAAAGTAGAAATTTAAATTTTGTAAATTTAAGGGTATAATTGACATTTGGTTAGAAAATGAAGTGTTACAAGAATTTTTTGGAGTGCCATTAGCTACTCCTTAACTAAAAGCTATAATAAATGAAACGATTTATTATTTCTACCCAAACACCAAACCCCTTATATGGCCGCCCACTGCTACCCAGAAGAGGCTTAGATGAAGGATTTATTATTTCTCATTGCAAACCCGATCGGTGGGGAAAATGAAAAGAGAAATAATAAATGCTTTTATAGAAAACCCATATTTCTTAATGCTTTTATAGAAAACCCATATTTTTATCTATTTTGTAGTTGTTGGGAAAATATAAAGGTTGAGTTTTACTTTTCTGTGGCATGTTACCTAAGAGCGGTTCTACATGAACCGCATGTGAACCGCATAGGAACCGCATTTTTGTCCTTTACCTTCTTTTTTTATTCTTTCTTCTGTTCTTTTGTTTTTAACAGTTTTCTATAAATAAAAAAAACGGTTTTTTTTTTTAAATTTAAAAAACAGTCTTTTATAAAATTATAAAAAAAACAGTTTTTATATATATAAAAAAAGCAGTTTTCTTATTAATAAAATATTGCGATTAATTAGTGTCGCTGGCGCGGACCCACATGAAACAAAAGATTTTGGTTCGGGAATGTGGGTTCGCGTCAGCGGCACTAATTAGTCGCAATATTTTCTTCTTATTCTTTTGTGTTTAACAATTGATATAAAAATAGTTTTTTATATAAAAAAAATAGTTTTTCATATAGAAAAACAGTTTTTTCTATTAACATAAAAAACTAATTTTTTTATCGAAAGTAATTTTTTTATTAAAGTTAATATTTTTTTTAAATAAAAAAAATTATGTTTTTGACATAATATCGCGATTGATTAGTGCCCCTGGCGCGGAGCCATAAAATATCGCGATTAATTAGTGTCGATGGCGCGACACTAATTAATCGTCGAGATTAGTTAGTGCCGCTGGCGCGGGCCGACATCATCGTCACGATTGGTTAGAGCCGCTGGCGCGGACCCACATCATCATCGTGATTGGTTAGTGTTGTTGGCGCAGACCAAATTCCCGGACTGTAAATCCGGGTAAAAATAACTCTTTTTTTTATTAAAAATCATGTTTAATAATAAAAAAAATGATATTTATAGAAATGATATTGCGATTGATTAGTGCCACTGGCGCGAACCCAAATTTTCAGACTGTGGATCCGGGAATGTATCGCGATAGAAATGGTATCGCGATTGATTATATAATTTTTTTTAATCAATCACGATATTATTTCAATAAACATAAATATTATTTCAATAAACATATTTTTTGTTATGAAGATTTATTTTTTAATTTTAATAAAAAACAGTTTACTTTTAATTAAAAAAACTATTTGATTTTAATTAAAAAAATAATAATTGAAAAAAAAATTCAAAATATAAAAATTGTTTTTTTAAATATAAAAACCTATTTTAATATTAAAAGTTAAAAACTTAAAAGGTAAGAAGCTTAAAAAAAAAGTTGCATGTGGTCGCTAGGCGGGTTGCAGACGCGGTTCAGGTAAAGTTTCTCGTTACCTAATTCTTAGCCAATTGCACTATCTGTAATCTAATTTACTTTTGAAGAGTTATTATAACAATACAGTTGAACATAATTGTTTTTTACGTATCAACAAGTGGAGTTAAAAAAAATAGGCTTGATCACCTTACCTTTTACTCCATTGCTTTTAGCGTATGAGTTAATTTGCAAGAAAATTGCCTAGGTAATCATGATGCTTAGTAATCAATCATTTTTTTCTTAAGTTGGTCATGCAAAGAAGTTGAAATGCTGATTAACTGACACACAAATCATTTTTCGAGTTTCAAAGTCCAACTAATTATTAAAGTAGAGGTTTTGGAGAAATGTCCAATCTAATTCTGAGTGTATAAAAATAGGACACTTCATATAATTTTATAAATTTAGTCCTTGTACTAAAAACACTATGAAAAATGATCAATATGTCGTTTAACAACTCATACAAAAAAAATCAGCAAATTTTTAAAAGTCCACAACTTTAAATTTACAAATTCAAAATTCACAAAATTTATATATTTGAAATCTACTCGTCGAGCTCTATCAAACAACACCCATATTTGATATTTTTTCATAAAAAAATAGAAACCGATAAATTTAATATTTCATTAAAAACTCCATTTTTTCCCGCGAAAACTTCATTTTTCAGGCGAACACTATATTTTTTTCGGTGAAAAACCTTCTTCGGCACTGGCACGGACCACAAAAATGAAAGACATAAATGAAAGGAGAGTGAAACGAAGAGAGAGAAACAATCCGACGAGAATTTCGGCGATCTCCGACCAAAATTTCGACGTTCCGACCAGGATTCCGGTGGGTGGGGTGGGGTGGGGTGGAGGTGGGATTATGCGTTTATTTTTAGAATGAGGTTTAAATGAGTATGACTAAGGGTATAAATATAAATACCTTTTTAACTAAAACAAATGAAATTACATGTTTTGTGTACTTCTAACTCTAAAGGGATTACACAAATAAATGTTATTGTACCACAAGGACTAGATTTATAAATCTAAAAACTACTGTCCTAAAAATTCAAATATAAAAAGGAACATAAGGTTGACCTTAATTCTCTATTATTTAATCGAGTCATTTAGAATTTTTCCGTCACTTTGCTTCCTTCAATCTCACTATTTTCATTGTTGCTTCATAGGTGTACCATGTTATACTAATGTTTTCTATGGATACTCTTAATGGAGAGCTAAACTATCTTATATACATCTAGTTGGGTACGATAAAAATGCATTCGATTCTTTCTTGCAGTAAAGATGGTTGTGGCCACTTTTGTCCTCTTTCCTTATATATAATAAATTCGAGTATCGTAGGTTTAATAAATGAATTATTTTCCTTATGCATAACGGATTCGAGTATCTTAGGTTTAATAAATGAATAATTTAAAAAGTTTAGAAAAGTATAAATTGATATTTTTTGGTTTACAAGTTTTTTAATTTTTCACTACGAATTTTCATGTGAAAATATGTTATTTTGTCAGTTTGTTTTGAACTAATATTTCTCTAGTTTTTCTTTCAGGTAACCCAACAAAGACTTTGAGGTTTGTGTTTGCAATTTTTAGTTTTCTTTTACTCTTAAAATATAAGAATTTTTTTTCATTTTTATCTCTTTCTTCAACTGGATTTGTTCATAAGATATTATGTATGCAGTGATTGCATTTATTCCCCTACCTCCAACTATTTCTATATATTTTATTGAATGTATTTCTCAAATTTGTTGGAATTCTCATTTCAAGAGTCAGGTAATGGATTTTAGGTTATTGACAATTCGTGTTTTTGGACCATGTTTTGGATCGACATGAAACGATACGACAAAGTTTGGTTAAATATGAGCACGACACATTTAGTCCAAGCCTTTTATTTTGTACACATTTAGTCCTAGCCTTTTATTTTGTACCAAAAAGTCATTTATTATTTTTTCTTTAAAGGTTCGCGCTAGCGGTATGGTAAAATCTTTTTAGCATGGTGAAGGACTTTTTGGTGCAAAATAAAAAGGCTTGAACTAAACGTGTATTAAAAAAAGTTTGAGGGACTATTTGGTATATAGCCCTTATTTTTTTTGTTAAATTATTTACAAAAATGGCATTGAACAAACCGTGAGGCGTGAAATTAAAGTATAATCATCCATACAATTCATTCAAAGTTATTAGAGTCTACATGAAAGTACACGGTAGTCAGTGGTGTGAGGCCTCTTTTCAACTATATTTCTTGATTTGTAGAGATCTATCCATGCTCTTTGTGAAGCTTATGAATCATAGAAGCAAATAATAATTTTTACCCACATTCACTCTTGGAGCCCGGTTAAGTGGGACACTAAAATGAATAAATCTAGGGAGACCCAGAAAAAAACCCATTTCGTAAACCGAGTGCATTAAAAGCTTATACATTATTGTTGCGGGTCCTGCCAGGGCATCAAAATGTGCATTAAAAACTTGTACCTATTTTTTTCTTATATACTGGGTTTACGAAGTGTTTTTATTTTCTGGGTCTCCCTAGTGCTACTCTACTAAAATAGATAACAACAATCAAAACTTCAAGAAACACATCCAGTAAAAACTACACACAAACATACATAGATCCTGTTAATGCACCTATTCATAAGTCATGGAGCAAAAATATATATACCACCTACAATTCTGCAGAATATATTGAAGCTAAGTTTATAGTTAGATATATAATTATTTACGCGATCGAAGAATAGATATAGGCTACGTATGTATATGTGTTTCTTGTTAGCGTGAAAGCGTGGGATGGCGGATCAAAGAAAGAGAAACGGATATACATACATTCGATCTATAGAGAGAGAGAGATGAACTGTAAATAAAGGATGGATATTCATATACCCTATCGTATTGGGGAAATTACTTAAAATGCCTAGAACTTCAAATCCATCGAAAATTACAACTTCAAATCCATCGAAAATTACTTCCTTTGATATGCATCAAATTAAAGGAATCAAAACAACCAACTCAGTCAGTCTTCATTTGTTAACCTAACAAATTATTTATGTATTTGATCAGAAACTCTGCATCAATCATACCTGTTGGTTTCATCTATCAATGTATTTGATCAGAAACTGTATTGGCGCAAAACTCAAACGTGTTGGCTTCCATTTTGCCCACCAAAAAATGCGCCAACGAATCAATAGACCCCACCAAATTCTGACTACACAAGAACTCATTACTGGAAACTCTCTCCACCTCTCTCTCGAATTCATGCACAAAAATATGTGTACCACCACTACCGCCTCTCTTACTCCTCTCTAGCACGCCGGCGGTGAACACTGCCGCCATCCTCCCTGGAGTCTCCGGCGAATACCCGCTTGTGCCATCAACTAAAATGACATCCCAAGCCACATCGTATATATGGTTGGGAAGATCGTTAATTGCTAATTTACAGTCTGAAAAGAGGAGGTTTTGTACTGGCCTGCAGTGGGTGTGAAGTTGATGTTTGGAGTCTTGGAGTAAGTGGTGTAAGTGGCTGACTTTGGTGGTAAAGTGAATGTCGTAGGCTTCGATTTGTGGGTGGTTCTGTTCGAGTTTAGAAATGGAGTAAGAGCGTTCGTCGATAAAAATTGTACGGCCGTTGATGTTGAGGGAGTTCCAGAGGAGGGTTTCGTGGGTGAGGCCGAAGATGAGGAAGTTGCAGGGGGTGGTGCAGCGGCGGAGGACGTTGGCTATGGTGGTGAGCTCGGTTGGGGACATGCGGGATTTGGTGGTGGAGTTTGAGGCGTAGTGGAGGAGGAGGGCGTCGAATATGGGCTTGGGTAGTGGGGAGTGGGTGGCGGAGATGGTTGAGGAAGTGGTGGTGAAAATGATGGCGATGAGGGTAAGGGAGAAGGTGAATGTAAGAAAGGAGAGGAAGATGAGGAAACATGTGCGGTGAGAAGGTGGTTGCTTGTGGAGGAGAATGAGGTTGGTCTTCATTTTCTCGGAGAGGTGGTTACTTGTGGAGCATAACCTTAATTATTTATGTATTTGATCAGAAATTGTTGGTTTCATCAGATTCAAAAGGAATATGAATGAGAAAAGAAATATCAAATGAGAAATATAGAAAGTGAAGTGGTATTTGAGAGAAGAGATAGGGCAGGTTCGATGTAATGCACTAAATAGATCTAAGGGCATGTGAATAGTTTGAGCTTATGAAAGTAATTGACCTCTTGAATTCTAGCAGAAAAACAGAAGAGGATACCAATGGTTGCGTTTTAAGTAGAGGAAGATGAAGGAATTCAATGACGTGGCTGTACAGATGGTAAGATGAGATATATACACAAAAGAAGAACGGCTAAATGGTGGTGGGAGGCAAATTAAGAGACAAGAGTAATATATATAAGGTATAGCTATTCACACTTTAAAAAATCTTTTAACATTTTATTTGGTTTTCAAATAAAAGTTAAAGACTCTTATACCCTTATGATTAATTCTTTCCATTTTTCTCACTCAGAAAAAGATATAAACCTTTTTTTTACACCAAAAATTATATACATAATTTTAAAAAATGAACTATAAAAAAAACAAGGATCGTAAAAAATATTATTTAATTAAAAAAAATAAACTATTAAAAAAAGTAAAAACCTCTTTTTCCCTCGATTTTTTTTTAAAACAAACAAGAATACGACTCAATTAAAAAGAGACACAACACGTGACAAAAAAAATTCTCCACCTAAAATGAGCACCACCCAAATAAAAACAATTCGACACAAAATCTTTTTTTTTTAACCGAACACAAAAACGATCAACTAAAAATGTTGTCCGACATGAAATCTAATTTTTATTTGGCTAATACAAATGCAAGACAAATAATAGTGACACGAAACAATACGACATGCCACAAACTTTAAAAAAATAAGACACGAACACGACCTAGTTAAAAAGCGACATGCCATAAAATATTATTTTTTCACCTAACACGAACATGACTCAAATTAAAAATATAGAATAAGCTAAAAAAAACTTTAATAATTAGATTTTGTTAAAAAGGCACAATAAATAGAAAAAGGGAATAAATAATTCTTGAATTTTAAACCAAAAAAAAATGTCAATATTTTATTTTATCTAACACGAACACAGTCTAATTAAAATACAACACGATAAGACAAGGATTCTCATTTATTTACCTAACATGACCCAAATAAATGTGACAATATATGAAATCTTATTTTATAAAACATTTTTCTTTGTAAAATGCTATTTTTTTAATTAAAACTACTTTTTATTAAAATTGTATTTTATTAAAACCGTTTTTTAATAAAAAAAAACTCTTTTTTATTTATGAAAACTGTATTTTATTAAAACTGTTTTATAATTATTAAAAAAATAGATTTGAGGGACTACATTGGCCAAAACAGTTTTGATATGTTTTTTTAAGCCGTTATGAAAACTAAAAAAAAATAAAACAATTTTTTAGTTAAAACAGTTTTTTATAAAAAAAAATATATTTTTTTATTAAAAATAAATTTTTTTAGTTGTTTTTCAAATACATTTATTTTAATTGGGGACAAAAAAGTAGAAATTTAAATTTTGTAAATTTAAGGGTATAATTGACATTTGGTTAGAAAATGAAGTGTTACAAGAATTTTTTGGAGTGCCATTAGCTACTCCGTAACTAAAAGCTATAATAAAAGAAACGATTTATTATTTCTACCCAAACACCAAACCCCTTATATGGCCGCCCACTGCTACCCAGAAGAGGCTTAGATGAAGGATTTATTATTTCTCATTGCAAACCCGATCGGTGGGGAAAATGAAAAGAGAAATAATAAATGCTTTTATAGAAAACCCATATTTCTTAATGACAAGGGAAAGGGATGGAAATCTCACAAGTCACAAGGGAAAGGGAAAGGTCTTGGTAAGTTCAAACAACACACACTTATAAAAAGTAAAACTTACATTCGACCCTTTCAATTTCATTTTCTCATTTAAAATTATCAAAAAAAAACATGGGTTTGTTTGTGAATGTGTTGATCATTCTGCTGTTTAATTTTTCTTCAATCCAATTTTCTAATGCAGCTTTTTACAAGGTTGGAGACTCTCTTTGTGGACTGACAATGTTAATTATCAAGAATGGGCTGCTAATAAAACCTTTCATGTTGGTGATATTATCCGTGAGTCATTTTTCTATCTCTATGTTTATTATTTTGATTCTCAAGTGGGAGTTTTTGTTGGGTTATTAGGGTTTTTGATCGTGCATCAATAATTTTCATACAGTTTGATTCAATTTCATTTGATATAGCTTTATATGTTCCTAAGTTTGTTACATAATTTGAAGGATATACGATCATACTAAAGTTTATAATATTAGTTAATTCTCGACCTCTGTTTTAATTTTCCCGTTTCAAATTATATTTAAGGTTTTTTTTTACCAATCTCGTTTACTAAGTATGTATTTTAATAGGTCCTACCGGAGACGGATCCAGGAATTGGACATTTGGGGACGAAAGCGTGCGTGAAAGACTAACCAATTTTTTCGGTTAACTATTAATTTTTTAATACAAAAAATAAAAATTAATAACAAACTGTATAAATAGATGTTCTTTGTACATATATAGGTCTAAGAATTGTAAATTTTGTCATAAATAACGTCAAAATAATGACTTTTGATTATAAATTTACATGGAAATGCCAAGTAATTCTTTATTTTGATTGGGGTGACGACTCTTAATATTTTTCAAAAACTTTTGTTGGGAAAAAAAATCCTATAACTTCATAAAATTCTTTAAAAAAACGCAAGCATAATAAGGAAAATTATTATTTTTTTTTTTTGGGGGGGGGGGGGGGGGGGGGCTCTGCCTCCTCTCAGATCCATCATTGTCCTGCAATATGTTTTTTCGCTCGCTCAAATAGGTCCCATGATTTTCTTTGCTCCAATAGGTCTTTATAAATATATAGTGAATATTCACTATATGTATAAATATGCCTATTGGGAAGAAATGTTTTGATAGAACCTACATTAGGAAATGTCTTACGCAAATAAGATTTATTTGTCAAGCTCAGCCATGAATCGTGTCATGATACTATGTTGTGTACACAACACGAAATTCTAATGAATTCTTGACTTTTCTCGTGTTTTTGTATCACGTTGTGTTTAATATGTCAATCATGTTAATCCTCGCATATCATGTTTTAGTTAAGTTGTGTTTGTGAAAAAATGAGGTGGTAACTTATATGTGTTTTGATAATTATTGGTGTGTCTTTTAGGGTTAAAATATAATTCAAAAATCATTCTCAAACAATAGCGCAACGCTAAAAAATATTCACACTTTTTTGTCGTGCTATTTGTCATTTTCAAAATTCAACCATTGTTGCACACCTCTAATCAAACACGGCGAAAGCGTGCGTGAACATTAATAATTTTTTTAATACGAAGAATAAAAATTAATAATAATATGTATAAATTTATGTTCGTTGTACATATATACGTATCAGAATTGTAAATTTGTTCATAAATAACATCAAAATTTTTACTTTTGATTATATATTTACATAGATATGGAAAGTAGCTCTTTATTTTCATTGGGGTGGTGACTCTGAATATTTTTCAAAAAAAAATTGAGGGGAATGGTGACTCTTAATATTTTTTTAAAAAAAATGAGGGGAAAAATCCTATAATTTTATAAAAATCTTAAGAAAATTCAAGTACAATAAAGAAAATTTCAATTTTTTTATTTTGGAGGGAATATGCTTTTTACTGGATACTCGGGTTCAAATACCCATGGTCTCACTGTTTGCTTACAAGTTTCATATAATTCAGAAAAAATAAGTTTTCTTAAAGCTTCTTGTTCATGTCTCTCATTAAAAGGTGCTATTCGATAATATCCCCCGCCCCCGCGCTCCTCTTAGATCCATCACTAGATTCGATAATATGTTTTTTTTTCTCTAACTGGACCGATGAATTTTTTTTGCTCCAATAAGTTGTATTCACTATATGTATAAATATTCACTATATGTATAAATATGACCTAATGAGAAAAAAAATATTTTGATAGAATTTATATAAGGAAATATCATATGTAAATAAAATTTATTTGCCAAGCTCAACGATGAATGGTATCACGTCATACTATGTTATGTACACAACACGAAATACGAATGAATTCTTGACTTTTGTCGTGTTTTTGTAGCATGTTGTGTTTAATATGTCAATCATGTTAATCCTGCCATATCATGTTTTAGATAAGTTGCGTTTGTGAAAAAATGAGATTGTATCTTATTCGTGTTTCGATAATTATCGGTATAATACAACTCAGAATTCATTCTCACATAACAACCTAACGCAACAATATTCACAATTTGTCATCATGCTATTTGTTATTTTCAAAATTCAACCCCTTGTTGGACACCTTTAATCAAACACGACACCTTCATCTCCACCATCAAATTAATGCTCGAATTTTCATTTTAAACCTATATATAACTGTAATTAAAATATTAGTTAGTTGGACTCCCCCGCCAATCCCCAAGAATGAATATATATATATATATATATATATATATATATATATATATATATATATATATATATATGCTTATAATTTAACATTCCAAGTTTCAATAATTAGGGATTGGCCCTGAATTCGACAGTTGGTCAGATGAATAGATGTCTGCCAATCTATTTGTTTAAAAAATAAACATTATAACTTCACCCATAACTCCCTCCCTTCTATCTTCTCTTTTTGGCCAGGAAATCCATGACAAAAAACTTTCAAAAAAATATTTTATTGCAAACAAACTCTAACAATATAGCCTGTGTTATTTTTTTTTAAATTCCAAGAATGCGAAGTAAATAATTACAACAAATGATTAGAATTTGTTCAAAATCTCTTCAAAATACAACAAATTAGAACACTCCAAAATAAACAAATCTTGATATTATGTAATTTATGTTCAAATGCAAAGCTCTCTAAAAATAATTATTATCCAGAAAAAGTCATGTATTTGTGAGGAAAAATCTTGAGTTTCCCCATAAAACCATGCATTCTTCAAGAATGTGCATAAAGTTTCTTTTTTATAAAACCCGTGCATTTTCCCAAAAGATGCACTAGTCTTTTAAAACGATAATTTAAAAGGAAAATGATAACATGTGCGCTTAGGCACATGTTTTGAGCCTCAAAATAGTAAGTGTTGGAGCGCCACATAAATATTTGTTCCCTATTAAAAGTATGTTGGAACTCTGTCCCTACTATTTTTGAGATCTTAATGTATGCCTTTAAGACAGATGTTATCAGGACCCAATTTAAAAAACCAAGGAGTGAGAGGGAAATATATTTAGGTAAATTTGACATTTAATTCCATTTGGTTGTCGTCAACCCACCACTGTCACCTAATCGAGAGAAACTACCCAGCACGTGTGTGTGCGCATGCATGTGTGTGTGTGTGAGAGTCTCTATGTGTGTGAGTGTGTGTGTGTGTGTGTGAGAGAGAGAGAGATAGAGAGAGTCTACATTTAATTCATTTTGGAAAAATGATAGGCACATCGGGTGCAAGTATCGGGGTAGTACCGGTACTGCTTTATTTGCTTATACAATGGGGTGATTTGATTGTTTTATGGTGTGGGCCCCACCAGTGTACAAGTCATATAAATCTCATTTGGTACTAAACCGGTACTTCGACCCGATAAGAGTATCATTACTCTTCATTTAGTCATCATCAATTAACCATCGTTACCTAATCGTCGAAAACTACCATGAATCGGTGTATGGTATTTTGATATACAAAATAACGGTAATTCGCACGACTAAAAAGTCCGAGGGGAAAAGTGCAAAAAGCACTCGGAGTATTGCACTTTTAAAAAATGTATGTCAAAATATTATATTCTAAAAATTGCACTTCTGATACGTGGTTTTTTTACCTTTGGTAGGTGCATTTTGTTTCATGCAACTTAAAATTGATTTTATGTAACTATAGCGATTCAAGATGCAATCTTTTAACGTGTAGCATTCTCCCATATATATTTAGCGAAGCATTATTTTATGAAATATATATTTTTAAAATAAAATTTTAAAACAAAAAAACTCTTAAATTCTCCATTTCAGTCTTATGTTATCCTTTAATGTCTCCCTCAGTGGATTTCTCCTATAATTTACAATCTTAAAACTAGTGTTTAACTTTGGGTAACCATTATTATCTATAAAACCCTTTGCATCAGCAATTCTGAACCTTCACCAATGATGTGATTGGTTGTTAGAAAAAGAAAAAGATTTTTATTCCTTTGTTGTTAGAAAAAAACTCTTAAATTTTCCATTTCAGTCTTATGTTAATATTTAATGTCTCCCTCAATAGGCCTTCTCATAAGACTTTTTTAAGTTAAAAAAAGTCACCAAACAATGTGCTTCATTCCATTTGTTGTTCCCTCATGAGGAAGTATGAAAAATATGGAATTTTATATAGGAATCTTTGTATTTGTATTTAGGGATGTTGTGTTGTTAGACGATATAGTTTAGGTATTTTTAGATTGGTAGTAAAATTAGGAATATTATAGTAGACTAGATACTTTATTCCTATAAAGAACATTATTATTTCTGCACTGAGGCGCTCCAACATATCTCATTAAACAAGCCTAAAGAATATACCAATTTTGAAAAATACAAAAAAAATATATAATTTCTTAACCACATATGATCTTCATATCGAGGAGATTATGTACAAAAAAATTTATCAAAAAAATTAGTCCGGAAGTGAGTTACGTGATCATCAAAAGTTTGAACAGTAAAAAAATGCGCATATACAACCCTATTTCATTTCACCTACATTCAGATTGAATTTTTTGGTGAAATATTTTGTAGATGATCTCCTTACTATGTTTCTCATCTATACCATATCTGTAAAATATATTTTTTTTGGTATTTTTAAAATTTTATATTTTTTAGGTATGTTTAATTTAACAATACATGTTGGAGAGCCTTATCACTATAAAAAATAAAAAAATAAAAATGTTAGACTTACCCCAAAATTATCCCTAAATTATCGAAAATGTGTTTTAAGGGTTTGTACTCTGGTGTGCGTCCCTCCAGGGTACAAACCCTTAAAGCGTATGTTTGGTAATTTGGGGTTAATTGTATCATTGTTCTAAAAAAATGTAACGTTCTTGATTTGAGGTCATCAAAATAAATATTGATATTTAGAATTTTGTTGAGAATTTTTCTTCTCATTTATGATCCTTTTGTTTTTATTAAATCGAAGTTGAAAGGAAAGTGGGCCCTTAATTTGGAACAACCCAGAAAAAATAACGGACTCTTAATTTGAGATGGAGGAAGCATAATTTTTTCACAAGTATTAATTTCTTGAAAATCTTATTACTAATACAATGTAGCAATTTCTTTAAACATGACATTGATTTCTTTGAGTCACGTTATATGAAGCTCTACTTTTCAATTATGCGGCTTCAGCTACTTCAATTAAGTTGATTTCATTGTGTAGCTGTCGTGGAAAAATTGCAACTTTATGGAGGATTTTTGGATACATAAATGTGCATAATTTGAGAGATTATTAAATCAAATTATTATTTGATTGAGAGGAGTTAGTTCGTTTACCACATTATTGAACCAAATAAGATTTTTAATTAGTTCCATAGATGGCTTCAAAAGTTATCTATACTACATAATATGCTAAAAACAATATGTTTAGATAGAAAATGATTATTTATTCTATTAGTTTCACCGTAACTAATAAATGTCATTTAATGTTGTGAATAATTTTTCATTACACACAACTACACAACGTGATACAAGTTCCACAAGATGTGTATGAATCATGTGTCGCATCAGCGCCCATGCACGTCACATACAAATCAGGAAATAACTCGATCACTCTCAATGATACCGGCCACCATTACTTCATTTGTGGGGGTCGGGGTCATTGCCCAGCTGGACAAAAGGTGGACATCTATGTGGTTAATGAATCTTCGACAAATCTGATAGCTCCATCTTTAAGTCCACCTGCTTTACCCTCTTCTCAAGGTTCGACGGCTCCATCTCCTCCTCCTCAAGTTCCCGTGGATATACTACCTACACCTTCTCCAAGTGAAGCGTCCCCAATGTATTGTTTGTGTAAGGTCGGGTTAGCTATGGTTGTTATTGTAGCTCTTATTTGAGTTAAGTTTTCAACAATCTTGATGTCGCCTTTGTTGAGAATAGCGAGTACAAAACTCTAATATTCGCAATAAATGATTATAAGGAAGTACTCACTAAACCACTCTTTCAAAACACTTAAAGAATACAAACTCATAAAATACCACGCTCAAACTAAGATACAAATGTTAATTGCCTTATTATTTTACTTCTTTTTGGATGATTATACAAGCATAGGACATGGGGTATTTATAGCATGGAAAAATACATTTTAGGCCACACATTAAACAAGTAAGGAAAAATTACAACCACACCTTTTCTACCCAACACACACTAATTTATCACTAGTGAAATATAGATAAACAATGACATAACACACATTAATTTTCCACTAGTGCAATATAGGTAAGCAATGACATCATATGGTTTGTGATGTTGAAACTTAATACTCCCCCTCAACATCTACTCTCATTCTTTTCACCATGTCGTGCTGACAATGAAAGTTTTCAAACTTGCTTGTACTCAAACCTTTTGTGAACAAGTCTGCAATTTGATCTTCTGACTTGATCTGTTTCATCTCAATCTCTTCTTCAATAACCTTTTCTTCGATAAAATGATAGTGCACTTTCACATGTTTAGTTCTTGCATGAAAAACTGGATTCTCCGCCAAACAAACTACCGACTGGTTATCATAATATAATGGAACTGCATAGTCTAGTGGTTGATGTAGATCACTCATCAACTGTAACAACCACGTACTCTCTTAAGCTTCCATTGTTGCTGCTCGATATTTTGATTCCGTAGTTGACAAAGATACCATTGGTTGTCTCTTACTACACCAAGAAATTGCTCCAGATCCAAGTTTAAACACGTACCCGGTAGTCGATCGGCGAGTGTCATGATCTTCTGCATAGTCAACGTCACAATAGCCAACTAATTTGCAATCTTCACCTTTCTTGTAAAAAATACCATAGTTAGTTGTACTTTTCACATATCTCAATATTCACCGAACTGCTTCCAAATGAGACTTCTTTAAATTTAAATTCAGATATCTCAATACCATAGTTAGACAAAACAACATTTACATTTTTTTAATGTCAAAACAACCTATCGTCTTGATTGTTACTCAAATTTAAAATTATTTTGTAGCTGAATACAAACTCAAGTTAAAATTCATGAAATATAATGTTCAAATATTACCAAGATTATAAAGTGGATCTCATATTCCTTATTTCATGCTAAAATCAAAATTTTATAAATGGTAAAAAGTATTACATTTTATTACTAATATTTGGAATCTAGTAACATGTCCAACAATGATTATGTGCCATCAATACAATCAAACTTTCTTATTTATAAGTCACTCACTCAATATAAAAAATTAAGGAACAAGAATGTGAAAAATCCTTTATAACATAAGATTATGATTTAACAATGTTTTGCCAATAATATTAAATTCCAAAAACTTTATATTGGGGATATCACTCTCTCGGGAAAGTTTAGACATTAAAATTATATTTATTATTATTTTCATACAAAAATTATATGTAATATAAACTTTTCCTTTTGTGTGATATACATATACACACACACACACACACACACACACACACACACATATATATATATATATATATATCAATTAAGTTTAGATTTTATAAAATGAGTACCTGTTATTTTTATATTAATTTAAATAATCATGACTTGAACTTGAGGACAATGGAACTCACTTCATATAAGAACCAACTCACTTCATGTAGTTCGTCCTTTGGAAGTATAAAATCATAGTAGAAAATAAATTCAGTTTCGTCATTTACTGTTTGTAATTGGAGAGAGTTCTTTTTAATTTTAAATTAAAAGGTATTGTTTAGAGCAGGTCTCTCCATATATCCATAACATAAAGTTGGAATCTAGGTTCCGTCTTTTACTATTCAGTGAAATATATAAACCCCACATTAGTTAGTGGGTAAGATGAAAAATTTTATTTCCACATAGGATTTCGTACAAAATCGTCTGTACAGATTGACGTGTCGTGTCTATATTGATCTGTGTTTTGAATGAATCCAGATATGGACCAATACAAATACGACACGTAAGTCTGTATTGACAGTTCTGTAAGAGTCCTTTGTATGTGTAGAATCACTTGGGTAAGATATTTAAATGAACATATATCTATATACACGGTGCCACTACACACATCCATTACACCCTTAGTTAATTAGTAACATATAAAACTCGATAAGATATTAACAAATTGGTACTGAAGCATAAAAAAAAGTTTTTCATATTTAGTCTAATGAAGAAAGTTTTATTAAATTACTGTCTCATGTATTTTTAAAATTGTATCAATTCACATAGTCTCATAATTGTTATAATGAGATTAGCGACTCAAAAGTAAAATATAAGAGTAGATACAAATGAATTTTAAAAATGAGGTTAAAAAGGTGTGATCCCTTAAAATATTATTAATACTTGAGCATTAAAAAAATTATTGATTGTAATGGAGCATAATAATATATACAGACCCATTATAAACAGAAACTGAAACAAACATAGTAAGTACAATGCTGCATCATGAGCAGAGTGAGACGTGGGTTACATGGAGTATTTTCTTAGAGCACGATTACAGCAACATGAGATTTCTACTTAAATCCCAAACTCAATGATGTGCCACATCATTAATCTAACAGTATTTATTGATTCCCAAATATTTCTTATTTTATTTGTTTTATCACTTTATAATTTCATTTTTTCTCTAAAATATAACTTTCAAATTTAAAAAAAAAATCCATTTAAAAAACATAAATACACGCAATATATAAAAAAAAATATATGTTCAAATTTTGTGTTAAAATACATTATAATGTTAATTTTTTAGATCAAATATCAAATAGTGTCTAAAATATTTTTTAATACAGGTTTAGTCTATGTATTTTTATTTTGTTCCAAAAATTCACCCACCACATAAAACACTCAATGTGTGCCACTAACACGGACCTTCAGAAATAAGACCCAAATAAAACACAAAGTGACATCGAGCCGTATTTTTTTCACGCCGCTGGCGCGGACCTTTTTTTTGAATGGTAAAAATAATCATTTTCCTATTTTAAAAAAATGGTCCGCGCCAGCAATATGTATAGGCGGTCCGCCCATTTTTTCTAAAATAGTATACATACCGCTATTGTAGACCATTTTTTCTAAAATAGTAGAAATATTATTTTTAGTTTAGTTTTTTCGTGTGATATTTAAAAAAATGGTCCGTGCGAGCGGTATTTTTTTTACTATTTAAAAAAAATGGTCTGCGTCAGCGGTATGTATAGATTGTCGAACCGCCTATACGTACCATTGATCCGAACCAATTTTTTAAAATAGCAAATAAATTATTTTTGAATTAAGTTTTTTTGTGTGTTATTTAAACATATGAGGGACCCATAAAAACTTATTTTACTATTTTTAAAAAATGATCCGCGTCAACGGTATGTATAGTTGCTCTTCCGAGTTTGTATTCATAGAAAATAACTTTTTTATGCAGTATAATTTTGTTTTTTAGAAAACATTTTTCTTGTAGAAAATGCTACCTATTTATTTTTGTTCTCAAATGGGTTTATGATTGGTGAGGATTGATGACGATGATGACATGGCAGTGCCATGTCATTAAGTTTGGATTTTAATTCCCAAATGTGGGTCGCTCTAATATTTTCCATTTTTTACTGTAAAAGCAAGACTTCGGTGCTTTATTTTACTAAAACACCTATTATGCTAACTATCTCATTTTTTGTACATATATTTGTACAAAGAAGATTGGAAATGTTAAAAAAATATAAGTGGTATATGTTTTTGATTGAAGTTGAACTTTGAAAAATATAATTATTTGAAAAATAAAAGTAACCTAAGTTTTTAATTTAACATGGTTATTACACGACCAAGTGATAATAATAATAATAATAATAATAATAATAATAATAATAATAATAATAATAATAATAATAAAATAATAATAATAAAATAATAATAATAATAATAATAATAATAATAATAATAATAATAATAATAATAATAATAATAAAATAAACATATCTAACAAATGCAATTGTTGGTTTAAAAAAAGAATAATGCTAAACCTCCCCTAAAAGTGATGTTAATTTTATTTATTCTCTTATTTACCTCTTAAGAGTTGCCTTGTGATATGGGTCCTGACAAGGTACACAAAATTATTGATTGATTTTGAATGTTGCTTTAAGAGACTTATTTGGGACTCAGAGAAGGACTCTTAAAAAAATTAAAGAAATCTAATTGTTGCGCCAACCACAAACAGAAATTTGTTCTCTAGAAGTGAGTATTCTAAATCAAATCTGGGAAGACAAAAAAATAAATCAGATTAGACAAAAAAATACAAAACTAAAATCTCAAAAGAAAGAAAAACTAAAAAAAAACAATAGCTTAAAAGAATAAGGAATAACCTTAACACCGTGTTAGATGTAAATCTGAGGAGCGAAAATTTCCTCTATCCATTTCAAAGAAGCAAGAGTTGCGGACCTAGTATTAGTCCCCTATAAAAAAAACACTCCACTCATATATTCCTAAATAGATGCAAGTGTTAGATGAATCATGTAAACAATTCATCTCACTCACTTACATCTAATGAAAAACTTAAGGCAAAAAAATGAATACCCATTCTTAACTGGAATGGAAAAAAATTAAGGCAAAAAAATCAACCCCAACCCGTTCAACTTTGTTGAACATTCCGGAACATCCTGTTTTTAACAACAAAACATAGAGATCATAGGATATTTTAGGACGAAAATTCCATCCTCTTATTTGATTTTTTAATATTTTTAACATCAAAACATCAGCCATCAGTCCTCTCCTCCCTCTCACCCCTATATGCTTTGTTACATTATGATCTTTATCTTTGAGGAGTGACTTTTAGTCCTCAACAAAGTTGAATGGTGTATTTGAGGTGTATATGATCTTTATGTCCACCATGAAATAGAGATAGACTTTGTAAGCTTAAAAAAACATAAATTTGGATAAACCAAATCAATACCTTCCTTGTGGAAATGGTGCTCCATTTCAGTCCTTAAAATACCCACACAAACAAAAAGTAAGGATAAAGGAAACATTATGAGAGATAAGGGGAACATTCGTGAGTGAGAGAGCCTGAGAAGAATAAAGTGGTGAGAGAGAATGCCTCGTCAGTGCAAGTCTGACATCCAAACCATAGCATTAAGAAAAACAAATTACATCAAAGCACCAAGCTGCAAACACACAATCAGAGTCTTCAAACAACACAAAAATATATTGACTAGGATTTATAAAGAGAAAAAACCCTTATACTAGGTTGTAATCCAAAATCAACAAACCCAATAAACTCTATTTTTAAAACCAAAAGAATCAACCCATATAATTCTTGTAAGGAATGAGAGTAGGTTTAGGGTTTCGAGAGAGAGAGGGGGGGCGTCATTGATGACCCATATATCAGAGTTTCAAAAGAGACGCTTGCAAGAGAGAGAGAAATTGTAGGTGGGAGTTGAGAGAAAATGCGTGCTAGCCGAGGTAACGTTGGAAGTGTTTTGAATTAAAGGAAAACATCTTACTTGTGGGTATGTGGGGGGATAATGAAAACATGGAAAAAAGTTTGATGTCTCTGATTTTCACATCTTGGATTATGATTGGTCAATATTGTTAGTGAAGACATACATCACTTATGGAAATGAATTTGAGCGAGCGATATTGACCAATCTGAATCCAAGACATCAAAAAGTTTGATGTCTCACTCACATCAAATTTCTATCCTGAAAAAATTGTTCACCTCTTCCCATCCCTTCATCTAAACTTTGTTGTCAAAATTGTGACCTCTAATTATCTTGTGCTCTTATGGAATAGTAAAAATTCTACTCTTTATCAACATAAATATACACAAACCATTTGGTACACTTTTATTATGCTTTTATTTCGTCTTTTTTAGTTTTTGTATTTCATTTTTTTCTTTTTAATGGAGTCTCTAAAAAATATCATTGGTTAAAATCAAAGTTTATACCGTTTCAAAGTTGTTTTAACAATAAATCCTATATTTTTTTTTTAATTTCGGATATAGGTTTATTAATTAGGGTTTTAGGGTTAAGGTATAGATTTATGGAATTAGGTTTTAGGGTTTTGTAATTAGGGTTTAGGTATTTGGGTTTGGTATATTTTGTTTAGGATTATTAATTACAACTTTAGTTTTAGGATTTAGGAATTAGTACTTAGAGTTTAAGGATTAGGGTTTAAGTTTTTAATTTGTCGTTTTATGGTTTAATAATTTTCCTTTAGTGATTAAGGTTTAGTAAATAGGGTTATGATTTCATGGTCTTGGGTTATTAATCAGGGTTTAGCTTTACATTTTATATTTTAGAGTTTAAGAATTAGGGTTTTTGTTTTAGGATTTAATGTTTAGGGTTTACCAATTAACGTTCAATTTATAGGGTTTAGTACATAAGGTTTAAGTTTTATGGGTTAGTGTTTTTAATTAGGGTTTAGTTTTTTCTATCTAGATTTTAGGGTATAAGAATTAGGGTTTTGGTTTTAGTATTTAGGGTTTATGATTTGGTCTATATGTATTAGAATTTATGGACTGGGGTTTGGGTCTAATTACATGATTGTGTTGAGGTTTATATGGTTTGGTCACATGTTGAGGTTTATATGGTTTGGTCACATGTTGAGGTTGGTTACCACCTCGCAAAGTGAGATACGGATGATTTGATTAGTCGGATTAGTTTTATTATAGTTGATTGTGTTATGACGTGGTGACATGTTTTGATCATACGTCCAGGTTGCTCACTGATACGAAGAATATCCATCAAACGGGGTTTAAAAATGGGACTAGTTGATGGTGTTACTCAATAGTAATCCCCACATTCTTATATATGTGAATGTTTTAAATCCGTTGGGTAAAGGACTTATATAGGTTATCAATAGAGGCCCCTGTAGGTAGATGTCAGATGTATTCGTGTGGTATTAGTATGATACTTATTAAAAGAAATATTTGGTACAATAAAGGACACTTAAAAAATTAACTCTATGTCACATTGATATGTTATATCATGAGATAGTATGTATCTTATTTTAAGGGTGATATGTGTGGGGGTTGGTAATGGGTTGTATTCCTTACATTTATAGTTGGTTGCATCTCGATGTAGTATCTTATTATATGATATTCACTTATTAGTCTAGTGACATAGACTTTTAGTAATGTTTATGCCTTGAGTTGGGACACTCCTATAGTTTATCACTTATGTTAAGGGGTGAGGTGTTTTTTTGCATCTGAGCATCGACGGACTGTCATGTTGATCATAAGAGTCACATGATTACTATTGTATCGATACTTTAGGATGTTTATTCCAACTTTAGGGTGCAGACATGGAATTATATAAAATATTTTCTAGACATTGTTAGAAAAACATGGCTGGGGAGATTGAAATTTGTCGATTATTCATTTATTTGTTCTTTTGATTTATATATTAGGTTATTTCCATTTAAGACATTTCAATTCAGACTTTTATTAAAAAAAATTGAATGGACACTGTTGGTCCTAGTGATTGTTTACTTGGTTTTATTTAGAAGAGTTAGGACTATATCTTTTATTTACGTTGGTTATTAAGATATTGGATGTTATCGGTATTTATTTATCCTCATTGCATATTGTGGATGATTTAAATTCACTTAATATTTTTTTTATTATTGTTGATACTACAAATGATATAAATTTATTAGCACACCCTAATCGACACATTAAAAATAAGCGTTGATTTCGATATAGGCCACGGTGTCACTCCTGTTCATTATTCTCCCCTGCCTCTGCTTGTGATAGTTATAGTTGCTCAAGTCTAGGATAATAGTTGCATAAACTGCAAGGCTTTAATATCCATCGATGTCTATTGAAGATCAATCAACCCACACGTAATCCAATGTGCTATCCTCTTCAATGTACAACTCAATAGACTCTATACAAAGTTCCAATGACTCAAAGGTTGTTTGAGAATTAATCCAGCACAAAACCTAAAGGGAGTGTACAATATGTCCTTACACAAACTTTACAGCAAGTGTAATAACTAAAAAAATGTGTGAGTTGTCTTTAGTATCTCTTTTATAAGTACACATTGTATCTCTTTTAGAAGTACACATTTCAATGTTTGGATTGTTCCAAAATGAGTTGCCAATTTCTCTTGCCCGGCGTACCACATAATAATATTATACTTGAGCACTACTTTTTAACCCATATGATATTAGTCCAACACATCTTTTTCTTGCTTCTTAGTTATTCCCAATTAGTTTGGATTTATTTGTAAAAAACAAATGGGATTTTGAATAAAAAAAAAAATCGGGAAAGAGACATCCCAACTAGGTTGACACATCTCTATATTACCTAAGGACCTTCCCCCAAGAAACAAATTTTCTACAATGTGAAAAAATGTAAGTTCGTGTGTATGTGGGAGGGGGGAGCGATTTTTTTACAAGTGATTAAAAAGAATACAACCAGTATAACCTCTAAAGAAATTAATAAAAGATATATAAAACTTATCCACACCTCATAACCTCATATATCTTTTGTCAAGAATGTTTTCTTTATTGATACAAAAGTGTGGCTTAATAATTTTTTTATTATTATGAAAAAATAAAATAGGGGTAAACAGAAGAATCTATCCTTATAGGGAGTCCTATGTGTTTTTTTCCAGCCCTTACTCAGATACAATTTAAGTCGAGGTTCATTTTTAGTAGTGAGTGGGCGCTTGTTCGAAACAATCTTTGATCGAGGGTCGCTCATTTGAAACTTCTTTTGATCGAGCTTTACAACCTCAAAAAATAGGATATCGATTGATAACTTCTTCAATCGAGGTTGAACTTGTTCAAACAACGTCGCTTAGTGATGACCTTTGATAAAATTTGTAATAAATAATTTAAACACTATTCCAAAATTATTTTCATTAAACTCCTCTCCAATCAATTCCTAGCTATTAAAATAAAATATAAGGAATGTAAAACTTTAAAAACCGTTAACTTTACCAAATCTCTAATGTGCGATGAAGTTGTCCAATTCAGTTTGGTACTCTCAATCATGATGCTTTGTCCCTTTTCTTCAAAGGATGTAGCTTTACAATTCAATATAATCGATAAAAAGTTACAATAGCTTAATTCTTTGTTCCGAAATTAAGCCAACACAAAAAGCAAAACCCAAAGGGGGTGTGTGTGTAAAAATGTCCTTACATAAACTTTGCTAAAAAACCAATAACTAAAAACATGCATGATATGGGAGGCATTCTTAGAAATCAAGATCGTGATATGGTTTGGGATTTTTGTGCTCCTATCGAGGAAGTTACCAACATGGAAGCAGAAGATAGTGCTTTAAAACTTGGTTTAGAGTTTTTCATGGAATTAATGTCCTATGATATTATAATAGAGAGTGATTCAAAAGTCCTCATCGATATTCTTCAAGGAAAGTCAAAAATTCCTTGGAAAATATCATGGACAATTTATCAAATCACTATTCTATTAAAAAGAATAAAATATACGTTGATTCACACTCATAGGGAAAGAAACCAAGCAGCAGATTTTTTAGCCAAAAGGGGAAGTATGAAAGGAGAAAAAGTCTTTTCTCATAATTTAGGTGATTTCCCAAACCACATGAAGGGTTTGATTAAAGTAGATGCATGGGGTCTTCCAAATTTCAAGAATGACTAAGTGTAAATGGGATTTTTCCCTTTTCACTGTTGGGTTCAAGTTAGCATTAATTTGCCTATTTTCTTTTATTCTTGTTTGGGCTCTCCATTATAAAGAGCCTAATGTAAATTTAAGCCTGTGATTTTCTTCAGTTGAGTCAAGTCCTTTACGCTATTTAGAAGAGACAAGTTCTTCTATTTTGCCACCTGGAGAGGTTGTTTCTCTATTGATCAATAAGACTTGTGGGGGTTCCATCCCTCTTTTTTTTTAAACACGTGTGAGCTATCCTTAGTACCACCGTTAAAAGTACATATACAATTATCTGGATTGTTTTTATGGTCCGGGCATCTACAAAATAACAGTGTTAAAAAAAACCCGCCTAGGCTTGAGGCTTGGGAGAAACGCCCACCTTAAGTTTTTATGCCTTATTCTTGGTAAAACTCTTGAGGTTCACTTTTTTCTAAAATCAACAATGATTCAGTGAAACGATATCGCCATTTAAAGAATATTTTTATTAACCGGACCATTATCTCATCAAAAATATTCAAATAATATTCTAATTGACAAATATTCAGATATATTTTTATGATATATATAATTTTAGTCTTGTTATGGTTAAAAAATATTAAAATATATTAGAAAGTCCTAAACGCTTTTTCACGCCTTTTTACGTCGAAGGTCCGCCTGGGCTTTTAAGTCTTAGGGCTTGGCCTCCACGCCTCGATCATGCCCCGCATTTTTTAGAACCTTGCAAAATAGTGATATGTGCAGGCACTACTTTATAACCAACACAATATTAGTCCAGCAAGTATGTTTCTTACTTCTCAGTTATTCTCGTATAGTTTGGAATGATTTTTTTAAGTGCACTTGAGTCTCGAGGGAAAAAAAATCAGGAAAGAGATATCCCAACTATATTGACACCTATATATCTATATTATACTTTAATAACAATAGAAAGAGGATTTAATGAGGATCATTTATTACCACTATAAATTCATTTCAATCAATTTCTTAAAAACAGGTCCCCTCTCCTAATTTTTTCGATTTCCGGGGACCATTTATTCCCACTTTAAAATTCATTTTAATCAATTTCTTAAAAAAATCTCCCCTCTCCTAATTTTTTCGATTTCTAAAAAAAAGTGTCTCTCGAGATTAACTTTTTACGTTTCTTCTCCCATAATAATTTCTCTTATATTTGCACAATACATAAATTTAGTTGGTTCATGTATTATGAAATTAATGTATAAAAGTTTAAATGAAGGTTCATGTATTTAGTCAATACATGTATTTAGATGGTTCATGTATTAGGATGTTCATGTATAGATGTATAAATGAGGTATGATTTAGTTAAAAAAATTAAATGATATTTGAGATAATATAATTTTTAGGTTTTATTTATGCAAGTTATTATGAATATATTTTTTCCAATCACAATTCATTGTTTGACTTAAATAATGGGGTTTGCTTCGTTCATGTATTGTCTAAGATATTAATTTGGAATTATTTGTATAAATTGATATTAAATATAATAAGAACACAAAAAAACGACATAAAACCAATTATGATTTAAACATGAATATTATTGATCTAACTGAACTAAATTAAAATAACATGATTTATCATATTATGTTAGGGTCAAGCTTATATCGAGATAGTCATTTTGTGTGAGTTTTTTCCCTATCATATTTCGATACATATATAGGGAAAAAAGACTATTGTAATGCCCCGTATTTTTAATGACTTTTAAAATGGGATTAATTAAAATTAATTGTGATATAATTAAAAATTAATCCGGATTTAAATATTACTCGAGAATAAAGTAATATGTATTTATGTTGAATATTACTTAGTGATTAAAGTAATATATATGATTATGGCTTTATAAAATTGTTGCGAATTATATGTACGACAATTATGGTAACTAAGTCGGGACGCACATTTGAGTCGTGCCGGGATTATAATTTAATGAAATAAAAGTGAATTATTTTTATATCATCCGAATGGTCGTTTTGATTGCGTTAAAGTGTCCGTAAGGGTTCAAAATAGTCGAAAAAGTCTACTTGGGTGTTTGCTTTGGGTCTCAGGGCACTTTGGAACTGAAAGTTCACCCCAGAGGGGTATTTCGATCATTTTACATGGGAGGTGAATAGTAAATACGAAAATCTGAGTTTATTTTATAAGTAAAGAGATTAGAGAGCTCATGTTCATTCACCAAAAATAAGAGGAAAAGGTTTAGGGCTCATTGAGAGACTTTCTATAGGAGAAGAAGAGACTTTTCTAGGAAACCAAAGGATAACCACCTTGCACCACCAAGAGCCACTACCACCACCACCACCACTAACGAAAGTTGGCCAGAAAAAGAGAGGAACACTAGTAGAGTATCATCCCCAATGGATTAGACCTACAATCTAAAGGCAAGTGATTAATTATTGCAATATAAGCTTATATATTGTCCATGTTAGGATAGTTAGGAAAATTCTGAAAAGTTGCATGAATAAAGATAAATTTGTGATAATTTTTAAATGGATATTTGAAATGGATATTATCTAGGATTGATCTCTTTTGATTATAGAATAAACTCCATGAATTTTATATTATCTTGTGAATAAATCTGGGATTTAAACTCTTATTGATGATAAAGTAAAAAATTAGAGTTTTTGAGAATAAAATGGAATTTCAGTAAATTGATTCATGTTAATGATGTTTAAATGATTTTTTATATCTTAGAGCTTATCCATATATAATGGTATATGATCTGGATATCATGAGATTTAAATTGGGAATCATTTGGTGAAGAAAAATTGGAGTTTATATGATGTTCATGGATAAATATAAAAATATGAGTTTTCTGGAAATGGTATGTTTTAAATCCAACCTTTTTGATGATTGTAGGTGGTTTGATTATTAGAAATAATTTATATATCTTTGTTTATCATATGGAATGAATATTGGGGAGTTTGGGATTATTTGATAAAGTTTCTAATGATTAAAAAGTATGAAACCCGTAGGAAAAATAATGCAGAAAACTGGGCAATATCTGGCTGATCGATCGATCGACTCCCCCTGAAAATGTGAAATATTTTTCTTTTTAATTGTTGACTAAATCCCAAACTTTGAGGAATATTTGATGATGATTTATTGAACATATTGGGACTTAGATAAGGCTAGTATGATATACCTAAGACCCGAAAAATATTATTTTAGGGATTTTTTTTTTATGAGGGTAAATTAAACGAGTTATTATCGAGACTTATGTTACTTGGGATTCAAATTGGATAAATGATAATTTAAGGTTGGGACCAGTAGTAAGAGATTTATTAATTACTGGTATAACCTTAGGAATAGGTGGGATTAACCCTAAGAGATAGAATGAAGGGTTAAGAATTAATTAAAGGTTATCGAGAATTAAACCTAATTAAAGATGTGTTTAATTCATAGAATTTCAGAAGTTATGATGACATGGACAAGTAGGGCGTAGACATTTACCTACCAAATTAGGTTAAGGAATACTTATTTGATCTTCGAATAATGAGTGAGGCTCGAGAATATCAAATAAAGAAGTAAAGTCATAATCTTTAATACATAGGATTTGATAGATAAAAATACTACGTATGGGAATTATCATATGGTTGTGTGAATGCCTTATGGATGTTATGTTTATATAGGTGTGATGAATACCTATATTATTATTTGTATGTATGACATACCTACGCTGCTTGCTATCGGGGTGGAGGTTTCGCGTTTTGACGGTCTTATCATGTGCGCCCATTTGGGAAGATTTTAGATTCGTACCTTGAGCATAGGACCTTGGACACGTGATATCGGTGTATATGATAGTTTCGACGGTTGACTGGGAGCGTAGGTATGTGCGTGACCCATTTGGCTGGGGATTATGCTCGCCTACAATATATTTATGTTATGATATGATTTGTGAGAGACGTCAAATCAATAGTCCTCTATACAGTGACATTATTTATCAAGACATGATAGCAAAGTATGCATACACCGCAGCTGTGACTGGGGAGGTGTTGTATTAGCATATATAATTAATGTGATATTATATATATAAACTGTGATGTAATCTACTGTGTGACATTGTAGATATAGAGATGTAATCTTCTGTGTGAAATTGTAGATTAAATTGTGTAATGTTGTAGATAGAAGTAAATAATGAAATATGAATTGAATTAAGTAAGCGAACACTTAATTCCAAGGTATATTAAAGAGAAATGAATATGAATAATTATATTACGTATGGTATGGGACATATGGGTTTATGATATTGGTTAGAATTATGTTACTAGTTTAGAAGGAACCATAACTAGGAAGTTACTGAGATACGATAGGTGTGCACTCTAGATGAGAGGTGAGAATTCTCAAGAGAGTCCGAGAAACTAACATGTATATAATAAATGCTTATTTGTAATTGTTAAGCACTTGATATTTTTAAAAATCTTTTACAACCGGGTTCTGACCCATTTCCTTGCATATTCTCTTCTATACTATATCTTGTACATCAGGTATTCAGCAACAGGGATGCCCAACACAGATTATGGATGTTCCAATGGATTACAGCTACTAGCAGAGATGTGAATTTTGTTTAAACATTTTCTTTCTGTTGATTCACTCATCTATAGTGTCTACTTCATTTAGGGCATGTCGCCTAGGATTCTAGAGGTTGTAATTATTTATGTAAGCATTGTGGTTATCAGTTTTATTTAGTGTCAAAGTTATAATTTAACTGGAGAGTTATTTCAGTCACATTTATTCTTGTTATAGTTAATTTAGTTGTGATGTGTTGTTGCATATTATTATTCCGTGTCGTGGAATGGTTTTAATTAATTTAAAAATGGAAAAAGTTTTTGACACTTGGCTTAATTAAGTATTAGGTGATTAATAAAGAAATTGTTTTCGACAGTGATGCTGAGAATGAACCAACTGGATATTCTTCTTTAATTAAATAAAGGGTTGATCACCTGATATTTAATTAGGCGGGTTGTTAAAACTATATGCGTCCGCGCATTGTGCGGGTTACATGCTAGTGTTACCTAAGGTCCCTCCCCCTCAAAACATATTTATTACTACAAGAAATATGCAAGTACATATAGGGATTTTTTTTACATGCGATGAGAAAGAATTAAACGAATATAACCTCTAAAGAAATCAATAAAAGACCTATAAAAAATCGATACACCTATACATCAGGAGACCAACCATATCTCTCTATACATCAATCTCTACAAAACTAGTAATACTAAGTAGGTCTGTAAACGAATATTCGAAAATCTGCATCCGTCTGATATCCGAATCTGAATTTGCGGATATTTATCTAGAACAATGGTAACGGATACAAATATGGATACTCTATAAAAATATCCTAGAAAACGTATACGGATACGAATAGAACTGGTATCTGACACGGATAATCCGTATCCTATGCGGAGTATCCATTTTACCGGATATCCGTATCCGTCTCACATACATTTATTACATTAGTTATATAATATTTTAGATGTAAACTAAAACTTAAAATAAAAGTTGGGCATAAGTTTAATTATGAAAACTTTAGAAGGCTAACCTAATTTACATCCTAATAAACATAACATGCGACCGTTTTCTTTCACCCGTTTCATTTTCCAAAAATATCTCCAACGAGACCCCTTCTCTCATACAACTCGATCGTTGCATCCCCCTACTTTGCCGTCGGTCTCTTACCCTACCCTTTCACCGGTTGTTCCCTCTTCCATCCAAGCTGCTCCGATCCAACAGTATGAAGTTATTAACTTACTATTTTTGTTCCCTCTTCCATTCAAGTTGCTCCGATATCTTCTGGTGGTTCCCTTTTCCACTCAACTTATTATTTTTTGTTCCCTCTTCCATCCAAGCTTCTTTGCTCTGATTCGGTGGTTCCCACTTCAACCAATTTTTTTTTTTGTTTAAAAAAGTAAAAGATTGTTATTGTTATACTGTTATTACTGTAAAAGATTTTTTGTGCATGGATTTTTTGTTTAAAAAAGTAAATGTCATGCATTATTAGTTGGATTTATTATTGTATGCACTTCGTATTCTACCAATCAACAGTTTTTTTTTAACTTGATTTCCATGCTGATTTAAGGAAACAATGTGGACACACAATTGATTTATGAATATGGATATTAAAGGTTAGTACTTCATTTATTACTAATTTTCTATAGAGTTTATATTGTAATTTTTAATAGTTATTTTTTGCGATGGCTAAAAAATGTAAATGGATACAGATATTACCCAAATTCGAGGTATCCGAGCGGATACGGATATGGATAGTTGTTTTAACTATCCGGGTGGATACGGATACTGATATGGATAGTGCAAGAAGATATGGATATGGAAAACATGGTATCCAATCCGTATCCGTCCATTTACCACCCCTAATGCTATGCCACCATTTAAAACCAGTTAGCTTAAGGTCATGGTTTGCTACTCTATCGGTTGCATAATTTTATTCCTAAGAACATTCATATTCATAGAAGAATTATTTTGAACATAATCCAATGCTCTTTTATTCATATGTCAAGGATGATGGAACCTGCAATTAATAAATCAATTTATAACTGCCATAAAATCATCTCCAATCCACAAATTAAACCAATGTTTTTCTTTAGTTATCTGTGTAGGTATAATTACAATAAGAAGTTTGCGTATAAATTGTTTTTCTCCACGTATACCTTTGAAAAGTCCTCAATAGTTAATGAAAATACCTCCACATGTTGCATGCCCAGGATTCCCTTTAGTATAACCAATAATGTTAACCATCACCCAATAAATAGGTTGGTTGTCTAAGTAACAATAACAGTTTTGGGAACCTTTCTTGGTATACATTTGAATCTCAATTCCTCAGTCGTTCACTCGTCCTCCATAATATTATTAGATTATTGTAAGGCCCTAAAACACAATTAGTAAGGTTAATTATACGATTAAGTACAAGTTAGGAGTTATAAGTTATAAATTGGTTATGTGGTTAAATGCATCATGAAAATATGTTTCTAAATGCATCATTATGTTTATAAAAAGTAAGCTAGAGTGTTGGTGCGAAAGTGGCGATGGTTGGTCGCCAAATGTGAAAGTTATGAAATTTTGAGTAAATAATTACTCTTCTGTTCGAGCCCAAATTAGGTGTAGTAGTTTTATGATTTTGGGAAAACACAAAACATGAAAGTTGTATATGTTTAAGTTATATATTCATAGACACAAAGTGAGAGTAAATCGGGGCCCGAAATAGTGAGTTATGGTGATTTTACGAGGCAGGACAAATCTGTCATTATCGGAATTGTTCTATTGGACCCCTTCTCCAACGAATCACATAATACCACCTTAAAGTGGTCCCATAGCCACGTTTTTTAGCTCATAAGGCAGAACTTATCATCTTTTTCAATTCCTATTTCAAGCTTGAGAAAAATTATGCTTATGGAGAGAGAAAAACAAAGTTAAGGAAGAATTTCTTTGAAAATTCACCATAAATCGAGGAATTCTCGTGAGGTAATTACATCTTTATTAAAGTTTGTCACATGGATGAGTTATATACTTGTCATGTTTTTATTTCTGATTTGGATATATGTTTTAATGATACCCATATTTCTGAATTGTGTTGGAACAAGGATGGGTTAAGAACATAAGTTAGAACCAGAGCTAGGATCGTAAATGCATACTTTAAAGTCCTAAATTTACATCATCTTTTTGTAAAGAATTTTGATTTATAAAATTCATGATTATGATGTATATTTCTGCTAAAATATGTTTATTATATGTTTCCAAGAATTATACTCAAGGTCAAGGTTATGTATGCTTAAAAATGTTAAGTTATGCCTTAATGTTGTATTTTGACCTAGTTATGCTAAAAATGGAATAAATCATGGAATACATATTAGAATTGAGTGATTCAAGTTGGAGAGTAAAATACACTAATACATGTATAACATATCCGAAAATTGTGAAAAAATACCAAGTAATGAACCCTTGGTGATAGTTTGAAGTCTTGGTTTAAAATCTGCCCTAAAGGAGCAAGAATGCATACCAAGTGTTTGACGTTTTGCTCGACATAGAAAATGAGCCCTAGAAATTATGAAACATTAAATTTGTATTATTCAATGTGTTTACTGATATTGGGTGGAATATCATGAAAAGTTATGTTGTACAAAAATTATGAGAATTCCAGAAAGTTGAAGTTGTGTTGTTGTTTTTCTTGAGAAACGATTTGGAAAAGGCTGTAATAAAATGGGCATAACTTTGTCTAGCAAATTCGTAATTTAATTCTGTAAATTGTGTTAGAACCCTAATTAATTGGGTGTTATATAAATGTGAAGTGTCATATGTAATTCCTCTTTAGTTATTTCTGATTAACCAAATTATGTGATGTGTTACTGGGTTTGATGTTAATCGGTGTATTCAAATACTAACGATATTGACTTGTTAGGTGGGGAAGCAGCTAATACTACCATACCAAGGAAGTAGTTGGTATTAATCTTAGCACCAAATCCAAGGTGAGTGACCTTCCTTATGAAATATAAATGCTTATAATTTCATATGGAATGTGTAGTTAAACACATGTGTGAAAATGTTTATGGGAGTAATGTTGTATTTATGAAACATATGCATATGATTAAAAATGTTAAGCGATGTTATATGATGATATGGACTAGTGAGTCCTTTATCTAATGTTAAGGACTGTGGTGGGTCCTACGGGATGTGGTGGTCCTGTTAATCCAACTTAAAGGTTTGTGTACTCGGGCCTAATAAAGGGATGTGGTTGTCCCTAATTACTGTGGTGGGTTAATTGGACTGTGGCGGGTCCAGGCTTGCGAGAGTTTCACAATTCCTGTTGGGTTATAGCATTAGAACAAAATAAAGATGGTTATTCAAATTGGTTAAATGTGTGGTATGTGGTCATTCACTAAGCCTTTATAGCTTACACTCCTATAATGTTTTGTTTCAGGTATGCTTATAAATTGGAGTTCACTGCCAAGTTAGGACCTCAAAACGGGGGAGTGATGGATATTTAGTATGGTTTAAATATCAAGATTCCTTTTATGTAATTATTAAACTAAGCACCTTGGTTATGTAAAGTTATGTAGTACTTATAAGTTATAAGTAAAGGCAGTTATGTTTTCATCTACACATACTTTTGGAAAAAAAAAATCTTATGCTATTTTCCTCAGAGATTTAAATTAAAGCATTGTTTAAGGCAATTTATCTCTAAATTAATGGATGAGTTTAACAAAATAAATTCGGGGCTCGACAACTTGGTATCAGAGCGTGGTCATTAGGTTCTGGATAGGATGTGAGGGTCTAGATTGGCAGTGGACACTAGAAAGTGAGTTTGTTATGCATCTGGATTTTGACTAACAATGTTAATATTAAACTGCTGCTATTATATTTTGTTTAAGTTAATTATATTGCAGTGAGTGATGGATCCACACGAGCCGCATGATAGAGCAGAGGGTGAGGCATCCTATGTACCTAATAGTCAGCAAGGACATAGACCTATTGAAGTGGATGAACCAGAGGTGCAACAACAACCTATTGATGATGTGGGAAGAATATTACGTGCTGTGGCACAACTTATGGAACAAGCAAGAGGTGGAGAACATGGTGGGAATAGGGACAAATTACATGAGAGGTTCATGAAGTTAAATCCGCCTGCATTTACTGGGACCACGGATCCGTTAGTGGCAGAGGGGTGGGTTAGAAAGATGGAAACAATATTCAAGGTGATGGAAGTGAGAGATGAACAAAAGGTTTTATTAGCAACCTTTAGGTTAGAGGCTGATGCAAAGTTATGGTGGGATGCAACTGAAAGGTTACTTACTACAATGGGGGGAGTGGTGCCAATAAATCCTCCACGAATTACATGGGAGAGGTTTGTGAAAGTGTTCTTTGAAAAATATTTCCCAAGGCTTTATAGGAAAGAGAAAGAGGAAGAATTTATCACGTTGAAACAAGGGAACCGAACAGTGGCAGAGTATGAAGCTTTATTTATATCCTTATCAAGATTTGCACCTGACTTGGTGAGGACGGAAGAAAGTAAATGTGATCGGTTTCAAACCGGGCTGAGTGTAGAGATAAAAAGCATGGTTGCTAATATGAAGATCATAGATTATGTGGACTTGGTTGATAGGGCCATGGTGTCAGAAAAGTCAATGAAAGAAATGCAAGCTGAACACTCGAAGAAAGCTAGACATGATGTTATAAGATCATACGGATGGGAGACGGGAACCTCAACTCAGAGTGTAGCACGAGGAGTACCTAAGGGACAAGAATTTAAAAATAATAGAAGTGCACGTGGAAGATTTCAAGCTCGAGGTGGAAGGACTGGGATGAATCGGTCAGAAAATGCATCTGTGATGGGATCGAGGGCCATATTTTGTTATAGATGTGGTGGTCAAGGGCACATGTCTCGGGAGTGTACAATAGCTGAGACGACACCTTTATGTTTCCATTGTCATCAACCGGGGCACTTACGCAAGAATTGTCCAGCGATGGGAGCTACAACGTCAGTTGGGAGTGTGGCAGTAGGAGGTAGGAGTTCTACACAGAATGTACCCAGGGGAGGCAGAGGAGGTATATCGCAAAGTCAAGGCCAAGGCAGAGTGTTTGCACTGACGCAACAAGATGCACAAGCTATGCCTAACGTAGTGACAGGTACACTTCCTATTGGTGATAAAGATGCTTATGTGTTGATAGATCCTGGTTCTACACATTCTTTTGTGTCTTTGCTTTATCTGTTGCATCTTAATAAACCATTATCATCATTAGATTCTGGTTTAGCTATTGTTACTCCAGTGGGGGGGTTGGTTTTTATTGAGAGGGTATATAGGGAGTGTGTGGTACAAGTGGGTGAAAAAGAATTACTAGTTGACTTATTACCTCTCGATATGCGTGACTTTGATGTGATACTGGGTATGGATTGGTTAGCCTCATATCATGTATGTTTGGATTGCTTTAAAAAGGAGGTAGTGTTTCAGTTACCGGGTGAACCTGAATTTAAATTTATTGGGGAACGAAATGTCACTCCAACTTGTTTGATTTCTGCTACAAAATGTTATGAACTGCTAAGGAAAGGATGTGAGGGTTATATTGCCCATGTGGTGGAGATACGACAAGAGGCTGGAAAATTATCAGATATACCAGTAGTTAATGAGTTTGCAGATGTCTTCCCAGAAGAGCTCCCAGGGTTAGCACCAGACCGTGAGGTGGAATTTTCGATTGAGTTGGTACCAGGAACTGCACCAATATCTATTGCACCATATCGTATGGCCCCTGCAGAATTAAAAGAGCTAAAGATACAGTTGCAAGATTTGTTAGATCGTGGTTTTATAAGGCCTAGTGTATCACCGTGGGGAGCCCCAGTATTGTTTGTGAAAAAGAAAGATGGAACCATGAGGTTGTGCATCGATTATCGTCAATTGAATAAGGTGACTATCCGTAACAAATACCCACTGCCCCGCATTGATGACTTGTTCGATCAGTTGCAAGGAGCCAAAGTGTTTTCTAAGATTGATCTCAGATCCGGATATCATCAATTGAAAGTAAGAGCTTGTGACATTTCTAAAACTGCTTTTCGTTCCAGGTATGGACATTATGAATTTCTTGTCATGCCATTTGGGTTAACAAATGCACCGGCCGTATTCATGGATTTGATGAACCGTATATTTCACCCATATGTGGATTCTTTTGTTATTGTCTTCATCGATGATATTTTGATATATTCTCATAGTAGGGATGAGCATGAATGCCACCTGCGTATTATTTTACAGACCTTGCGAGAGAAGCAGTTGTATGCTAAATTTTCTAAATGTGAATTTTGGCTAGACAAGGTAGTATTTTTGGGGCATGTTATTTCTGCTGATGGTATTTGTGTAGATCCCAAAAAGGTTGAAGCAGTAATGAATTGGGAAAGACCAACTAGTGTGACAGAGGTGCGTAGCTTTTTGGGATTGGCGGGCTATTACAGGAGGTTTATACCGGGGTTTTCTTCTATTGCATTGCCATTAACTAAGCTTACCAGAAAGGAGAACAAGTTTGTGTGGAGTGGCGATTGTGATAAAAGCTTTGAAAGTTTAAAGGGTAAGTTGACATCAGCTCCAGTATTGACTATCCCAATGGGTACAGAAGGTTTAGTTATTTATAGTGATGCCTCGTATCAAGGACTCGGTTGTGTGTTAATGGAGCATGGAAAGGTAATTGCTTTTTCTTCTCGACAGTTAAAGATACATGAACGCAACTACCCTACACACGATCTTGAGTTGGCTGCAGTAGTTTTTGCATTAAAAATCTGGAGACACTACTTATATGGTGTTAGTTGTGAAATTTTTACTGACCATCAAAGCTTAAAATACTTGTTTACACAAAAAGACTTGAACTTGAGGCAAAGAAGGTGGATGGAACTTATAAAAGATTATGATTGCACGATACATCACCATCCGGGTAAAGCTAATGTTGTTGCTGATGCTTTGAGTAGAAAATCTCTAGGCATAGTATCTTCTATTTATTGTATTCGAGTTGACCTGCTGAGAGAGTTAGCTTTAATGGGGGTGGAATTAACTTTGAATGAGTCTTACGGAATAGTGGCACATTTAAATGTTAGACCCACGTTGATAGACGGGATAAAACAAGCACAAGCAGGAGATACAGAATTGGAGAAAGTTAGAGATAATATGAAAAAGGGTAAAGCAAATGAATTTTCTATTCGGGATGATGACATTGTTATGTACGGAGATCGTTTGTGTGTACCTAATGTGCCTGATTTGAGAAGAACGATTTTAGAGGAATCCCACTGTTCTTTATATGCTATGCATCCAGGGAGCACGAAACTGTATAGAGATTTGAAACAATGTTATTGGTGGCCGGGAATGAAACACGACATTGCAGAATTTGTTGCTAGATGTCTAGTTTGCCAACAGGTGAAGGTGGAGCATCAGAAGCCAAGTGGTTTACTACAGCCCTTACCTATTCCTGAGTGGAAATGGGAGCATGTTACTACAGATTTTGTTATAGGTTTACGAAAATCATCACGAGGGTTTGATTCTATTTGGGTTGTCGTTGATAGGTTGACTAAGTCTGCACATTTTCTTCCTGTTAAAACTACTTACTCCATGGATAGATATGCCAAATTATATGTGGATGAGATTATCAGATTGCATGGTGCACCTGTTTCTATTATTTCTGATCGAGATCCTAAGTTTACTTCTCACTTTCGGCCTAGTTTACAAGAAGCTTTGGGGACTAAATTGAAATTTAGTACAGCTTTTCATCCTCAGACTGATGGGCAGTCAGAAAGAACGATCCAGACACTCGAAGATATGTTACGAATTTGTGTATTGGAGTTCAAGGGAAGTTGGGATGAACACTTGCCACTAATAGAGTTTGCTTATAATAATAGCTATCATTCGAGTATTGAGATGGCTCCTTATGAAGCTTTGTATGGGAGAAAATGCAGAACTCCAGTGTGTTGGACTGAAGTAGGAGAACGAAAACTTCTTGGGCCAGAAATTGTACAGCAGACTACTGAAAAGATCAATCTCATCCATAATAACTTAAAGGTGGCGCAAAGTAGACAGAAAAGTTATGCAGACAACCGAAGGAAAGAATTGAAATTTGAGGAAGGTGATCGAGTATTCCTACGTGTTTCTCCTTGGAGAGGGGTTATGAGATTTGGGAAGAAAGGAAAGTTAAGTCCCAGGTACATTGGCCCGTATGAAATAGTGAAACGGGTTGGATCTGTAGCTTATAAGTTGGCATTACCACCAGACTTGTCTCGGATACACGATGTTTTTCATATATCCATGTTACGTAAGTATGTGTCTGATCCTTCACATGTGTTTACTTCACAACCGATAGAGCTTCAAGATGACCTAACCTACGTGGAGGAACCAATTGCTATTGTAGATCGAAAGGAGCAAGTGTTACGTAGTAAAACCATTTCTCTAGTTAAAGTGATGTGGAGAAGTCAGAATGTGGAGTATGCCACCTGGGAAGGGGAGGATAACATGAAGAAGCAATATCCTCATTTGTTTGGTAAGTTTCTTATGCGTTAAATTTCGAGGACGAAATTTTTATAAGAGGGGTAGAATTGTAAGGCCCTAAAACACAATTAGTAAGGTTAATTATACGATTAAGTACAAGTTAGGAGTTATAAGTTATAAATTGGTTATGTGGTTAAATGCATCATGAAAATATGTTTCTAAATGCATCATTATGTTTATAAAAAGTAAGCTAGAGTGTTGGTGCGAAAGTGGCGATGGTTGGTCGCCAAATGTGAAAGTTATGAAATTTTGAGTAAATAATTACTCTTCTGTTCGAGCCCAAATTAGGTGTAGTAGTTTTATGATTTTGGGAAAACACAAAACATGAAAGTTGTATATGTTTAAGTTATATATTCATAGACACAAAGTGAGAGTAAATCGGGGCCCGAAATAGTGAGTTATGGTGATTTTACGAGGCAGGACAAATCTGTCATTATCGGAATTGTTCTATTGGACCCCTTCTCCAACGAATCACATAATACCACCTTAAAGTGGTCCCATAGCCACGTTTTTTAGCTCATAAGGCAGAACTTATCATCTTTTTCAATTCCTATTTCAAGCTTGAGAAAAATTATGCTTATGGAGAGAGAAAAACAAAGTTAAGGAAGAATTTCTTTGAAAATTCACCATAAATCGAGGAATTCTCGTGAGGTAATTACATCTTTATTAAAGTTTGTCACATGGATGAGTTATATACTTGTCATGTTTTTATTTCTGATTTGGATATATGTTTTAATGATACCCATATTTCTGAATTGTGTTGGAACAAGGATGGGTTAAGAACATAAGTTAGAACCAGAGCTAGGATCGTAAATGCATACTTTAAAGTCCTAAATTTACATCATCTTTTTGTAAAGAATTTTGATTTATAAAATTCATGATTATGATGTATATTTCTGCTAAAATATGTTTATTATATGTTTCCAAGAATTATACTCAAGGTCAAGGTTATGTATGCTTAAAAATGTTAAGTTATGCCTTAATGTTGTATTTTGACCTAGTTATGCTAAAAATGGCATAAATCATGGAATACATATTAGAATTGAGTGATTCAAGTTGGAGAGTAAAATACACTAATACATGTATAACATATCCGAAAATTGTGAAAAAATACCAAGTAATGAACCCTTGGTGATAGTTTGAAGTCTTGGTTTAAAATCTGCCCTAAAGGAGCAAGAATGCATACCAAGTGTTTGACGTTTTGCTCGACATAGAAAATGAGCCCTAGAAATTATGAAACATTAAATTTGTATTATTCAATGTGTTTACTGATATTGGGTGGAATATCATGAAAAGTTATGTTGTACAAAAATTATGAGAATTCCAGAAAGTTGAAGTTGTGTTGTTGTTTTTCTTGAGAAACGATTTGGAAAAGGCTGTAATAAAATGGGCATAACTTTGTCTAGCAAATTCGTAATTTAATTCTGTAAATTGTGTTAGAACCCTAATTAATTGGGTGTTATATAAATGTGAAGTGTCATATGTAATTCCTCTTTAGTTATTTCTGATTAACCAAATTATGTGATGTGTTACTGGGTTTGATGTTAATCGGTGTATTCAAATACTAACGATATTGACTTGTTAGGTGGGGAAGCAGCTAATACTACCATACCAAGGAAGTAGTTGGTATTAATCTTAGCACCAAATCCAAGGTGAGTGACCTTCCTTATGAAATATAAATGCTTATAATTTCATATGGAATGTGTAGTTAAACACATGTGTGAAAATGTTTATGGGAGTAATGTTGTATTTATGAAACATATGCATATGATTAAAAATGTTAAGCGATGTTATATGATGATATGGACTAGTGAGTCCTTTATCTAATGTTAAGGACTGTGGTGGGTCCTACGGGATGTGGTGGTCCTGTTAATCCAACTTAAAGGTTTGTGTACTCGGGCCTAATAAAGGGATGTGGTTGTCCCTAATTACTGTGGTGGGTTAATTGGACTGTGGCGGGTCCAGGCTTGCGAGAGTTTCACAATTCCTGTTGGGTTATAGCATTAGAACAAAATAAAGATGGTTATTCAAATTGGTTAAATGTGTGGTATGTGGTCATTCACTAAGCCTTTATAGCTTACACTCCTATAATGTTTTGTTTCAGGTATGCTTATAAATTGGAGTTCACTGCCAAGTTAGGACCTCAAAACGGGGGAGTGATGGATATTTAGTATGGTTTAAATATCAAGATTCCTTTTATGTAATTATTAAACTAAGCACCTTGGTTATGTAAAGTTATGTAGTACTTATAAGTTATAAGTAAAGGCAGTTATGTTTTCATCTACACATACTTTTGGAAAAAAAAAAATCTTATGCTATTTTCCTCAGAGATTTAAATTAAAGCATTGTTTAAGGCAATTTATCTCTAAATTAATGGATGAGTTTAACAAAATAAATTCGGGGCTCGACAATTATATACCCGTAATCAATATTTTTAATCCCCTATTATTGTACTATACCCATAATCAATATTTTTTTATTCAACATACAAAACTCTAGCTATTGCAGCTGTAGAAAGCCTCTTGTCTTCATTTATTACCTCATTATTTTGATCCTATATAAATCAAAAGAAGAAGGTCACCACACCATTATAAATGTGAGAACCCTTTTTCTAACTCAACATGACATTTTTTCTTAAAACTTTTTCAATAAAGTAGTTAAGATCAAAATGAACTTTCAATAAGTCAGAAAATGATCCCCATTCCATGAATTGCAAAGATACCTTCCAAAAAAAAGATTTAAACACTCAAAAATAGATGTGTTTGTCACATAGGTTGCACATGGAAATATTGGAAAACTCACTAAATTTCAAGACACCATTGATATACCTAGATTTGTTGAGATGGAATACTTGCTAGGCACTATAATTGCTTGGGGGACATCCTTATATGGAAGAATTCATGCATCGTCATAAACTACTCGAAGTGAAGCGGAAATCTTAACAAAGTTATCCTAGCGGCATGGCATGGCATAACAGCCCCTCACATGTTCGAACACCATCAATAAGGATATGACTATTTGGTACATTGACATTGTAATAAGAAATCCCATTGGCTCCAAGTGATTATTGACACCCTATCTATACATCGGCTAAGGCCTCGTAGCATGAGGCACCCACACCTCAACTTGAATATTAACCAGAAAGTGCATTTACCATATAACTAGACAAATTATCTCGACCTAACATACCTTGGCCTAAATTATTTTCCCTTGTCCAAGGTTTCACTTATACAACCTGATCATAGGCCTGGCATCGCCCAGGGCAAGTGTGACTCGACCTCACTTGACTCAAATTGTGCTAAAGCTTTCTTTAAATTTTAACATGATATAAATATAGTATGTATTTAATACGTATGCCAGGTTAACTAACTTCTAATGTATCTCGTTAACTTGGTTCTGATTTGTCGTATTAACTAAATTTTAACTTATTACGTAACTTAATAACGTGTCATCTCAATCATTTGTCATGTTAATTCAATTATAACACGTGTCAAATAATAATTCATATTTAGTTTAAGGTATTATTAAATTATTATGAATTTAACGTGTTGTGTTCAGTAATTATTAATGTATTTTACAATGACATTACACTCAAAGGGTAATGGGAGAAAAATAAAGGTAAAAATAGTAATTTATTATTTGAAAACAGAACATGGAGCAAGGGAGGATAAGAGGGTAGTGGAACTAGTCTAACCTTTTATAGAAAGACTTTTTTTAGGTATCCCCCTACTGTAATATTACTATATGACACAAACCCCTCGAGGTGGAAATTTAGACATAACCCCATGTATTCATGTCATAATTTGAATAACCCTTGGAGATAGACAAAGACTATTGTCCATTAGCCTTTGGGAGGTTATGTCTATTTTATTATCTCGGAAAGGGTAATTAAGAATAGAATTAAAGGGATAGCTTTTTATTTATCTATATGAGGGAGGGGGTAATGGTTCGTTAACACGTGGGTAAATTTATAAAATCCCTTAATCGAGCTTAGCAAATAACTTTCACTAGCCTATAGGTTCACGACATACACGAGCGGTTTTAGACTGAGATTCAAACAAAATAATACACTATAGTAAGCTAAATACTAAATGTCATTTTTATTAACATATGTGTATTCATGCACATATTGAGAAAAAAAACATTTATCTGATTAATTATGTAAAGTAGAGTTAAAACAAATTTGATGCTTGATGTAAACATCTTACAAGTTCAAGGATAGATATCACGATATACCTATCCGTATACTTGATATGATTAATGATTTAATAGCTTTTTGGGCTTTAGTTCCATCTACAAAGATGTATTTAGGCTCCACTCCCATGTGTTTTTAAAATTGTAATAAGTCCCATGACCACCTAAAATCGCCTATAACTTCCATGTGAACTCACATCCTTCTTTTTGTAGAGAATGACACTTGTCCTATATAGGACCAACAACTAAAAAAACAAAAACATGAGAGTGGTGACCAGTAAATCTTTACAAATTGGACTAAATTTTTAATACCATCTTTACTATGCTCAATTTAAAAGATATAAAATCATTGTAGTGATAAAAAAGTAATTTAGGTACAACTTCTAACCTTGGTTTACGTATATCGATATTCACATTAACCAAAATATTTGAAACAACAAAACACAAAAGAAAATCGTAAAAGAAGACGATGAAAGGTAATATTGGATAAAGAACCCAAAAACAATGGTTCCATGTAATTTATTTTAGGAGTAGATATATTGGATCCTAAGATAAACAAGACTAAACAAATGCAGGAAAATCAAATGGTAAAATTTGAGAAGAAATAAAGACAAATGTCGATTCTTACCAAAAATGTAAAGGATAAAGGAACTTGTAAGTTTGAATGATTCTAGAGAAAGAGAGATGTTTGACAGCCAACAATATTTTATAGATGTGGAGGAAAGTGAAGTGATTTGATATTTTCCACCCACACTCAAAGGCTACATTACAAAGAATGACGTATTACAAAGAGGCGTGTGTGATGAGGTTAAATTCATCTAATTCAAGGATTGGAAGGGGGGTTAATAGTGGAGAAATGAATAATAGAGATGAGAAAACCCATTTATGACTTTTTAGGGAGGTTAGGAGGAGAAAGATAATGATGAAAATTGAAGGGCCAGAGAAATTGAAAAGCTAGCATGGAAAAAGAAATATTAAAATCATACGAAGATACAAAGATTGAGTTTATTGTTGGGAGTTTCCATTTAAGAAAGTTATTAAAGAATGATGCATATATAGATATTCGTAATAGAATTTTCATTTGGTCGTTCTTTAAAAAAGGTAAGAGCACAAACATTTTATATGCAATACCCATGGAAAAATAATGGAAGGAACAACACACTTTGTGTCAGTGAGAGTAGCTTATAAATCAATATACAAGATACAAATTCGACAACTAAAATTCTTGCAAAACATACTTGATGTTACATTTTCCTTTATCCACCATCTATAATATATTCAAGTGAATGCTTGAAAAAAATCTAATGGGAAATCCTAGTGGACAATATGTAGAGTTCTTCATAGATAATTGCCACAAATTGTACATGACTTCAAGTTTTATGCATGTGTTGTAAGGTCTCTTGAATTTCAATAGACATTTAGAAGATCATATAAATATTTTAATTGCTGAAATATCTTAAAATTAATGTCTCTTTTAATCAGTAATCGAATCACCATATACATATATACAATATAAAAGAGGAAAAAAATACCAGAAAATTCTTACTAACTAACTAACAAACTTAACTTACCAAACTAATTTAACAGAGTCAAACCCTATTCATTTAAGAGGTGAAGTAGAAAACTATGAATTCCTCCCACTCCAATATCAAAACATGCAAACCATTTCATTTAAAGAAAATCTATATCTAAATTGGTTCAAAAGTCAACTATAAGTCAAAGAAAAATTAAGAAACTCATGAAGATATCGATGAAAACTATTAAATACCTCCAATCTCTGTCAATCATCCAATCAAGCCAACATCACTATCACATATCCAAACCAATAACAAATAATTATTCCATACTCCTTCTATTGTCTACATGATAAAACATAAGTCAATGATAACAATATCTCAAGTAAGGGCCTATATCTATTTTTGCATAAAAGATACATACAATTAACTTAGAAAGTGTGTTACTTCATAAGGCTCATATATGTATCAAGTGTCCCAAGTCCTTAATAAATCATTCACATTAATTGTTATAACATGAATTAGGTTATACTAAATTTCGTCAATTTGTCATGAATATAAAAAGTACTACTCTCTAAGCTTAAGGTATATTAATTCAAAAGCACTCACACATGGTATGCGATGCACATAAAACACACAAGTAATTACAACCCTCACTAATGGGTTAAGGTCAACATATACGTATCCCTCTCAAATGGGTTAAGGTAAATCACATACACATACTGGCCCTACGTTGTTCGGTCATACTTGCATCGTTATCATAGAAATGTATATCACGTCCATAACCTTATATTCATCCCATAATACATTAATCATAACCTCTCGAGTTTCCAATTCTAGGTGTAAGCTCACCATATCATACCTTAAAAACCATACATCAACTATCTTCAATCTTGATTAGCCCGAGTCCAATCACCCAAGGCATCTAATCTAGGTATTAATCCACTCCAACATCATCATCATCATTAATCCCATCACATGAGGTCAACCACATGGATTCACTTTTTTCATTCTAATATATTATAAGTAATATTATCATTAAAATTCAATTTCTTAAGATATCTCCTAATAATTTCTTCCCAAGATAGCGTAGGACAACCCCTTTGTCTTTTACGCTCTTATTATAGGTGCATCTAACGGTCTACGCAACACATGTCTGGACCACCTAAGTCTACTTTCTCTTAATTTATCACTAATGAGATTTAATCCTAACTTATCTCTTACATACTAGTTTTTAATCTTATCTCTTACTACTATAAAATGCAAAACAAGGCATTAAGACTCCTCTCCAACCAGCCTATCCACGTAGGCAAAGCATTTAATCTCTATCTCTATAATCTATATGCAATTAATACTGCTATTCCCATGGCCTGGAATTTCCGCCCATGAGTTTTAATCCATGCCCTCATTCAAATCCCATTTCCCAAAATCTAAGCTTCGACTTCGTAATCAAGATTTTAAACCCATACCCGTAGATCCAACTTGAGTAATAATTTTCATCAAACCGCTGCAAACTTTATAAATGCAAGATCGTAGACTCACGATCTCCGTCAAACCACCGCAACCGCCTCACCTCTGTCATTGGAGGCACGCGATCTGAAGTATTCTCAAACAAGAAGGTTTGTTATCTAAGCATTTGAATCCAAAGCAACACAAATCCAGTCAAAGTCCTGATTGCATTAGTTCTTGAATTTTATTAGTTTGTTGATTGAGTTAGATATGTCTTTTTAAAGGTCAAGTGGGTATCCAGGTTTATAGGAGGTGGGTTTATGATGGAAACATAGAGGGGTTCTTTAAAAAAGAGTTGGGCCAAGTATACTAACGAGAGATGTAACCATGTGGTGAGAGAGGGAGAGAGTGGAGAATAGTGGATCATTTCGATCCTTTTTTTTGGTTTGGATCAACTTCAGAACAATATTGTTTGGTCAAAAATTTATCTGATAGTTGGGTCCTTGATTTGGGGGTTGCAGTTTCAAATTGTTGTATACGAAAGGGTTTAGATGTTGATGTTGGGTTCAGGTAACATGAATGAAGATTAATTATTCTGATGCTTGGTTCCACTTCAATGATCGGCACAAATTTCACAGGACGACTGCATCATTGTTTTATCAATTTTACTATTGAATGAATCTTTTTAGTGGTGCTCATGTTTTGGGTTTGTAGATTACTATTAACTGTTTATGATTTCTTACATAAGCTTTTTAGTGGTGCTCATGAATCTTTTTAGTTATTGAAATTAGGGGGTACCAAAATAGGTTTGGTACTGAAATGTTTTGGATTTGTACAGTACTATTATGATTTCTTACTAATGATTGAATATGTTTTTGTTTTGTCCTTGGCAATTATTAATTTGGAAAGGTTTGAAATGGTTCAAACCAAGATTTTTAAGCATGCCGATTGGTTAAGGTTAAAAGCTGATTGAATGCATAATTCTTATGTCACTGATAAAGAATTCTTATGTCAACAGGTGGATACTAATGGAAAAGGATTCCCGGTCTATGGAGAATTTGTTGTAATTTCCCTCCACCTAAGAAGAATGGCCAATGATGAGCATCTTCACAAGGCTTTCTCCTTATTACTATAAATAATTATATTATATTTTCCTTTCCATTATTTATTATTTTAAGTGTTTGCCTTTGTAATTGGTACAGGAGGCAAAATATTCAGGAACAGAGAAAATCTTTACCAATAGCTTCAGGTATTCTTTGAAATTCACAGTTTAACCTAAATAGAGGGTGAGAACCCGAAACACCCCACGAACGTCCCCGTGGGTGGCACCAACACCTCCCTCGGGACCAATGTAACTGGTAGGAACTGACCCCGCAGCCGCAGGACTCCCGGTTTGAGAATACGACGGTAATTTGCATATTTCTAGACTTAGGCTTAAAAACATGGCGTTAGAGGGTGACATCTCGAAACAGCCCCCGAACGTCCTCGTGGGTGGCACCAACACCTCCCACGGGACCAATGTAACTCGTAGGAACTGACCCCGCAGCCCCGGGACTCCCGATTTGAGAATACGACGGTAATTTGCAAATTTCTAGACTTAGGCTTAAAAACATGGCGTTAGAGGGTGAGAACCCGAAACACCCCACGAACGTCCCCGTGGGTGGCACCAACACCTCCCTCGGGACCAATGTAACTCATAGGAACTGACCCCGCAACCGCAGGACTCCCGGTTTGAGAATACGACGGTAATTTGCATGTTTCTAGACTTAGGCTTAAAAACATGGCGTTAGAGGGTGAGAACTCGAAACTGCCACCGAACGTCCTCGTGGGTGGCACCAACACCTCCCACGGGACCAATGTAACTCGTAGGAACTGACCCCGTAGCCGCGGGACTCCCGGTTTGAGAATACGACGGTAATTTGCATATTTCTAGACTCAGGCTTAAAAACATGGCGTTAGAGGGTGAGAACCCGAAACAGCCACCGAACGTCCCCGTGGGTGGCACCAACACCTCCCACGGGACCAATTTAACTCGTAGGAACTGACCCCGCAGCCGCGGGACTCCCAGTTTGAGAATACGACGGTAATTTGCATATTTCTAGACTTAGGCTTAAAAACATGGCGTTAGAGGGTGAGATCTCGAAACAGCCCCCGAACGTCCCCTTGGGTGGCACCAACGCCTCCCACGGGACCAATGTAACTCGTAGGAACTGACCCCGCTGCCGCGGGACTCTCGGTTTTAGAATACGACGGTAATTTGCATATTTCTACACTTAGGCTTAAAAACATGGCGTTAGAGGGTGACAACTCGAAACAGCCCCCGAACATCCTCGTGGGTGGCACCAACACCTCCCACGGGACCAATGTAACTCGTAGGAACTGACCCCGCAGCCCCGGGACTCCCGATTTGAGAATACGACGGTAATTTGCAAATTTCTAGACTTAGGCTTAAAAACATGGCGTTAGAGGGTGAGAACCCGAAACACCCCACGAACGTCCCCGTGGGTGGCACCAACACCTCCCTCGGGACCAATGTAACTCGTAGGAACTGACCCCGCAGCCGCGGGACTCTCGGTTTTAGAATACGACGGTAATTTGCATATTTCTACACTTAGGCTTAAAAACATGGCGTTAGAGGGTGACAACTCGAAACAGCCCCCGAACGTCCTCGTGGGTGGCACCAACACCTCCCACGGGACCAATTTAACTCGTAGGAACTGACCCCGCAGCCGCGGGACTCCCAGTTTGAGAATACGACGGTAATTTGCATATTTCTAGACTTAGGCTTAAAAACACGGCGTTAGAGGGTGAGATCTCGAAACAGCCCCCGAACGTCCCCTTGGGTGGCACCAACGCCTCCCACGGGACCAATGTAACTCGTAGGAACTGACCCCGCAGCCGCGGGACTCTCGGTTTTAGAATACGACGGTAATTTGCATATTTCTACACTTAGGCTTAAAAACATGGCGTTAGAGGGTGACAACTCGAAACAGCCCCCGAACGTCCTCGTGGGTGGCACCAACACCTCCCACGGGACCAATGTAACTCGTAGGAACTGACCCCGCAGCCCCGGGACTCCCGATTTGAGAATACGATGGTAATTTGCAAATTTCTAGACTTAGGCTTAAAAACATGGCGTTAGAGGGTGAGAACCCGAAACACCCCACGAACGTCCCCATGGGTGGCACCAACACCTCCCTCGGGACCAATGTAACTCGTAGGAACTGACCCCGCAGCCGCAGGACTCCTGGTGGTAATACGACGGTAATTTGCATGTTTCCAGACTTAGGCTTAAAAACATGGCGTTAGAGGGTGAGAACTCGAAACTGCCACCAAACGTCCCCGTGGGTGGCACCAACACCTCATACGGGACCAATGTAACTCGTAGGAACTGACCCCGTAGCCGCGGGACTCCCGGTTTGAGAATACGACGGTAATTTGCATATTTCTAGACTTAGGCTTAAAAACTTGGCGTTAGAGGGTGAGAACTCGAAACTGCAACCGAACGTCCCCGTGGGTGGCACCAACACCTCCCACGGGACCAATGTAACTCGTAGGAACAGACCCCGCAGCCGCGGGACACCCGGTTTGAGAATACGACCGTAATTTGCATATTTCTAAACTTAGGCTTAAAAACAAGGCATTGGGGGGTGAAAACCCGAAACAGCCCCCAAACGTCCCCGTGGGTGGCACCAACACCTCCCACGGTACAAATGTAACTCGTAGGAACTGACCCCGCAGCCGCGGGACTCCCGGTTTGAGAATACGACGGTAATCTGCATATTTCTAGAGTTAGGCTTAAAAACATGGCGTTAGAGGGTGAAAACCCGAAACACCCCCCGAACGTCCCCGTGGGTGGCCCCAACGCCTCCCACGGGACCAATGTAAATCGTAGGAACTGACCCCGCAGCCCGGGACTCCCGGTTTGAGAATACGACTGTAATTTCATGTTTATAGACTTAGGCTTAAAAACATGGCGTTAGAGGGTGAAAACCCGAAACACCCCCCGAACGTCCCCGTGGGTGGCACCAACACCTCCCACGGGACCAATGTAACTCGTAGGAACTGACACCGTAGTCGCGGGACTCCCGGTTTGAGAATACGACAGTAATTTCCATATTTCTAGACTTAGGCTTAAAAATATGGCGTTAGAGGGTGAGAACCCAAAACAGTCACCGAACGTCCCCGTGGGTGGCACCAACACCTCCCACGGGACCAATTTAACTCGTAGTAACTGACCACGGAGCCGCGGGACTCCCGGTTTGAGAATACGACGGTAATTTGCATATTTCTAGACTTTGGCTTAAAAATATGGCGTTAGAGGGTGAAAACCCGAAACAGCCCCCGAACGTCCCCGAGGGTGGCACCAACACCTCCCACGGGACCAATGTAACTAGTAGGAACTGACCCCGCAGCCGCGGGACTCTCGGTTTGAGAATACGATGGTAATTTGCATATTTCTAGACTTAGGCTTAAAAACTTGGCGTTAAAGGGTGAAAACCCGAAACAGCACCCGAACGTCCCCGTGGGTGGCACCAACCCCTCCCACGGGACCAATGTAACTCGTAGGAACTGACCCCGCAGCCGCGGGACTTCCGGGTTGAGAATACGACGGTAATTTGAAAATTTCTAGACTTATGCTTAAAAACATGGCGTTAGAGGTTGAGAACTCGAAACTGCCACCGAACGTCCCCTTGGGTGGCACTAACGCCTCCCACGGGACCAATGTAACTCGTAGGAACTGGCCCCGCAGCCGCGGGACTCCCGGTTTTAGAATACGACGGTAATTTGCATATTTCTAGACTTAGGCTTAAAAACATGGCGTTAGAGGGTGAGAACTCGAAACTTCCACCGAACGTCCCCTTGGGTGGCACCAACACCACCCACGGAACCATAGTAACTCGTAGGAACTGACCCCGCAGCCGCGGGACTCCCGGTTTGAGAATACGACGGTAATTTGCATATTTCTAGAGTTAGGCTTAAAAACATGGCGTTAGAGGGTGAAAACCCGAAACACCCCCCGAACGTCCCCGTGGGTGGCACCAACACCTCCCACGGGACCAATGTAACTCGTAGGTACTGACCCCGCAGCTGCGGGACTCCCGATTTGAGAATACAACGGTAATTTGCATATTTCTAGACTTAGGCTTAAAAACATGGCGTTAGAGGGTGAGAACTCGAAACTGCCACCGAACGTCCCCGTGGGTGGCACCAACACCTCCCACGGGACCAATGTAACTCGTAGGAACTGACCCCGCAGCCGCGGGACTCCCGGTTTGAGAATACGACGGTAATTTGCAAATTTTTAGACTTAGGCTTAATAACATGGCGTTAGAGGGTGAGATCTCGAAACAGCCCCCGAACGTCCCCTTGGGTGGCACCAACGCCTCCCACGGGACCAATGTAACTCGTAGGAACTAACCCCGCAGCAACGGGACTCTCGGTTTTAGAATACGACGATAATTTGCATATTTCTACACTTAGGCTTAAAAACATGGCGTTAGAGGGTGACATCTCGAAACAGCCCCCGAACGTCCTCGTGGGTGGCACCAACACCTCCCACGGGACCAATGTAACTCGTAGGAACTGACCCCGCAGCCCCGGGACTCCCGATGTGAGAATACGACGGTAATTTGCAAATTTCTAGACTTAGGCTTAAAAACATGGCGTTAGAGGGTGAGAACCCGAAACACCCCACGAACGTCCCCATGGGTGGCACCAACACCTCCCTCGGGACAAATGTAACTCTTAGGAACTGACCCCGCAGCCGCAGGACTCCCGGTTTGAGAATACGACGGTAATTTGCATGTTTCCAGACTTAGGCTTAAAAACATGGCGTTAGAGGGTGAGAACTCGAAACTGCCATCGAACGTCCCCGTGGGTTGCACCAACACCTCATACGGGACCAATGTAACTCGTAGGAACTGACACCATAGCCGCGGGACTCCCGGTTTGAGAATACGACGGTAATTTGCATATTTCTAGACTCAGGCTTAAAAACATGGCGTTAGAGGGTGAGAACTCGAAACTGCAACCGAACGTCCCCGTGGGTGGCACCAACACCTCCCACGGGACCAATGTAACTCGTAGGAACTGACCCCGCAGCCGCGGGACACCCGATTTGAGAATACGACCGTAATTTGCATATTTCTAGACTTAGGCTTAAAAACTAGGCATTGGGGGGTGAAAACCCAAAACAGCCCCCGAACGTCCCCGTGGGTGGTACCAACACCTCCCACGGTACAAATGTAATTCGTAGGAACTGACCCCGCAGCCGCGGGACTCCCGGTTTGAGAATACGAAGGTAATTTGCATATTTCTAGAGTTAGGCTTAAAAACATGGCGTTAGAGGGTGAGATCTCGAAACAGCCCCCGAACGTGCCCTTGGGTGGCACCAACGCCTCCCACGGGACCAATGTAAATCCTTGGAACTGACCCCGCTGCCGCAGGACTCCCTGTTTGAGAATACGACGGTAATTTGCAAATTTCTAGACTTAGGCTTAAAAACATGGCGTTAGAGGGTGAAAACCCGAGACACCCCCCGAACGTCCCCGTGGGTGGCACCAACACCTCCCACGGGACCAATGTAACTCGTAGGAACTGACCCCGCAGCCGCGGGACTCCCGGTTTGAGAATACGACGGTAATTTGCATATTTCTAGAGTTAGGCTTAAAAACATGGCGTTAGAGGGTGAAAACCCGAAACACCCCCTGAACCTCCCCTTGGGTGGCCCCAACGCCTCCCACGGGACCAATGTAAATCGTTTGAACTGACTCCGCAGCCGCGGGACTCCCGGTTTGAGAATATGACGATAATTTGTATGTTTCTAGACTTAGGCTTAAAAATATGGCGTTAGAGGGTGAGAACCCGAAACAGCCACCGAACGTCCCCGTGGGTGGCCCCAACACCTCCCACGGGACCAATTTAACTCGTAGGAACTGACCCCGCAGCCCCGGGACTCCCGATTTGAGAATACGACGGTAATTTGCATATTTCAAGAGTTAGGCTTAAAAACATGGCGTTAGACGGTGAAAACCCGAAACACCCCCCGAACGTCCCCGTGGGTGGCACCAACACCTCCCACGGGACCAATGTAACTCGTAGGAACTGACCCCGCAGCCGCGGGACTCCCGGTTTGAGAATACGACGGTAATTTGCATATTTCTAGACTTAGGCTTAAAAACATGGCGTTAGAGGGTGAGATCCCGAAACAGCCACCGAACGTCCCCGTGGGTGGCACCAACACCTCCCACGGGACCAATTTAACTCGTAGGTATTGACCCCGTAGCCGCGGGACTCCCAGTTTGAGAATACAACGGTAATTTGCATATTTCTAGACTTAGGCTTAAAAACATGGCGTTAGAGGGTGACATCTCGAAACAGCCCCCGAACGTCCCCTTGGGTGGCACCAACGCCTCCCACGGGACCAATGTAACTCGTAGGAACTGACCCCGCAGCCGTGGGACTCCCGGTTTTAGAATACGACGGTAATTTGCATATTTCTAGACATAGGCTTAAAAACATGGCGTTAGAGGGTGAGATCTCGAAACAGCCCGAACGTCCTCGTGGGTGGCACCAACACCTTCCACGGGACCAATGTAACTCGTAGGAACTGACCCCGCAAGCGCGGGACTCCCAGTTTGAGAATACGACGGTAATTTGCATATTTCTAGACTTAGGCTTAAAAACATGGCGTTAGAGAGTGAGAACTCGAAACTGCCACCGAACGTCCCCGTGGGTGTCACCAACACCTCCGACGGGACCAATGTAACTCGTAGGAACTGACCCCGCAGCCGCGGGACACCCGGTTTAAGAATACGACGGTAATTAGCATATTTCTAGACTTAGGTTTAAAAACATGGCGTTAGAGGGTGAGAACTCGAAACAGCAACCGAACGTCCCCGTGGGTGGCACCAACACCACCCAAGGGACCAATGTAACTCGTAGGAACTGACCCCGCTGCCGCGGGACTCCCGGTTTGAGAATACGACGGTAATTTGCAAAGTTTTTGACTTTGGCTTAAAAACATCGCGTTAGAGGGTAAAAACCCGAAACTGCCACCGAACGTCCCCGTGGGTGGCACCAACACCTCCCACGGGACCAATGTAACTCGTAGGAACTGACCCCGCAGCCGCGGGACTCCCGGTTTGAGAATACGACGGTAATTTGCAAATTTTTAGACTTAGGCTTAATAACATGGCGTTAGAGGGTGAGAACCCGAAACAGCCACCGAACGTCCCCGTGGGTGGCACCAACACCTCCCACGGGACCAATTTAACACGTAGGAACTGACCCCGCAGCCGCGGGACTCCCGGTTTGAGAATACGACGGCAATTTGTATATTTCTAGACTTAGGCTTAAAAACTTGGCATTAGAGGGTGAAAACCCAAAAAAGCCCCCGAACGTCCCCGTGGGTGGCACCAACACCTCCTACAGGACAAATGTAACTCGTAGGAATTGACCCCGCAGCCGCGGGACTCCCGATTTGAGAATACGACGGTAATTTGCATATTTCTAGACTTAGGCTTAAAAACTTGGCGTTAGAGGGTGAAAACCAGAAACAGCACCCGAACGTCCCCTTGGGTGGCACCAACACCTCCCACGGGACCAATGTAACTCGTAGGAACTGACCCCGCAGCCGCGGGACTCCCGGTTTGAGAATACGACGGCAATTTGCATATTTCTAGACTTAGGCTTAAAAACTTGGCATTAGAGGGTGAAAACCCAAAAAAGCCCCCGAACGTCCCCGTGGGTGGCACCAACACCTCCTACAGGACAAATGTAACTCGTAGGAACTGACCCCGCAGCCGCGGGACTCCCGATTTGAGAATACGACGGTAATTTGCATATTTCTAGACTTAGGCTTAAAAACTTGGCGTTAGAGGGTGAAAACCAGAAACAGCACCCGAACGTCCCCTTGGGTGGCACCAACACCTCCCACGGGACCAATGTAACTCGTAGGAACTGACCCCGCAGCCGCGGGACTCCCAGTTTGAGAATACGACGGTAATTTGAAAATTTATAGACTTATGCTTAAAAACATGGCGTTAGAGGGTGAGAACTCGAAACTGCCACCGAACGTCCCCTTGGGTGGCACCAACGCCTCCCACGGGACCAATGTAACTCGTAGGAACTGACCCCGCAGCCGCGGGACTCCCGGTTTTAAAATACGACCGTAATTTGCATATTTCTAGACATAGGCTTAAAAACATGGCGTTAGAGGGTGACATCTCGAAACAGCCCCCGAACGTCCTCGTGGGTGGCACCAACACCTCCCACGGGACCAATGTAACTCGTAGGAACTCACCCCGCAGCCCCGGGACTCCCGATTTGAGAATACGACGGTAATTTGAAAATTTCTAGACTTAGGCTTAAAAACATGGCATTAGAGGGTGAGAACCCGAAACACCCCACGAACGACCCCGTGGGTGGCACCAACACCTCCCTCGGGACCAATGTAACTCGTAGGAACTGACCCCGCAGCCGCAGGACTCCCGGTTTGAGAATACGACGGTAATTTGCATGTTTCTAGACTTAGGCTTAAAAACATGGCGTTAGAGGGTGAGAACTCGAAACTCCCACCGAACATCCCCGTGGGTGGCACCAACACCTCCCACGGGACAAATGTAACTCGTAGGAACTGACCCCGTAGCCGCGGGACTCCCGGTTTGAGAATACGACGGTAATTTGCATATTTCTAGACTCAGGCTTAAAAACATGGCGTTAGAGGGTGAGAACTCAAAACTGCAACCGAACGTCCCCGTGGGTGGCACCAACACCTCCCACGGGACCAATGTAACTCGTAGGAATTGATCCCGCAGCCGCGGGACACCCGGTTTGATAATACGACCGTAATTTGCATATTTCTAGACTTAGGCTTAAAAACTAGGCATTAGGGGGTGAAAACCCGAAACAGCCACCGAACGTCCCCGTGGGTGGCACCAACACCTCCCACGGGACAAATGTAACTCGTAGGAACTGACCCCGCAGCCGCGGGACTCCCGGTTTGAGAATACAACGGTAATTTGCATATTTCTAGAGTTAGGCTTAAAAACATGGCGTTAGAGGGTGAAAACCCGAAACACCCCCCGAACGTCCCCATGGGTGGCACCAACACCTCCCACGGGACCAATGTAACTCGTAGGAACTGACCCCGCAGCCGCGGGACTCCCGGTTTGAGAATACGACCGTAATTTGCATGTTTCTAGACTTAGGCTTAAAAACATGGCGTTAGAGGGTG